>CM074782.1:30609282-30960584 GCA_037355745.1 Pseudo-nitzschia multiseries
AAATACAATCGATTGAACCGGGTGATGGCGCCAACTGGCAATCCAAACATGAAATGGGACATTAGGGAGGCAAAAGAAATCAAGGATCTCATTGGTGAAAAGGCACGGGTTGTACAAGGAGAAGATAGGTACAACGCGGAAACAAATGAGTTCACTCCTCGTGCTGCTGCTGTCACCACAACTCAACCGGTACCACTTCTACTTGGTCAACCAACACAACCTGAACAAGTCACCCAACAGTCAGAAGTAGCAGAGCTAACAACAACGACCGAGCGGACGCCTACCAGTACCATTACTAGTAACAAGACAAAGAGACACTGCAATCGCAAAGGCGACAATGAGGCAAAGATGATGAATGTGATTGCTACTGTATTGAAAGAGGGAAGAGAGGATAGAAAGCTTCAGCAGCGAGCATTAGAACTTCAGCAACAAAGACAGGAGAGGGCAGATGAAGAGAGGAAGCAGGCAGATCAAGAGAGGAAGGTGATACTGCAGGCACTCCTTGTTCAACTTACTGGTCGTACTACTAGCAGCCCTCCTACTAGTGGCCCTCCTACTAGTACTAGTGGTGCCGGCGTTGGTCGTCCGAATATTGGTCGTCCGAATATTACTACTCCACAGGTGTCTACTCCCCAAGCTAGTAACCTCAAAAGAAAGAAAGTGAACCCTCTCCAGCAGCGTTGCGATTACAGCAGCAGTGACAACAGCAGTGTCAGCAGCAGCGGCGATGACTTAGACTTGTTTGACAAGTAACAAGTGAATCAAATCGAATCGATACTACTTGTAGAATCGAAGGAGAAGAAGCCTTCAGTCTGGCTCATGTAGGTGTTGAGTATGGTGTTGATTCCAACCTTAGCTGTCTGGAAGTTGTACAACAACACGGACAAGCATCAGAATGATCCTCCTGTCTCCCGTTTCTTCCAGCAAACATGTTATCTTTGAGTCGAGGGAACCCACCTTGGATCTGTCTCATCCCCCATTCAGACATCTGTCTAACACTAGTTGCATCTCTGTTCACTGTAATAGCCTTGCAAATGGCGCGTTGTTTCATCGCAGCGGCCTCTTCAGTAGGTGTACCCTCAGGTATTTCTACAGGAGCTGTTAGAGGGTCGTATTGACTACTTCTAACAAGGTAGTTGTTCGTAGATAACTTAAACGCCGAATCGACAACAACCTTTACCATGTACAACTGATACATAAGCTGCATCTTTTGATAGAGCCCATAGTCAGCTTGAGTACTATCATGCCAAGATCCAGGACAGTTCAAGACACAAGCACGGATCCTCCCATCTGGGCAGAAAAGAAACACGCTGTTGACATATGTAGCAGACGTCCAACCGTTGTAGTATGGGTTCTGTTTGGTCCAGTCACCAGACTGCTGGATATGGAGTTTAAGCCCGTCGCAAGCGGCCCACACCCGGTGTGGACCAAGCGCTGGATACTTTGCAGCAATAGCATCGACGTATTGTTGTGTTTCTTCTTTGTTTGGCAAGCAAACCTTGGCAGCAGGATGATCTTGCAATGCGCAAAGAAGCATTCTGCGTCCGAATTTCAACCATCTGTACATAGGAGAAGCTGTAATTCCAAATGCTATAGCAACTGCTCTTGCTGCTGATCCTCTGGTTCGAAACCAGAATAAAATAAGAGCAAGACATCCAGTTGCATCAAACTCTCGACGTTGACTATAATCATTATGCTTAAACTTCCGGATCAATCCAGTCTTTTCATCATACATGTATTGATTGTAGAAAGGCTCAAACAAATCTAGGAGCTCTCTGAATACTACATGGTCGACTCCACAGCAATTCAAAAGGGCTTGATCATTGCCCGATCGATAGAGATACATGAAAGCAGATTGGCTGTATCGCTTAATTGCAATCCTAGGAGTTCTACGATCCCTTCTTTTCTTATCTTCCTCCCCAAGCAGTGGATTGTTGTAATCGGGGGTTAAGTAGTTTTCATAGTAGTATCCAAGTAGTGTTAACTCCAGGGCCATGGTGATTGTCGATTGTTATGTTCGCGAAAGAGTGTTTCGCAAAAGAGGAGTGTTTCTTGTTGTTGTTGCTTGCTGCTGGAGAACAAAGTGAGTGTTTTAGCGAGGATAGTAGCTACTAGTAATTCTTCGCGATAGCTACTAGTAGAAATTCATATCAGCAAAGCCAATCGATACGGTACATAGAAAATTCTGAAAATTTCAACTGCCGGCCAGTCTTGAATACTTAACAGGCTTGCTTGCCAAAATTAGGCCGGTAGGTGGCGCGGATAGTGATTCAACAGACATAAACAGACAATTACTGTTTCTTATTTAGAGATTCCAAATTCCAAATTTGCTCTGAGTGATAGTTAATAAAAAATATTCGTGCGTTGAATCTATTCAATCTATTCACTCGCGAATATTTTTTTATTACTCTGGTCGTTTATTACTTTATCACTGCCGGGAATGAGTGATTCCCACCTCGACTAAAGTAATAAAAGTTCGCGACTAAACTAATAAATCTATTCACATAGTGCATAGATTTATTAAGAATGGAATATCTTTTTTCAGTCGAGACCGCACCGACTGAAAAAACTTTATTAACTGAATAAAAACAGAATAAACTTGAACAGAATCACTAAAATCAAATATTTTAGTCACCCAACGCACGAATCACTCATGTGCACCTCTTGCACCTCTTTTGCCGGGCATGCTTGCATGTTATTTTTGGTGATCATCGCCAATTTTGCTGAGCTGAAAAATTGCAAAAGAAAAGAAGAAAAAAATTGCAGTCCGGAAAGAAAAGAAAGTCCGTAAAGAAACAGCAACAGCAACGGCAACAAGAACAGTACGACTTGTCTCTCCAGCACATTAGACACGGCGGCACCAGCAGCACCACCAATGACCACTGTTGCTGCTCTCGTGGCGCATGCTAGATTACTACTAGATGAATTGGATGACGATGAGTTGATTTCAATTCGTTTTGGCTGCTCGGCACATAAAAGAAAAGGAACACCACCAGCAATACCATCGATTGTAACAATCAACAGCATGGTGCCCCCCTCGTCGACTGCAGGCAGAGGCAGGAAAGCCGGCATTGGCAACTACACCAGGGCCGAGTTGGTGAACATGTTTGCTGCGATTAGAGCTATCATGCCAGCTGGAACAGATGACTGGGAGGACGTTGCAGACTTGCACTCTGAAAAATTTCCTGGAAGGGATGGTACTTCCATTCGAAACAAATTCAACCGATTGCAACGGAAGAAGGCGCCAACAGGCAATCCGAACATGAGGTGGGACATTAAGGAGGCAAAGGAAATCCACCAACTGATAGGGGATAAGTCATTCGTTGTAGACGGAGAAGATAGGTATGACGTTGAAAGAGATGAGTTTACTTGTCCTCCTCCTCCTTCTGCTGCAAGTCAACCGGTACCACTTCTACTTGGACAACAAACTCAACCAACACAACCACTCCTTCTTGGTCAACCAACTCAACCAACACAACTCGAAAGTCAACACGTGGTTCGACCGCCCGAAGAAGTTAGTACTATTACTACTAGCAAGAAGAGACAGTACTGTAAAGGAAACGATTCGAAGATGATGAATACCATTGCTCAGGTACTAAAGCTGCAGCAGCAGGCATTGGAACAACAGCAAAGATATCAGGAAAAGGCAGATGAAGAGAGAAAGGTTATGATGCAGGTACTTGTTGCTCACGTCGGCCGTCCTAGTAGCGCCGGTGGTACTAGTGGTAGTGGTGGTGCCGGTCGTAGTGGTGGTGCCGGTCGAACGAGATTGACATCTCCTCCTCCTACTAGTGGCGGCAGCAGGAGCGGTCGTGCTGGTCCTATTACTCCCCAAGTTACTACTCCCCAACTTACTAACGTTACTGAAGGGGGGAAGCTCAAAAGGAAAGTCAACAGTCTCCAGCATCCCGACTACAGCAGTGACAACAGTGACAGCAGCAACAGTGACGACGACGATTCGTTGACGTCGATTAGTTAGTTAGTTAAACGATCGATTAGTTATGGAATCGAATCGATCGATTAGTTAGGAATCGAATCGAATCAATCGATTAGCTAGGATTCGAATCGAATGGATTAGTTAGTTAGTTAGTTAGGTAGTTAGTTAAAATAAAAGAATCGATTATTAGTTAAGAAACTCAACAACAACAACAACATTACTCCAGACAGAAACTTAGGCTACAAAGCAGGCAATAGAAAAACTCTATTGCAATACCTTAAAAGAGAGATCGAAAACCACGAGAGGTGCGCTGGAGCAAAATTATTCGAACGTGTTGTCGACTGCTCTAAATACGACGACTAATCGATCGAACGACTGCTCTAAGAAATACGACGACTAGTACGACGACTAATCGATCCAATTCGCAATTCAATTCGTAATTCAAATCGTAATGCTAATTCGTATGATTATCTAATTTGCTAATCATGATGGACGAATTGATTGATTGATTCGACGACTCTAAAATACGTCGTTAGCGGTTTCAGTTGGTACCAAATTGTACGAGAAGAAGCCATACGACTTGAAACCTTCAGTCTGACTCATGTAGGTGTTGAGTATGGTGTTGATTCCAACCTTAGATGTCTGGAAGTTGTACAACAACACGACAAGCTTCAGAATGACCCTCCTGTCTCCTGTTTCTTCCAGCAACATGTTATCTTTGAGTCTAGGGAACCCACCTTGGATCTGTCTCATCCCCCATTCCGACATCTGTCTAACGCTGGTTGCATCTCTGTTCACTGCAATAGCCTTACGAACGGCCCGTCTTTTCATTTCTCTGGCCTCTTCCATAGGTGTACACTCAGGTATTTCTACAGGAGCTGTCACAGGGTCATATTGACTACTTCTAACAAGGTATTCGTTTGTAGATATCTTAAACGCCGAATCAACTACACTCTTTGCCTTATACAGCTCATACATCCGCTCCATCTTTTGATACAACCCGTACTCGGCCTGAGTACTATCATGCCAAGAACCAGGACAGTTCAAGACACAAGCCCGGATCCTCCCATCGGGGCAGAAAAGAAATACACTGTTGACATATGTACCACAAGTCCAACCGTTGTAGTATGGATTCTGTTTGGTCCAGTCGCCAGACTGCTGGATATGCAGTTTCAGGCCATCACAGGCAGCCCACACTCTGTGTGGACGTAGAGTTGGATACTTTGTGGCAATAGCATCGATGTATTGTTGAATCTCTTCTTCATTTGGCAAACAAATTTTTGCAGAAGGATGGTCTTGTAATGCAGAAACAAGGAGCTTCTGTCCAAATTTCAGCCATCTGTACATAGGGGAAGCTGTAATTCCAAATGCTATAGCAACTGCTCTTGCTGCTGATCCTCTGGTTCGGAACCAGAATAAGACAAGAGCAAGACAACCGGTTGCATCAAACTCTCTCCTTTGAACAAGATCGTGTTTTCCTTTTTTACGGATCCGAATCGATCCGGTGTTCTTATCGACGGTGTAGGAATTGTAGACTGGCTCAAATATATGTAGAAGCTCCCTGAATACTACGTGGTCGACTCCACAGCAATTCAAAAGGGCTTGATCATTGCCCGATCGATAGAGATACATGAAAGCAGATTGGCTGTATCTCTTAATTGCAATCCTAGGAGTTCTCCGGTCCCTTCTTTTCTTATCTTCCTCGCCAAGCAGTGGATTGTTGTAATCGGGGGTTAAGAAGTAGTTATCATCCTCATAGTAGTCTCCAAGCGCTTCTAGTAACTCCAGGGCCATGGTGATTGTCGATTGTCGATTGCTGTACTAGTAGAGTGTTTCGCGAAAGAAAGAGTGTTTCGCAAAAGAGTGGTGTTTCTTGCTGGAGAGCAATGTGAGTGAATTAGCGAGGATATCTACTACTAGTAATTTTACCAGCAAAGCCAACAATCGATACGGTACATAGAAAATTCTGAAAATTTCAACTGCCGGCCATCCTTGAATACTTAACAGGCTTGCTTGCCAAAATTAGGCCGGTAGGTGGCGCGGATAGTGATTCAACAGACATAAACAGACAGTTACTGTTTCTTATTCAGGGATTCCGAATTCCATATTTGGCAGGTAATAAATGTATTCGTCCGTTGGGCATGATAAAAAATCTATTCATCTATTCACTCGTGAATATATTTTTATTACTTTGGTCTTTTATTCACTTTTCGAGGTGGGAATCACTCAATCACTCAATACCACAATTGTGGTATTTGTTTAGCCTGGCACTACTGTGGCACGTAAGTAGGAAGTGGTAGCTTAATGGTACATACCTCTAATGACTATTTCTACTGTTTTTCTCTGTAGAAATTATGTGGTACCCCTCAAAAACTGACGTATGGGGCAAATTTCCATACTCAGTATTGTTGCATTTTTAGTGGTATAAGACTCCGTGTAACTCTTAAGGAAATACCACAAATACCACAAGTACTTTAGATGACTGTTGTTCTTCAGTCTTTTCGTCCTAAGAAATATCCCTGGAGGTGCTTGTTTCATGACACATTTTTTCGCTCACTTTTTCGATAAGACAACCGATAGATAGATAAGACGACCAGACGACCGATAGCTAGCTAAGTCAACTAATAATCACCAATCCCCCCCTCCTTATTATTGCTGCTAAATTGGTCCCCTCTGAGTAAGCTACTAGTGTGCTGTATAATATTTTGGTACTGTATTTAAACTTAGTCTACTAGGTTTGTTTCCTGCTGCTCAAAACGTCGCTCCGAAACGCCGCTCCGAAACGCCGCTCGAAACGCCGCTGCTGGCTTCCTGCTGCTCCAAAACGCCACTCCAAATGCCGCTGCTGCTGGCTGCTGGCTTCCTGCTGGTTGAAACGGCGGCGCTGCTGGCTGCTTGCTTGCTTCCTGCTGCTCCAAAAAGCCGCTGCTGGCTGTTGGCTGCTGGCTTGTTCCTGCTGCTCGAAACGCCGCTGCAAAACGCCGCTGCAAAACGCCGCTGCAAAACGCCGCTGCAAAACGCCGCTGCAAAACTGGCTTCATGCTGCTCCTCCAAAACGCCGCTCCAAAACGCCGCTGCTCACTGCTGCTCAAAAGGCCGCTGCTCGCTGCTACTAGCTGCTGCCTTCCTGCTGGTCCAAAACGCCGCTTGAAACGCCGCTGCTGGCTTCTTGCTGGTCCAAAATGCCACTCCAAAATGCCGCTGCTGGCTGCTGGCTTCCTGCTGCTTGAAACGGCGCTCAAAACGGCGCTCCAAAACGCCGCTTGATTGTCGTTTGAATACCCTTCCCGCTCCACATCGAAGTAGAGTAACATGTAGTAGGTATTTGAGCTGGTGTAATTTTGTACTATTTGTACGGTGGCGGACCTTCATGGTCTGTTCTATCGAAGGAGAAACAGAATGGTAATCAAAATGGAAATGGTGTCCCCTCGTATCTTTGTAAATCGCCATCCAAATCGCCATCCAAATAGCCATCCAACCGATAGCCGTTCGATTGCCATTCCAAGTCAAAAAATCAGTAGAGGAACATGATGGTGTTCGAATGTGGTAGTATTTGTACATGTCCAGCACCCTCATCTTCCCTTCTATTGGAGGGGAAACAGATGGGTCGGAGAAGGGTCGACGATGACAACGTATCTTTGTGTGTTATTCTCAGTAGAATTACGGTTTGAATACCCTTCCGGATCGAAATCCAAGTAGAGGAATGTGTAGGTATTTGAGTTGGTGTCATTTTGTACTATTTGTACAGTGGCGAACCTTCATGGTCTGTTCTATGGAAGAAGAAACAGAAGGGTCGATGGAGGGTCGTGAAATTAATGACATTCGTGATTTGGACGATCGGACTTCCCATCATAAAAATTGTCTTGGGAGTGAGTTTTTCGTGTGTTTTCAGGGTCTTTTGTCTTGTTCTTTTTTTGAAGGGACTTCGGTGTGCGGAGCACACATATGTTTATTTCCTGTAGACTTCTACATGGTTATGGTACTGGGTATTAATTGTGGTATTTTTATCTTGTACACTCAATGTACCGGTACGATACACATAAAATGCAACCCGGGTTGAATTTTCCTGGCTGCGTGCAACTTTGTACTGCACGTTCTGTAGACTGAGATACCCCATTCCGCACCCTCCAAAAACAAAGGTGCGGTAACGTTTTTTGTACTAGCACCGGACAGTACAGGTTGCATATTCAACCTTAAGAGGGTTGCAGTTTTAGTTGCTTTTTATTGCTGTATTTTAACACGAGGTGCGCAACTGATGCAACCCACACCCTTGAGTAACTGTTACGGCCCATTATTTCACTTTTTTTTGGCGACACTCGGTAACACTCGGTAAGACTCCACTTTGGTTTCTTAGCTCATTTCTTTTTGCCGATTGCAATTCAACGCATGATCGAACACTCACTCACTTTTTCAACTCACTCACTTTTTCAACTCACTAAGCTCATATTTTCGATCCAAAGTAACCAAAAACACGTACTACGACTAGCAAGCAACAAAGAAAGAAGAAGGTATGCCCTGAGTACTCAGTACGAATCCCCAAGCTGTTAGAGCCAGGGAGCGGCGTACTGCAGCCCGCGCCGCCGCTGCCAACACAGTAGCATTCGAAGCAGCATTCCCCCTTCCCGCCGGCCGGAGTTTGGAAGAAATCCGGAATGCTACATCCCTTCTAGATTTTGCAGGTGGATCAGCATCCGGATCTCCTACTACTAGTACTCACCCTCCTTCTCCCCCCCCTCCTCGTCCTGCTGGAACAAGAACAGCAAGAATAATTCAACGCTTGGAAACAAGCCAACGTGGCCGTTTGTCAACACTTGAAAGGGCTCGCGCTCAACTTGCTGGCGAGGATCATCGACGGGCTGCCAGCAGAGAACAACAAGAAGAAGACCAACACAAACCCCTTGAATCTGATGATGACGCAACAACAGCATCGAATGGCACAGGAGGTAGTATTACCGGCGCGGATGCCGCCGGCGCCGACAATGATGACGATGATACAGCAGCCACACCTCGACGAGGGGGCCGAGTTGCAGGACCAACACCTGTCCTACCAAATAATGTGAATGCTCCCACCCAAGTATTAAGATACCACAAGTCATTGCTGATGCTCATGGATTTCTTGCATGAATGCAAATATCCCACGGACAAGATGTTCACTACTGAGGAGCTTGCTGTCATTACACCCAAGGATATCTACAGATGGATGTGTTTCAAGGTGTATGGGAAAGTAGACCCTGGAACAAACGATAATCCAAGACTTGGTCGATCAAGTACTCTGATGTACTGGAAAAAGGCTATTTCATACTTCATGCCAAGCCATGCCGCCTGGAATGAAGCCATACGCGTAGGAAATCCCACGAAGTCCCGCTGCATTAATAACCTTATTAAAGCAGTGAAGAAGAAAGAGACTCGATGCCTAGGAAAGGAGAGCCGAGCTGATCGGTGCTTCACAAATGAAGAGTTCCTGCAAGTGCTTGATCTAGCAAAGGGACACAGCATTGTTCAGCTTCGACACCAAGCAATGTTGAAGTTCCAGCGTCATATGATTGCTAGGGGGGATGATACATCCCATATGAAGAAGGTTAACTTGGAAGCCAGCCTAAACTATACCGGTTACATTACAGCGCAGATGAGATGGTCAAAGAATGTCCAGGATGAAGGGGACTGCCCAGTGCAGCTGCTAATGGGCGCTATGGATCATCGATACTGTGTTCTCCTTGGGCTTGCAATCTATTTGGAGGTCTGGCTAAGCACTGGCGCGGGTCGGTTGAGTCAGTGGTTGTTTGCAGAAGGACATACTGTGTTTGATTCCTCTGTAAAGGTGCAAGATGCAGAAGCAAATTCTTGCAAGACCACCTATCAGAATGCCCTCAGGAGAATCATTGATGATCCAGAGTTTGAACCTGTTACTGATAGGAAGCTTGGCAATCACTCTGTTAAGAAGTGGGGTACAACTATGGCGCGCAGAGCAGGAGCTACTAGGGACGATGTGAACTACAGAGCTAGATGGAAGACTAGAGGCATGCAAGAAGACTAACTGGATGTACAGTTGGATTGGCCGGATGTTAATGCAGCTAGTAAGCTTTGTTACAAGGGTATCTGTCAGTACAAAGAGAGAGATGGTAGTGGTATTACATCCGATTGGCTTTGCAATGCAGTTGCGCCAGCAATTAGAGCCAAGTTTGGCCCTACAGTCGGCACCATCCTTGCAAAGCCCTTGCTTTGGGCTTGCTTTGATGCAGCAGCAGTTGATATGGTTCCAGCTGGGTTGAAGGCTCAGATTCTTAATCAATATCGGCTGTTGGAGGGCCGGATGGAGGATGAAGAAGCAAATCCTATGGAAAAGGTTCGAGTGATTGCTTCAAATAATGATGGAATCGTGTTCTTGGATGAAATTCCTACCACAGCTGATGAGATTGCAAGGGGAGTGAGAGGGCATGGACATCAATGGAAGAATGCTATATATGCGAAGATGTGTACCACACAGAACCATGTTGCAGAGCTCAGGAACCATAACATTGCAGAGATAGCAGAGATGAAGAGACAGGTGAAGCAGTTGCAACAGATCTGTAGGGGGATTGCAATGGCGCCAGCGCGTCGATTTGGTGGAGGAGGAGGGAGAGGGCCGGCTGTAGTGGACGCGGCTCCAGGTCTTCCAGAGGGGCAGTGACCTGCAACCTTGTATGCCACTCCAAGAACTATCCAAGCCTTGTGGGATGAGTACCAAAATGGAATAGGAGGGAGGAAGCTAGCAAGGGAGTTCACTGCAGCTGAGCGCGGGTGAGTGAAGTTCAAGTATTCCAACAGGAAAGTCGTGTGGAGTTGTATGGAGAGGCTCTTGAATCGTGGCAATGATGTGAACACTGCCATCAGCAAGATCAAGCGTGCTTATGGTGACATGTCCATCACAAAGCTAATCAGGGCAGATGAACGCCGTGGTGGTAATCCTGCACTTCAATGAGCAGCAGCAGCGATTGCTGCTGGATGGATTCGTTTTTCGATCGAACCACCAACAAATCGATCGATCAATTCATTGATAGATTTGTTTGATCGATTTGTTGGTGGTTCGATCGATTTGTTTGTTGGTTCGATCGATTCCTTTGATTGTTGGTTCAATGGAGGAGGAGGACCAGCTTGTTGGATAGGGGATCCCCCCTGATTGTTGCTGATAAGCTCTGTCTTTTGTTCAAGTTTTTTCATGTTCTTTGTTGCATGCGTCTCGTGTGCTGTAATCACAGGCGGGTTCAATCGATCACCTGTCTAAGTCGATGTTAGTGTCGTGTAACATGTCAGTAATAGATAACAGTATTATTTGTACACATTTACTTCCATCTTCTTGTACCTCAGCTCGGAAAGCGAATGGTCAATTTTTGGAACTGTCTTGTTGTTGCCGGTCTTGTTGCCGGTCTTGTTGCCGGTCTTGTTGAGTATTCAAGAAGGTTCGGCGGGTTTGATTGATCACCTGTCTAAGTCGATGTTAGGGTCGTGTAACATGTCAGTAATAGATAACAGTATTATTTGTACACATTTACTTCCATCTTCTTGTACCTCAGCTCGGAAAGCGAATGGTCGATTTTTTGATCTGTCTTGTGAGCACTCTTGTCTTAGTGAGTTTTCAACGTTCCGACGATTTTTTTTCGATACTTAGTGTGTTACTTAGAGTGTTACACAAAAAGGTGCGGTGTGCTCACCAAACGTTACCTCTGTAGATTCTACATGGTTTGTGTACTGTTGCATTTTAAGTTGCATTTTTTTTGTGTACTCTCACGGCACAATACAGTGAAGTTCCTTCCCAAAAAAATACGACCTGCTTCATGTTCGCGTAATTACGAGTACGAGTACGAGTACGAGTACCGGAACGTACGGAACGGCGATACGGTACCGTAATTGGTCGAGTTGGTAAGCGAACGTTGAACACTAACCCTAAGAGTTGACAACGTAACCTTCTTGACGGAGGAGTGTACTGGGGGGGGGGGGGGGGGGGGGTACTGTACAGGGCCGTCCGGGGGCTATCAGACACTCACTCACTACATTCGTGATAGCCTCAGTACTAGCCAACCTAGGTACGATTACTTGTAGTACTGGATATGAAATGCTTGTACAGTACTAGTACGTCCGAGAACTGTTTCGCGGGGTTCGAATTTACTTCTCGCGCACAAATTGTTGTAACTCTAAAAATCGACCGGATAGGTACTATATGTAACTACCCCTCCTCCGTTTTGGTTGGCACGTGTCAACCCCTCTCTAAAGAAAAATTCGAGGCGCGCGCGCCGAGAATTTTTCTTTAGATAGGGGTTGATTCGTGCCAACCAAATCGACTCCGAGTAGTATCGGGGGGGAGTTTTCTTTAGGATGCTTCCTTTTTCTGAGGGCCCCCGGCCCGAGGAAAAAGGAAGCATCCTAAAGAAAACTCCCCCCCGATACTACGAGGAGGAGAGCAAGGAGGAGGGGTAGTTAGGTATGTAATACCATGGTCGTAAGGGAGAGCACAAAGGGAAGGAGGGGGGGAGCTTGCTAGCGAGCGTCGATTGCTTGTTGTTGCTGCTGTTGGGGGGGGAGGGGGGGGCTTCTTGCTCACAGTTTCGCGGGGGGACAAGGATAAACCTGCTCTCCCCACAGTCCACCGTGTTGTATGTGCAAAAAATTACTTTAGTACCGGTTTCGATACTAAAGTAATTTTTCGGACTCCGTGTTAATCCAATCAAAAAGTATTTTTAGAATATTTTCACACACAACTCCGTGTGTTGAACAAGTACTTACTTGTTCAACACACGGAGTTGTGTGTGAAAATATTCTAAAAATACTTTTTGATTGGATTAACACGGAGTGCGAAAAATTAATCTACCGGTAGTACCGTACGGTAGGGTCTAGTAGAATCCCTACTAAATCCTGGATTTTGGAAACTTCCCCGTACAGTAGGATCTAGTAGTATCTCTACTAAGTCCTGGATTTCAGAAACTTAATCACGCATATATTTTCAGCCGTTCCTACCGTTCAAAAGTATTTTTAGTGTTTTGTCTTAAGTAACTTAGTATTTTTAAGCTTTTGTCACAGACCAACTCCGGGTGTTGTTGAGCAATATATATCGCAAAGAGGGAGCTAACTCGCGGGATCAGCAACAGGGGCAGCAGCAGCAACAGGGATTTCGCCTATTTGATTCCTTCATATTGTGTAGGATCAAGTAGAATTCCTACTACAACCTTGATTTATTGCTGTTTTTCCCCGGTTGTAATTCATTATTTCAAAATCAGCCACTTTGCAAAAGCAAATTCGAACCCCCCCTCCCCCCACCATGGGAATAGACACTCTCACTGGTTCCTTTCCTATTACAACAACAACAAGCAACCCATTCCTCTATTACACTGTAAGTCATTGCCGGTCCGTTCTTTGCTTGGGGGGGGGGGGGGGGGGGGGAGATGGTGTTTCGATTTGATTTGATTTGATTCGTCGTCGTCGTCGTTGTTGTTGTCTTTTTATTCATTCCTATCACTCACGACGTGTTCATTCTTTTTTTTGCTTGTTTGACCATGGGAATAGCAACAACAAGCACTGTAAGTGACTGTCGGTTCTTTGTTTGTGGGGGGGGGGGGGGGAATTTTCAGGCTGTTTTGGTTCGATTTTGTTGTCATCGTCAACAGTCATTTCTTTATTCCTATCTCACGACCCTTTTCTTCTTTTTGCTTTTGACCATGGGAATCGTTCCTTTCCAGCAACAATGGCTCAAACCATTTCACCCTTGAAAAGCAAGGCTGCTCCACCAGCTCCTCGGACTTGGTCCTCTGGTGCTCCAGCTCCTTGGACTTGGTGATTGACAGAAGCAACAACGACAAACACAACAGCAACAACAACCCAACGTTCTTGGTCTGTACCAGCCAGGAATTCTTCATCAAGCAACCTTTATAACAAGAAGAAGAACCCCCCTCCCCTCCTTCTGGATCTTCAACTACCACCGCTAGCAAGAGGAAGAAGAAGCGCGCCCGTCGTATCCTTCCTCCTCTTTCTTCGGGTTGCTCCTTCAATCCCGGCGGCGGCTGCTTCTTTGGCGCCAGTCGTATCCACGGCATCCAAACTACTACAAGCACTGCGCTGCTGCGGTCTAGGGGACTGGTGTATCCACGGCGTCCGTCAGTCTAGGGGACGGGTGTATCCACGGCGTCCGTCAGTCTAGGTGACTGGTGTATCCACGGCGTCCGAATTACCGCTACAAGCGCACGAGCTAGTACAAGGTCCATTTTGGCCCAAACAGCCTCAATATTCATCATGTTTTGCTCTCTAGCAAGAAATTGGTCTACAGACTAATTCTAGCTCTTTTTTTGGCATATACTCTAGTCCCTATTCTGCTGTGTATTAGTCTGTTCTGGGAGTATAAAAAAGAGTGCTAGGTGAATAGTGCTCAGAATACGACAGAAAATTCTACTACCGTACTACGGTAGCTACTACAGAGGCACGGAGTAACACTACTACTAGAAATCACGTACCACTTCTACCTAAACGACTACGTAGTACCACTCATACGGAGTAATTCGCAAATTACCAAAGTATCAACCCATTATCAGAGCAGAAAACACTACTTGTATTTGTGTAGGAATTCTACGGCATATTTTCGAAATTACTTTAGTATCATGCCATTGTCTCTGATTCCTATTTCGTGTCGGTAGATTACGGTATGGAGATTGCAGTAATATTGATTAGATTCTAAAATTGTGAGCATTTAGGATTAAGTTATATCCGGACCGTACTGCACCTCTGTTGGTCCCTCTTTACAGGTCGTATATGCGTTGAGATGAATCGTATAAACAGTTATTTGCTTTGGCGACTATCACGAGTAACTGGTTTAGTGTCTGTATGTCCTTAACCGCGTGATTTCTAGAGTCCCCGTGTCTTCGTGGTAGTTAGAGAACTAGTAGAAGATACCTATCCCGCGGGTCTCATTTTTTCATCAACCCCATCTCGCCACATACACCTCATTGCTAGTTCAATTAGCCTGGTTCCACTCATTAATTTTGTGAGTAAGTCCGCAATATTCGACTCGCCTGGCTCCTTTGCAATCCGGATAGTTCCTGCTGCTATGCACTCCCTTGCCTTATGATAAGCAACACTATTATGCTTCTTCTTACAAGGGCTTTCTGGTCGTGTAGTGTTCTTCACGACTGACTCATTGTCACAATAGATATTGGTAGGTCCTTCCATAGGTATGCCCATCATCCGTAGCTTGTATCTTAGCCCCTCTACCATCTCGATTGCTATCCTAAGCGCGACTATTTCCGAGCCAAATGTAGATGTCTCAACAGTTGTTTGCCTCTTGGAGAACCACAAAATAGGTGCTCTGTTAACAAAGATGATGACTCCTGTATGGGATCTTCTGGTAGCCTTGCATCCCGCATGATCCGCATTCACAAAACATGTAGTAATAACTGCCTTTCCTTTTGGTTCAGGCATATCTGGAGGCAACAGCTCTTTGGCCTCTGGATAGAATTCACTCCAGTCGCACGACTGAAAATTTGACTCATCTACCTCAGGCATAGATGCATCGAACACCAACTTAGACTTGCTGTAATTCTTCAGGTATGCAAACAGGTGAAACAACTGGTTGAGATGACCTTCTCTGGCTTGCGCGAGATATCGAGACATAAGTGATACGGGCATAATTATATCCAATCGACCGAGTTCACATATCCATCGGAGTATCCCAACTAAACCTTGATAGTAGTTTTGTTTCTCCGGATCAAGTTCTGGTGACGCGTCTATCTCGGGCCTATACTCAGAGCTCAATGGTGACCTTGCTGTCTTGGGTAGTACCTTAAACGCGTATTTTCCGGTTAGTAGTTCTTCTTCAACTGATTTGATGGCTTTCGCAGTATACTTAGATGAAGCCATGGACCAGTACGGGTTACCATCTATGTAGGTCTTTCCTATATCAGCTCCCAAGTAGAAAGAAGGTTCTTCAACTGTTCCATTCTTCAACTTGAACTGCCTCTCTATCGCGTCCATCTGGAACTTTGGATCCATTCCACATACAAGGATATCATTGACATTAGCCACACAGTACTCGTAGTAAGCTGAGCCATCTGGTTTGAATGCAGATCGGAGATGCACGTCAGGATCTGCTTTGCAAGATACGTAACCAAGCTCCCTTAAGTGACTAGCCAAGTGTGATCAAAAAGATGCCCCAGCAACCGGGAGTCCATATAAAGCCCTTACAATCTTGCAGGGCCTTCCACATAGTTCCGACGCGAACCCTTGGGCCTCTGTAGCTATTGTGAAGTACTTCTCCTTGATGGTGCTGTTAAGTAAGCGTTCTGTATATCCGCGCTGAGTACATCGAGGTTGTTGAGTGCTGCCACTAGGAAGAACAATCGAACCGAATCCCTACTGGGTACACTGGAATAAGTATATTCCTTGGAGATTTCTGGGACTTTGTGGCCGTCTCCAACTAACCGGGCCTTCCGTGTTAAGTCAATCTTGACATCAAAGACCATGTGCATGGTTATTTTGGTATGCCCCACTGGTATCTTGTCCTCCTCATTGAATTCAAAGGCAATAGAGCTGTTCCTCATTTCTTTTGCAATAGCCTGAGCCCAATGATTGGTCCCCGTTTCTCTATCAATTGCTTTTGCTTCTGAAATAGACTTAGGGAGCCGGACCCCGTACTTATGGGACTTGGTCCAGTATTTGGTTTTAGCGCCAGATAAGATCCGGTCCTTTCTCCGAAGTACTTTATAAGCCCACCACTTAAACGCTGGCTCATTTATGACGCCTTCTTCACGGGCGTATATTGCTGTTTCAACCGGGAAGCTTTCCTTCATATCACTTAACTTTGCCCAGGATGTAGTGCCATCCTTCCATCTAACAAGAAACCTCCATCCTTTGGTTGTTGGCTTTGTTCTAGTTTGTCCGGACTTTGTTGTATAAGTAGCCTGTTCGATAGTTAAGGCCTCCGAATCCCTTTCGGAATCGATAATCTCATCCATCAGGCAATACATGCGCCCTTCATCGTCAACGGAAGAATAGATACTCTCTGAAAGTGTATTGGCTGTATAGATTTCAATAGATCCATCCGGCATGGCGACCTCGTAAGACCTCGTGTCTAAGAGGGGATTGTTGTTCTTTTCACCAATCAGCACACCATCCTTATCCCTGCAACGGCTCTTGACTAGCCCCCGGATATGTTGGTCCCCTATCTGGAGTAATACTTCAGTCCCAAGATACTCATCAAGGTCTTTATCAGATAGGTCATCAACATCCGGGGAAGAAGCCTCAGCTTCTGCCATGAGCACTTCATCCTCTCCCTTGTATTTGCCATCGAATAGGCCCAGAGGTGGTTCGCCAAGTTTGTTTTCAAGATAAGTATCGGAAGGTTTAACCTCGTCTCCTATTTTTGCGTTGATTTCTTTGTTGTGTGCTTCCAACTGTGATAGAATATCCGGATGTCTCCATTCTTCCTCAGATATAGCCCGAGTGCTGTTTGTTATGTGAACTTTTCCAGTCTTAAATAAGACATAGTGACAATCTCCACCACCAAAAGTATCTCCACATGGGCCCAGCCACCGGCCAAGCCTATTTGTCTTCCCATTTAAGTCGTACCACCAAATAAAGTCATACCAGTCATGGATCATATACAGGGTGATATCTGGAGTATACCCATGCACCAGTTCGAAGTTAGTCCTCCCCATTGAGGAAGGATCACTTGATGCCATGAGGTTCATCCGGCCGGCCGCTAACATTCCACAGAAGGCCCAACACCTCCTGGGACTGCCCTTCTTAGAAGTCATCCAACGGATCGACCTCCTTAGGTCCCCGGCACTGTGTTCGGCTGTATTCTGCCAAGAGCAGTGAGGCTGTATGTATGTTTGTTGAATGCGGTACTCCGACCTGAGCTTGTTCCAACCGGTGTTGTGTGTCTCGTGGCTCCCCTGGGCCTTTGCCCCATCAGTAACAAGGTGTTCCGGAATTCCTACTTCATTGATAAAGCAAGATAAGCCATCGTGGCATCGAACTTCTCCCCTGACAGGGTAGAAGGCCACATAGCCCTTCCCGTTTGCAAAGATCTGGGCTGCTGTATCATTGCGAATGATACTGGGAACCTTGAACTTCATAGTGTCAGCATACCATTGGCCCTTGAGCATCCTCCTATTCCTCCACTTCTGTGTCTTCAGTCTCTTTGTAATAGGCTGGGACAGTTGACGAATACCATCTTGGGTAGTGACTTCAATAGTAGCCTTGGCTCGCTTCTCACTGATGTTCCACATCTTAGCAATGGCCTTGGCATCATACCTGTCAACTTTGTCGGGGATTCGAATTGGAGGTCCCCATTGTCCTCAACGTATGAAAGACTTCTTGTCGAGAGACATTTCTTGGTCTAGGACATCTTGTTGCCGCCTTAGTAGCTTCCTCTCCTTGGTTCGAGCCTTGGCTTCCTGTTGAATGGCAAGCTCAGCTTCAGATAATGAAGTCTTGGTGGAAACATCAGAAATCATAGAATTTGCTGAATTTCGAAGGTTTTCTTGGTCCTCTCCGGTGGTTCCAGCAAGAGCTGAAATGAATCGGGTGGAGACGTCCGTTGGGGTATATCCGGTGCGTTGGGAAGGAACTCTATTAGTGCAGACAGAAGCCAAATGGAGTAGCCGGTTCGTGTCGTACCCTGTGCCAAGTGGTTCTGGATGAATCGTGGATGAATATTTGACCGGAGTCCCACAAGCCGGCAGGCAACCTGAAAGGGTAGCAACAACCCGCGGGAAAGAGGCATTGGTGGCTTCTTCCTCCTCTGCAAAGTGAGAGGAGTAGGGGTCCCAGGTGTGGGTATCTGTAGCCAGTATATGTTCACAGGTTGCCAGTTCCTTCTGTGTAGGCTTACGGGAATCAAAATAGGATATGACTCCTTCGACTTTGAGAGGGATGAAGAGTTCAGTGTCTTCAGATTGGAATGTAATCCCGTGTGTAGAATTTGAGTCATATCGCCTTGGGGTGTCCTAAACCTTGTTGAAGTTGCAGTCCCGTACTTGATTGGGACATACCAAGCTGTGTTGCAACTTGGCGCCAAAAAACAAAGCTTGCCCAAACACCAAGATGTAAGTAATCCCATCAGTTGGGTCAGTCCAAGCTGTGGCGCAACGGGCAATAGGGACATTCGTAAGCGGTGAGTATGTATCTGAAAATGGTGCAACATCCACATATGTCAAGATAGAATCCAATGAATCCAGTAATACCATATTTGATCCCGCGGCTGTTGTATCAGCGTGGCTGTCCAACTCGCATCGACCGTTAGCTGGAGATGGTGAGCCAAAACTCTTGATATGGACTATCGGCCGGCCTACCCGGGATACAATCGACAGGCCCCGGCCGGCGAATCAGTCTTGGTTCTTCTTCTTGTGAGTATGACTACCGAACTGATCGCCGGCCGACCCTTTTGCTGTAGTGTTGTCCCCTTTGGCTTCAACAAGAGAAACTTGCGCAGACTTTGAATTGGAGTTGAGAGCTGGGCGTAGGGACCGGACTTGGTTCTTCTGGGCAGCAGACATAGTGACCCAGATTTCCTTTGGATAGATCTTTCCCTCCAAAGGTCCATCGTAGGTACCTGAAGTTTTCTGTTTCTTGTTGCCGTGTCTCTTGTTGGAGGAGGAGCTGCTATCATTGTTGCGTTTGTTGCGCCCTTTTCCCTTGAAGGAAGAGATATTTCTGCGACTGCCTTTGCGACTGGCTTGCATCTTCTTGATACCAAGCGTTTGAGTGAAGTGGGCGGCGGCCTTGTCAAAATTGTCGTACATGCCACCTGCTTCATTTAGGACCAATTGCACTGCCATCTTGAGTCTTGGATCCGAGATAGAGTGACAGAAGTCAGTAACAAACTGATCTTCCGGTGGGAAGGCCTTATGCCGCAATAGGAACTCCTTTGCGTCATACCAGCGCCTCTTGTGCTTGTCAAAACTGTAGTTCTTGGTGTCCCCGGAGTAGGTAGAACTCTGTAGGAAGGCCCTCTTTTCTTCTATGAGAAGTCTTACATTCGTTGATTCATATGCCTGGGAATAGAGGGTGAAATATGCCTTCCTCCCATCCCCTTCTGATCCAAGGCCTTGGATGTAGGACCAACCGGGACCCGCTCCCACCAATTTGAAAAGGATTCCCCATAGTGTATTGTTGTCTTTTGTCCAGTGGGATCCTGAGTGGACGGTGCATCGCATAGAATATTCATTCCAGTTGGCATACGTATCTGTTGGAGCAGATCCAACGGTTCCCCCCCTCTCAGCATCACCGACCATCGAGTCCTTTCGAATTGTGTATAGTAGAGATGTTTTGGTGACACCCCTTTTGTGTCTAAGATACTCCCTGAATCGTTCATCGAACTCCTTGAATTTCGACATTGCAGTGAGTGGTTCTGGGAGAGTGAGGTCCCCGGCCGCTGTGTTGCTGTCATCCTCCTTGAGAGACTTGAGGCGCTCCCGGGTCTTGGATTCTGCATCCGGATCAGCTACCCAGTCGACTGGGGCAGCTGTAGCTCCAATGAGGGGCTGAAATTTGATCCAAGCCACAAACAACTTGAGTCGATCCCCGAAAACCCTCCCCACATACACTTGCTTTGGGTCCGGGCAGTAGTTGTGTTTGGTCTTGTTGACGCCATTCACCAGGGATTTGATAGCAGATTCGTCCATGTCCCGTAGGGAGTCAGTACTGCTGTAGCCAGTCCGGAAAAGCTCATCCGCCGTGATCCGGTTCAGCCCGAAGGATTCCAAGATTTCTCTGAAAACTACCTCTGTCGGGGTTAGAGTCCTTTCCCCTGCGTATCCAGGGATTCCCTCAAGTTGATTAGCGCGTTCGATTGCGTCTTGAACCTCCTGTGTGAGCGACGGGGCCCGGTTAGTATCCATCATGGTCCTAATGAATTCCATTTGCGCTGCTGTAAAACCAAGATTGGCAGGAATGGCTGGTCCATTGTTGGCAGGTTCACCAGCTACTGGGTTAGCTGCTGCAGCCGCTGGGTTAGCGGCCGCATTGTCATTGCGTTGGTTCTGTCGAGCTGTTCTTCCTCTCACCATGGTTGGTATCTGATCCGGAATAGTTGTTTACTTGTTCTGTAAGTAATATATGAATGATTTTCTGAGAGAATTTTGTATTTCTCAAGCAATCACTTTCCTCGCGATATCACTAGTAGTGGATATTTCTAGTGGTTTCTCCTTGTAAAATTCTGCAAACGTTTCTATTCCGAATGGAAATTGCTCAGTTGCCCCTTACTTAAGCAAACTGTTCGGGTTCCGATTTTGAATCATGGCCGTTGATTTGGCTTATGAATCCCTCTGTCGGCCGTTGAGTTTATCAGTGCGGGAATATAGTGACCGTTAGATCCGGCCCGCTGCACGTTCCCGTGGGAATTTGGGGCCGTTGAATTGTTTTCACAGGGATTGGGGCCGTTGCTTTGTATTCCCGTTATTTTACGGTTACAAGTCCGCCGGATCCCCCTAATCGGCGGGAGTTGAAATTACTGTAGAATAATTCAACTGCCGTCTCCGTGTAGGCTTAGAACAGCTTAGTGCACACGTCTGTACGCTGTCCCACCTCTTGGTAGTATCGTATTTACTTGTATGGAGGAATCGATCCCTCCTAACTGTATTCGTGAGCTTCACGCTCCTAACTGTTGGTGTTGTTGTTGTTGGTGGGGTTGTCTACTCGTCCTTATCGTGTCATTTCGAGCCGCCGTGTGGGTCTCTTCCATGTTTGAATTGGGACACGTTTACATTTGAATGTAGAGACTGCGGTTGTTCTGGCCCCCCCCGAATTCGATGTGTTGTATCGATGGCGTTTGCTTGTTCCCCTAGGCCATTATGTCGTTTGAGGGAAGCAAGAGATATTAGCTCAAGCCCGGCTGCACTAGTGCCATTACCCATCTAAGTGCTCAAACATGGACATAGCCTTCAGGGGAGTCTTTGATTAACCGGTGATCAGTCGGTAATCAGTCTCGCTTCGTCCATTGTCGTGTGGACACTCCTTATTCGGTTAGAGTCTGGGTCTGATAAACTTTGATTCCTATTTCGTGTCGGTAGATTACGGTATGGAGATTGCAGTAATATTGATTAGATTCTAAAATTGTGAGCATTTAGGATTAAGTTATATCCGGACCGTACTGCACCTCTGTCGGTCCCTCTTTACAGGTCGTATATGCGTTGAGATGAATCGTATAAACAGTTATTTGCTTTGGCGACTATCACGAGTAACTGGTTTAGTCTGTCTGTATGTCCTTAACCGCGTGATAAACACTACTAGAAATCGTGTAGCAATTCTACGGCATATTTTGGAAATTACTAAAGTACCACCAAAGTTACAAAAGTAACACCCCCTCCTCTGCACCTTTTTTGCGCCCGTTGAGTCTGTTTTAACCCCGTGAGTCCCTTTTATTTTTTCCTTACTTAGGCATCGATTTTGCGAGTGCACGTGCTCTCCCGTACGAGCCATGGTGTTACCGGTATAACGAATTGTTTAATTTTAAAGAGATGTGAGCTCAGAGAGAGGCTCTTATTTTACTGTGTATTTTTACTGTATCGGGGCTCTCTGCTGTATTTTACATGGTAGAGATCTTCCCCGGTTATTTGTTACGATTCTCGTACCGATACTGCTGTTGCTGTGTTAGCGTCATGTCGGTCTTACTGTATCGGTCATTTGGTGGTATTGGTCATTTATGTTGTTAAGTAATCTGTTCAATGGGGCGTATGCTTGTTTGTGGTATATATGCTAGATATGAGGCCCATCTGGAATTGGTATTGGTTTTCTTGATTGCAATAAGTAATTTTCCTCACGGGATATCAAATATATTCTTTTGAATGTACTTATGGATTCCAAGTGTTCACTTATTGGTCAGGTCTTTGGATATGTCTTATTTCTAACCGATTATCCTCTTTTTTGTTTGTAGTCCTAAGTGATATCGTTTTTACCACTTAGGGATTTTCATGTAGTGGAGGTGCGTTTGATTCTAAGACTCTATCATCGAAATAATCGCACCTCGGTCGTCGTTTCGTTTCGTCGGCTTTTCCAATTGAATTTGATGCCGACAAAGTCCTGTATTTTTTTGCCGACAACACACCCCTTGATCCAATACTCTACCCGTGTTGTATTGGATTACTGTCGGGGTATATCATCTTGGATTGTATCAATTGACGGATCGAACGTTTGGATCAAATCAAATCGAAGAATCAACTTGAGCAATTTGGATTGAATTCATTGAATGATCTAATCCGCTTGTCGATCGAAGCGATCGAATGGGATGATTTAACCTGGGTAGTGTTCCCATGATATATCTTGCATGTCGGGCGTGCAAGATCCATCCCAATGGTTTGGTTAGGTCGTCAGCCGGGTTGATAACTCCAGGAATATGAATCATCTTGATTTCACCATTTTCTTTCCATCCTTGAATTGCGAAGAACCTGATTTCGATATGCCTGGTTCTTTCGGTTGGCTTCTGGGCATTGATGATTTCAATCGCTGATGCATTGTCTTCATAGATCGGGGTTGGACCAACTTGAGCGAATCCTAATTCCTTGAGTATAGACCTGAGATATCTGGCTGTTTTGGCTGCTGTGACGGCAGCAATGAGCTCAGCTTCTGTAGAACTCTGTGCGGTAAGTGACTGAGCTTTGGATCTGTAAACAATGGCTCCACCAGCATAAGTGAAAACATATCCTGTGGTGGACCTGCGATGTTTTGGATCATTGCCATATGCGGCATCAACAAAACACATCAGTTTGGCTTGCTTGATATCTTCAGGGAATTTTGGGAGTGACGCATCTTGGACCACATCGTTGTATGGTTCTCTTGGTGGTAGAGATGGCTCGGCATTTGGCCTGTAGAATCTGATACCCCAAGATCTGGTTGTTCTGAGATAGCGGGCTATGTTCTTCAGGCTTGAATAGTGGAAAGCGGTGGGATTGGAACTGTACTTTGACATCAGAGTCACTGCGTAGCCAATGTCTGGCCGGCAACTCACATATGCAAACATCATTTCACCTAAGAGTGTCCTGTATGAGAAGCCAGATGTGGATTGCAATGCGGCATGTTCCTTGGTGCCTTCTAGTGGTTCATCCGTATGTGATTGAAGCTGACTCAGCATTTCAGTTGATAAAGGCGCTGATGGCTTAGAATTAGGTTTCATCTTAGAATCAGTTTCCCAACCATGGGATGTCATAATTCTGTCAATGTAGTTTGCACAGGACAGTTCAATGTAGTCAGCTGTCTGTTTGACGTCAATTCCATTGAAGTCTTCAAGCAATCCCATTTTTGTGAAGGGGATCACATCTTCTTTAGGAAGCTTCAGTTTTGCGCCAATGATGTCATAGATTTTGTCAGATATGGATTCTGATGTGCAAGCCAGTGCAAAATCGTCAACCTGTCTCAGCATGTAGACTGTTTCACCTTCAAAAAATGTGGTGTAGATTGTTCTGTCATGAGTGGTGGTCTTGAAGTTGAGATCAGGGCCTTTCAAAATCTTGTTGATGTGGGTTTCCCATAGTCTACCTGATTCCGGATGGCCTTGGAGTGCTTGAAGAACAGGAAGCACCAATCTTCTGTCTATGTCTTTGCCATGCTTGTGTCGGTACCATTCTGCATATGCATCATCAATAGTCATGTATGTAGGGATGTTGGGCCCTGGAGAATGGGCATATGCGTCAGCAGCATCACCACCATAGATTTTGAGATCGAGGCTAGCTGCAATGGCAAAGAACAATCTTTGGATGGGGTGTTCAACACATGATGAGTATGACATTGCTAATGGCATGCAGGGTTGGCGCTGCATATTTGCTTCCATTGCAACATTGCCTGGCTCTTCTGACACCATTCCTTTTGACACTGTATTGCCAATGAGGTCTGAGAATAATAGCTTCTGGATCCTTAGGATATGAAATTGGTGATCCAAACATTTCTAAGTCTTCAAACTGGTCAAGTTGTTTGCGCTCTCCAGCTTCCCATTCAGCCCATACGGATAATGGCTTGAGATTCCTTCGAGTAAAGTGTCCGAGTGCTTGTTCTTCAGGTGTAGTTGCTTTGGAATTAATGGCCTTGATTAAGAGTTCAATTTCTTCAGTTGGTAGTGAATCTGCATCTAGTGGTAGTTCATGGTTGCCTGGTTTGTGAAGCTTGGTGATGGCTCGAAGGGATGCAATATCAATCGTGGGTATGACGACATCCATGTCATCCTCAGTTGGGGCTAAGTGTTTTTGGATGTTGGCATGGAGTGTTTCAGTGTTATTGACCTGGTTGATTCTGGATTGGATGATATGCTTGTATTTGTTGCCAAGTTTCTTGATAGTCTTGATGGAGGAAATCCGGTCCAAAAAAGGGGGATCTTCGTCGTCAGTGGTTTCCTTCCAAGACGTATTTGGAGCAAAGAGGCCATATTCATTTGAGTGTTTCCTGATGTCTTTCAGGGACAATTTTGCTTCAAGTGCAAAGGTAATAGGCGTATCTATTGAATCCCTTACCCCTCGATCGTGGCAGGCCTGTAAAGCTGTAGTAACATCAGCAGCAGTAAAGACACGATTGTGATTGATAGATACGATATAAGCGCCGCGGAGCCTGGAGAGAGTCTTCTTGTGGGAGGAGAAAAGCGTGGAGGCAGGACTTTTGGGAAGGATATCTGTGACGTAGGCTCTGCCGAGTAAGGAATCATTTGCATATCGAAGACCAAATGCTGGATCAGTACGAGAACTGGAGATAGCGAGCCTGAGATTGGTGAGGTCTGCAAATGGGGAGATGGAGAAGTTGAAATCACTGGATGACACCTCAGTGGGTTCCGCGGGAAGTGGGATGTTATCATCAGTCCTGAGCAGGTGCTTGACATTAGTTGGGAGGTCTGCAAGTGGGAGATCATTCATGCCTTCATCAAACCTGACATGAGTGGCTATCTTGACGCGGTGTGTCTCAGTATCATACCAAAGGATGTTTCTGGTAGAATATGGGACAAAACCCATGAAGATGCCTTTGCGGGCATTTGGTTTGAGCTTGATTGATCGCTTGCCTGGAGGTCGCACCCAAACTCTGCAACCAAAGGTGCGGAAATCAGCAAGATTTTCCTTATGGCCAGTTGCCAATTCTAAGGATGAATGTGGCTGGTTGCCTTCAGGGAAGGCGTTGGACAATCTCAGGGCATGATAGAAAGCAAACGGCCAGAACTTGATGGGCAGATTTGCACCACTGAGCATGGTCCGCATTGAGTTCGCCAGAGTGCGATATGCTCTTTCAACTGTACCATTCTGGTGAGAAGCGTCAGCACCAGTGGGGAAAATTGAGTATCCAAATGCAGAGAAGAGGTTTCTGATATCAGGATTGTGATAGAGTTCTCCACCTTGATCAACGGAAACATACTTGTTTGCACAAGTTGGGTTGTGCTGGGAGAAGAAATGTTCGAGCCAATGAAGAGGCGCAGCTTTTGAAATCCTGGTGTCGCCATATTTCATACCGGTGTAGTGGTCTGTGATGAGAATCCAAGCTGTCTCACCATGAATGCCTTCATAGTCACGCTTGCGTTTGCTGTTGGAGGATCTGGCGCCAGAGAATGCAAAATCAATGGATAAACCTTGAAAAGGTTGTGTAGCCTTTCTTGTGGAATGTGAGCCAGCAGGTGTTTTAGTTTGCTTACATTGTATGCAAGTTGGGCATTGATCAAGAATACTTGTTTGGCGCTTGAACTTTGGTACTCCAAGAATGTGTTTATGAGCTTGGTACAGAAAGTCATCGCATGGGTGTCCTAATCTTTGGTGCCAAAGAAGTTTGGATGTTTTGGCTTTGATGACTTGGATGGGGATATTTTTGTCCACAATCTTGGTGAAAAACAATTTTGCATCAAACTTTGGCATATCACTGAGGGCAGACTGAGCTTGAGCTGCTTCTGTGCATTTTTGCAGTGTGACATGATTATTGTATACATCATATCTGTAGTTACTAATGGCTTTGTTGGAGGCCAGTTTGCAGGCTTTCTTGAACTGCATGTCAGTCGCTAAAGCATATGCTGAAGAGGTTGCACAATTGGCATATGGAGATGTAAGATCAATGTCTGGGATGAGTACTGGATGTGTGTAGCATTGAGCATCAATGATACTTCCATGTAGAACAATACTTTTGGCAGTGCTCTGCTTGTGATGACAGATAATGGTGAGGTGTCCATTTTGCTGAGCAGATGAGCCATGGTCATCATTGAAGGCTTTGTGAATAGACTGTCCGCTGAACTGATTTCGCACGCAAGGTGTCATTCCACAAAGGTCATTCTCACTCAGCAGTGTCGTCGACAGGGAGGGAGAATAGTAGAAGAAGACTTTGAGATACCCTACGTGATTGGGAGCAGGGATATGCAAGTATCCAGATCCTTCAGGAATGCATGTGGCAGCCGTTCCTCCAATTGCTGCGGTGAGCCTGACTGGACATTTCCTCAAATTGGTGTAGGGTTTGTAACCATGTAGGATATGCTTTAGGTTTGTAAAGGACACTTTGGCGCCTGTATCAATCTGCGCTCTGATGCCATGTTGGAAGTATGTTGCAGCTGCAATTGGATCTGATGGGACAAGGCATTGCACATTGTTTGTATCAACCGAGATAGGATTGTCTCGATCAAAGTGGGGATCTCCATTGGTTTCCAGGTGTGATTCCAATGTAGGGGCTGTAACCTTAAGTGATTCCATATCACAGTAGACATCAATGGGGATTGAAGGCTGGAGGCTATCCCTAGGAATAAGATTGACAGCACCAATCTTGACAGATTTGTAGGAGCTGACACTGCTGGAGTCCAAGGAAGGGCATAAGCTTTTCACTTGTGGGGCTGTGACGTCGTCAAATCCTTGAGGATCATCTTGAGGTGATGTCGTATGATGGCTGCAAGAAAGACTGTCTATTCTTGGCCGTTGCAAAATTTTTGTTCTTCTACTGCATCATTGGGTGAAACCTCATCTTGATCTTCATCTCCAATGTTGATCTGAGAGATTTGTTGAGTGGAATCTAAGAGCTGTTGGGTTTCCCTATTGCATTTGCTTAGAAAAACAGCCGTGGCAATCCTATGTTTCTTGAGTGACTCTACATCTTGTAAGGCAGGACAATTATCAAAACTATGACCTGAAGTGTGACAGACAATGCATTTTCTGGAGGTGTCAAAAAGACTGGGCTGCTTGTCAAAAGCAGTGATAGCATTGCAGTATGCTTGGTGAAGGAAGGGATTATCATAGTCTTCATCCAACTCGGGGTATCCAAGAGAATCGATCAGGCTGATTGAGTGAGAAGTCAAAGTGGAAGGTGTTCTGACAGTATTGTTGCCAGCGCGCTTCTGAAACCCATCATTGCAACGGGGACCTGGTCTGATTCCTGTGACAGGTAGTTGTTTGGACTTCTTTTCCTTGTACTTCTTTTCATCCTTTATCTCTTGCTCATACGTTTGGAGCGTTTGTAGGAGCCTACCTGCCTTGTATTTGTCCCGTTTGAATTGGTCATCTGAGTCGCGTTCATCTTCTGTCTTTTTGAAGAGCTCTTCCGAGAGAGTGGTTCCTTCAATAAGGTTGCTGACTTCTTCTGTTGAACTGATGGTTGCCGGGTTGATTTTGGAGAAACACTCTAAGTCTTAAGTAATCCTTGTACCTGAAGTAGTATTCTTCAAGTGATTCACCGGCATACTGATTTGGGGGGTTTCTGACCATTCTGCCTGCATTGGATGGCCTTTTAGAGTTGGGATGCGTCTGAGCAATGACTGTGTATAGGGCTTCGTATCCCTGTCCGCCTTCAAAGCTCTTGAATGGTGGCCTTCATACTTGCACATGAATCAGGGATGATTTTGTCAGTCCTGAGTGCGGTGTAAATGAGATTTCCCCATTCATTGATGGCCAATTCATATCTTGAAGGTAGGTCGTGTGGAAGGCTATCACCAATTGTAAATCCTCTGAGGTGATCAGCTTCACGCCTGTAGAGGTAGTATGGGTGGACGTAAATATGGTATTGCTGTGCGTGAGCGGTGATTTCTCTGTACCATTTCCTGACTTGAGGGTGAGTTGCATCCTTTAGTTGTGGAAATCCTGAGAGAAATAGTTTGTCTCTAGCCACTTCCTTGGATTTATCGGAGGCTCTGGTTAGATCAAAGCAGTCACCACTTCTGGTGATCAGGCGCTGGTCATTTCTCCCACTGCCTAGATTGTGTAGGTAGTAGTTTTGCCTGACAATGGTTTCATTTCCCGATGAGTCGGTGTAGGTGATTGGGAAGTCTTTCATGTCATCTCTGGTGAGGAATTCTTCTTTTCTATAGTATTGCTCCTTAACTGGTGGTGGTAAGGTGGCTGGATTCCATGGGAGGTCAAGTGTTGCTTGATGGTTGGCACCAGCATTGTTGTTGTTGTTGTTGTTGTTGTTGCTGTTGCCGTTGTTGACCAATTGCTGGAGTAGGGTGGTCAATTCTTGCATGTCGGTGCCTGCTGCCGTGGGCGCTGGGATTGGAGCTGTGGCATTTTCATTATTGCTGGCCTCATTGTCATCATCAACGTCGGGTTGGGACTTCACCTGTGTAGATGCCATTGAAATAGTTGCCGGGGTTATTGGTCTTCCAGTTTCTTCTGAACCTCCATTGATTGATGTTGAAGATTACTGTGGCGAGTGGTTCTGGGTCATTGGTTGCTTCAGCTCGTCTGACAGCCTCTCTTCCTGCAGAGTCAAACTCCTGTGGGTTTCTGATCCTTTGGTTTGATGAATCCAGGTTTAAGAAATTGTACGGGGCATGAATCAAGGAGCTGGGCTATGTGTCCCTTTGCTAGTTCATGGATGTTCGCCATTTCCAAGATGATGCTGTTGCAGAAGGCTTCTCTGAGTGCAGTGACTGGGGCAGGACCAAGGGTTCTGGGGCCGTCGTCATTAGCGTCCGATGTGAAGAGAGTTGATATTTCAGGTGCTGTAAGTGGGACACTCTCTGCATAGGAGCCATTGAGAGAGAGAGGACTTCTTGGGGGTTGTTGTCACTTTGGAATTTGAATGCAATCCCATAGACATTGGACCAATCGTATGCTTCTGGTGGAGGGACCATGATGGATGTTGAATCGTAAATTTATTACGTTGTGCAATCGTCATCGACGTTCTTGTATTGATCGGCGTTAAAATAACTGATTGATGAATTATCGAATCGGTGTTTCGTCGTCGTTGTTGCCGTCAATCGTCAATTAAACGTCAAAGTGTAATCGAAACGACGATGTCAGTGTTGTCGAACGGTTAATCGTGATCGTAAACGTAATCGTTCGATCGCAATCAGCTTCTCCGGTGCAATGGGCTTGTATTTAGTGTAATCGTTCGATCGTCGTAGGAACAAGATGAATTAACCTTGGGAGCGAGCGTCGGAGAAACAATCGTTGGTGATCGGTCGTGCGTTGAAACGTCGATGTGTATTACAGAAGAAGATTCTTGGTAGAAGGTTCTGTAGATACACCCCTTGATACGTATGCTTGGCCGTGTATTACAGAAGAAGATTCTTGGTAGAAGGATCTATATACACCCCTTGATACGAGAGTAAGGAGGAGAAGAAGGAGAAGAGATGGGGGGAGGCCAAAGTGTAGCACATGGATGGGCGTCACTACAAATTTCCTCTGGATTTAACCGACAGTGGAGGTGCTGAACGACCGGAGATAGATAGCTTAAGGTAGACACGATCCTACGGATGGGCAGCAATCGTGTGGGTTATAAGGGCTCTATAACCTGTTGTAACTCTAAAAATCAACCGGATAGGTATAAGCGAATTGTTTAATTTTAAAGAGATGTGAGCTCAGAGAGAGGCTCTTATTTTACTGTGTATTTTTACTGTATCGGGGCTCTCTGCTGTATTTTACATGGTAGAGATCTTCCCCGGTTATTTGTTACGATTCTCGTACCGATACTGCTGTTGCTGTGTTAGTGTCGTGTCGGTCTTACTGTATCGGTCATTTGGTGGTATCGGTCATTTATGTTGTTAAGTAATCTGTTCGATGGGGCGTATGCTTGTTCGTGGTATATATGCTAGATAGAAAAAGTGTGTCATAACAAACAACAAATGCAATCGTTCTTACGATCGATTGATTTCGTGAGTGATCATTGTTACAGTTCATTCGGCCTTGTTGATGTCGGTAGGTTAATTAATCGTCGTCAAATTACTCGTCATCATTCTCGTGTAATTTTACCATACAAAACACATGTAAACTTAAGACACAAAACACACGCAAACCATCTTCGATCGGTCTTTCTTTGTATCGTATTACCGTGTAATTCACCGTGATATTCTCATTGGAATGTCACAGTATTTGTACCTTATTACGTAGAATTAGTACTAGGTTGTACATAGATTTTAGGGCATGATAGTGTTTTAGAGTTGTTAATTCTTCGAAGAGTGAGCTGATGGGGAGAATTTCCCTAAGAGACAATCCACATGGATAATCACCAACGATTATTCACTCAGGTTAAATAACCTTACGAATAAGGTTATTTGCCTTCGTGACTCTTCGTACGAACGAATATGCCTTTACACGGTGAATTCTTTTCAGTCCCCTTCAGTCGTAAATCCTCCAACCGTTAAGCGGCTGGATTCTATGACTTAACCTATTCATCGTCAGTCATTGTCGTGTTGAATACCAAACTGCATCCAGTCTCCCATCAGAGGCCCTATCAAAAGAAAAATGGGGCGGCGTTTTGCCTTTCATTCTGGCTTGTATCATGGCATTTTGCCCTGATCCTTGCCGGTTTGATATATTGTATTCATGGATCAAATTATCCATTTCGAAATGCTCGTTGCAGATCGAACGTAAATCAACTTGTTGCTTCGGTCGAACGATCGATCGAACATTCCATCGAACGATTGATTTTTATTTTCTTACCACATGCACCGAGAACAATGTTCTCTGAAAATAGCGCCACTCATTAGCTTCGTAAACAAATCAGCAATATTTGTCGAACCTGGTTCCTTTGCAACTCGGATAATCCCTGCTGCAATAGATTCTCGGGCCTTGTGGTATGCAATGCTGTTGTGCTTCTTCTTACATGGGCTTTCGGGTCGTGTAACATTTGTGACAACAGAATCATTATCACAATACACATTTGTGCTCCCATCAATTGGAACACCCATCATTCTCAACTTGTACCTTAGACCTTCAACCAATTCGATTGCGATTTTCAAAGCAATGATTTCAGATCCAAAAGTTGATGTCTCAACTGTTGTTTGTCTTTTGGAAAACCAAATGATCGGTGCATTATTAATGAAGATAATAACGCCAGTATGAGATCTCCTTGTTGCCTTGCATCCGGCATGGTCAGCATCAACAAAACAACTCATCGTTACATGTTTTCCCAAAGCTTCAGGCATATCTGCTGGTATGACTTCAGCAGCACCAGGATAAAATTCAGACCAGTCACATTTTTGAAATTTACTCTCATCAACGCTTGGTACAGTATCGTCAAAAACCAATTTTGACCTGTTGTACTTTTTCAAATATGCAAATATATGAAACAACTGATTCAAATGCCCGATCCTTGCCTGTGCCAGATACCTTGACATCAGCGAGACTGGCATTACAATGTCTAGCCTTCCTAATTCACAAATCCACCTGAGAACTCCAATTAAACCTTGGTAGTAATTTTGCAATTCAGGGTTCAATTCTTCTGATATATCAATTTCCGGTCGATAATCATGTGACAGTGGACTGGACGCTGATTTTGGTAGGTACTTGTAACCATATTTTTCAGTTCCTAGCTCTTGTTCGACTGCTGCAACAGCTTTCGCCGTATACTTAGTGCTTGATAATGACCATCTTGGTTTTGAATCACCTTCAAAGTAGAACTTTCCAATATCTGCTCCCGGATACAGGGTTGGCTCTTCAATAGTATCATCCTTCAGTTTGAACTTGCGCTCAATGTTTTCAAGCTGGAACTTTGGATCTTCACCAGAGCATAAGATGTCGTCTACATAGGCAATGAGCATTGCCCAGTATCTGGATTCCATCTTTCCTGGTTTCAATTCGTAAGTGCACATCCGGATCTGCTTTGCAAGGTGAATATCCAAGATCTCTCAAATGCTGTGTGAGGTATGACCTGAAAGATGCACCTGCCACCGGCAGTCCATACAATGCGCGGACAATCTTGCAAGGCCTTCCTGCAAGATGAGGTGGAAAACCATCTTCAGCTCTCGCTTTTAGAAAGTATTTCTCTTTAATCGGGGCTGTCAAATATGCATTTTGAATATCTGCTGAGAGAACCTTCAAATCATTCAGCGCTGCCAGCAGGAAGAATATTCTTACTGAGTCTCGACTGGGAACAGATGAATAAGTATTTTCTTTTGCCACTGCAGGGACTTTATGACCGTCCCCTACCAACCTAGCCTTCCTTGTTAGGGATCCAAGCTTGATGTCAAAGATCATGTGGGTTGTTATCTGCTTATGGCCAACTGGAATAACATCATCATCAGAAAATTCAAACGCTGCCATGTTATTTGTCATTTCCTTATGAATTGCTCTTTCCCAGTGGTCAGTCCCTGTTTTCTTATCAATAGCCAGCGCTTGTTTGATTGTTTGTGGTAATTCAACTCCATATTTGTGAGTCTTCAACCAATACTTTGCTGTTTTAGCCGCTTTAAGGATCCGATGCTTTCTTCTCAAAATTTTGTGCACCCACCATCTGAATGCTGGTGATTTTTCAAGATTGTTGTTGACTGCATACTCGGCTAGTTGCACTGGGAATGATTCTTTGACGTCGCTTAGCTTACACCAAGATTCTGTTCCATCTTTCCAACTGGCCAAAATTCGCCAACCCCTAGTCGTTGGCTTATGGCTTTTTCGTCCATTTTTGGCTATAGTTGTTGCTTCCTCATCACTTAAAGCGGTGTTGTCTTTTTCATGGTCAATGAGTTCATCCAGTAGAGTGAACATGCGTCCGTCATCGTCAACAGAACTATACAGACTCTCTGCAACAATATTTGCCGTGTATTCCTCCATGGTACCATCAGGTAGTTGCAATTTATACAGCCTCGTGTCTAGTATGGGATTCTCATTTCTGAGTCCTATCGGTCTGTTTTGCAAGTCGCGAACCCTATCCTTGACAACGCACCTGAGTCTTTCATCACCTCTTTCAATGATCACTTCATTCCCCAGATATTCATCTGGTTCATCAATATCTTCTACTGATGCTTCTGGTTCAGCCATTTCAAGTTTCAGATCCGGTGATTCTACTGGTTGATTCTCAAATAGCTCCATTTGGGGCTCCGGGTAGTTTTCCTGGAAGAAGGACGCACTATCCTTCACTTCATCGCCAATCTTGGATTCAATTGATTTGTCAATTGATTCCATTCTTCTGAGGATATCTCTATCTCTCCATTCGAATTCTTTGACCGGCCTTATTGAATTTGTAGATATTGGTATTGCTGATTCAGTCAGTAGCCAGAAACAATCCCCCCCACCTACCTTATTGCCACAGGGACCCAACCATCGCGCCAACCTTTCAACGCCTCGGGTGGAAGAATCGCCTTTATCATAGTAAAACACAAAATCATACCACTCTGATGAAGTATATAGTGTAATATCAGGCCTATAGCCATGGACCAATTCAAATGGGGTCCTCCCCATTGAAGAAGGGTTGCTCGAGGCTGTTCGCTGCCTGATATTAGCACATAGCTCACCACAAAATGACCATAATTATCTCCTCGGTGACTTCTTCTTTGCAGACTTGGTTGTGATTGCACTACCAAGATGACCTATTGCTTGTTCTGCTCGATTTTGGAATGGGCAATGTGGTTGGATGAATGTCTGATGAATATGGTTGCGCTTTACAATTGAATTCCAGTGTGTCTTGTAGGTTCTTGGAGATCCTTGTTCTGGGATTCCAATTTCGTGAATGAATGTTTTCAATCCTTGATGCGCCTGAGACTTGTCCTGTATTGGTATAAATACTTCAAAGCCATTTCCATTTGTGAAGATTTGTGCACATTTTTCTTGCCTCATAATACTGGTGGTTCTAGCGTGCCACGTATCAGTGTACCAGGTTCCTTGTGCAACTCTCTTGTTCTTGAAGCGCTGAGTAGGCAGCCTCTTCATCAATGGTGATTGCAAATTCCTGAGTGCCTTCTGCGTCGTGACTTTCAATGTCTGCTCAGCTTTCTTGAAACTAATATTCCAAGTTTTGGCTAGGCGTTCACAGTCAACTTTGTTTGGACCTTCAATTGTTATCACTGATGGCCCCCATTGATTTCTTCTGTCAAGAGACCTTCTCTCAAGTGTATTGTCAATTTCTTGCAAGCTAGGGGCCTGTTTTGATTCTGCTTCAGGAGCTTCCATAAAGTCAAATTCTGTATCATCAAACAAAAATTGGTCTACCCTTCGCGCGCTTGAAATATTCCTTACTGAAGAAATTCGATGAGCTATATTTCCATCTGTTGCAATCTGGCATTCAGTTAGCATTCTCCTTGTGGATACCTGATGGACTCTCATCAGTTTGCATTGCTGAATGACACTTGGATGCCGTTTGTCTAAGCTGGTCTTGGGGAGTTTATCTGTAACATTACTAGCAGGTTCTGTTACAACCGAACTTGTATCCATTGCTTGGTCCTCTTCGGTCGACATAGCTTGAAGGCTGAACTGGTCCCCTGAAATTGGATCTCCATTGTCAATGGCTAGCTCAGCCATCCTGAACTTCAGTGAATGTGGATCCCAGGGGGTATCGTTTGTTGCTATCAAATGTTGACATTCATCAAGCTCCATTCTTGTTGGCTTTCTTGTGGGGAAATATGAGATCACGTTTCTCATACTCAGTTTGATAAAAACTTTCTTTGGATCATCATCTTCCATTGGAGTTTGAATTGTAATTCCATGCTTGGATCTTGAATCAAATTGGCGAGGTGTCTCTTCAACAGAGTTGAAATTGCAGTCCCTCACTTGATTTGGGCATATCAAGCTGTTTTTCAATTTGTCCCCAAAGTACAGTGCTTGATGGAACACTATGATGTACACTTGGCCTGACGTTGGGTTTGTCCATGCCGTAGAACAGCTTCCAATCGGGATTTTCTTGATGGGCTTGTATTCTTCAGAAAAAGGTGCAACATCAACATGTGTTGTGATCTGATCAGGATTCAGCAATACCATATTGCTTCCTGCTGGGGTAGTGTCTGCATGTGAGTCTAGCTCACAATAGCCTTCTTCACTTTCCCCATCATCAAAATCTACAGGAACGTTCATCTTGTATAATGACCGGCTCACCATTTTTAACAATTTGTGTTCTAGTGATAGTGTCCGGTTATTATGTCATTTCTTAGATTTTGAGCCAAAACTGTCACCCGCGCCTTCACTTTCAGTTTCTTTCTTTTTAGTCTCAGCAGCCTTGAGATATCGTTTCTTCTTTGCCTGTCTCATCTGGTAAAGCTCCTGACGCTGTTCTTTTGACATTGTTTTATAAACACTTGTTGGGTAGGGCTTGCACTCAACTTTTCCTGTAAACGTTCCAGTTGTCTTTTGCTTTTTGTTGCTTGATGTGCCCACAGAATATACACTTCTGGAACCCCTTTTATGCTTCCCATTTGCAAGCTTCTTCAATCCAAGGCGATTGGTGAATAGGATAAGGCATTCATTGAAATTGTCCCGGTAGTCTTTGCTCTCATCAATTGCATCGGCCTTGGCAGCATCAAGCCTCTCATCGCTGATTGAATTGATAAAATCCCAAACAAATCTTCTTTCATTGTGGTTCTTTTCGAATCTCAGAATTGTTCCATGGAAAGCTGTCCAGTTTCGCTTGTGCTTGTTCCAGTCATAATTCTTAGCATCGCCAGTGTAGTGTGAATCTTTCATTTCCTGATATGTCTTGTTCAGAACCATAGTGATATTGGTATCAGTGTAAGCATGTTGCATCAGCGAAATGAAAGCATTTCTGGCATTACCAGAATTCAGTGCAGTGTTTTGGAAATGTGCAACATATTCCCAACCAGGACCTTTTCTTGTTGCATCACACAACAGTCTCCATACGACGTTGTTATCCTCATCATACTGATGACCTGACAAGACGCCACACCTCTCATTGTAATCACTCCAAGTTGGGTAGGTATCCGTTGTACTTTGCCCGACTGTTCCAGCCCTGGCTTCGTCAGTAACTTCTTCCTTTTCTTGGGGTCTTATGACATACAAGATTGGGAATCCCTCAGAGTTGAATCTGTACCTCAAGTTTTGTCGAAAGCCTTCCTCCTATTCTCTGAACTTCGTAAGGTCCTTTAATTCAGGTGGGGTTGACTTTTCCTGTGATTTCACACTTGATTCCATCATCTTGATTCTGAATTGCTGCAGTTCCAGGTTGTTTGGGTTTGCTTTCCAGTCGATAGCCCTTGGCTTGACTCCAATCAATGGTTGGTACCGGGCCCAATTTGCCCAAGTGAGAAGCCTCGATGATAGTCTGTTACCATAGTGGATACTTTTTGGATTAGGGCAGTCCAGACTGATAGATTTCAATCCATGCATGAACGATTTAATGCTTTCCTTGTTGAGGTCTGTAATTTCACAAATATTAGACATCCCTCCCCTCATAATTTCTTCAGCCGATTCATAGTTGATACCAAAATCCATTAGGCTGCTCCTGAAAGCAAGCTGTTCTGGGTTCAGGAATCTACCATTGTTGAATCCCCTGATTTTTATCCTGGGTTGGGATGACCTTCTACCCAATCGATCTGCTCTTGCATCCTCGGCATTTTGGTTAGCATAGTTTCCCTCATCATTGTCACTATCCGCGTCATCTGGGTTCTCACCCCTCCTTTCTGCATCTCTCATTGCTCTGATTCTCTTCTTTACTTCTTGGTCGATGATTCTCTTCATGGTTGAGTTTGTTTCTGGGTCCCCAAGGGCCCTTTCCATGACTTCCATGATTTTATCTTCCAAATCCTCACCTTCTCCCATACCTCCTCCATTGTTTTCATTAGGATCCTGTGGATCGTCCACTTCTATTTTTTCTTCTTCTTCACTGTCGCCGTGTGCTCTAGTTCGTACCATGGTGGAGAATTGCGATATTTCAAACGAAGTTTCGAATTATTTTTGATGAAGTATGGATGGGCGATTCGTAGGGTGGTATTCGATGGTGGTATGTGGAGAGAGGATTTAATCGAATCGAGAGTTTGGGTGTGAGATATGGATGGTCAATAGTTGGTGACTGTTGAGTGTGATTTGCTTATCTGTTTTGTATTTATGCGGATCGAATTTTCGTTCCGGTTTGTATATTTTCTGACTATTCGGATCGAGTTTTCGTTCCGGTTTCTGTCTTTGTGTGAGCTTTTGCTTTTGTTGCAAATCAAGATTGTGAGCTTTCCTATCCTTTCTTGGGATTTTGCTCATTCTGTATTTCTGTGGTGAAAGGTTGAAAGATTGTTTCTTGAGAATTTAGTGTTCTCTTTTTCATTTTTGGATCTTTCCGATCTTCGGGGATTGGTGTTCTCATATCTTTGGATTTTCGTTCTCGTTCGTACCAGATGCTCTTTGCAATCTGTTCCTTCTTGCGGGCAGATGTTCTTCGCAATCCGTTTCTGTTTCACCACAGAATACTCCAGGCTCAATCTTCTGGCTCACGTCGTTCTAGTTTTCAGTGAAAGATCAGTGTTCTCGAATTGGATATTGATTCCTTTCAACTGATGCCAACCTGGGCGACTCTTTCGTCTGAGTCGTCCAGCCCTTTTCCCTTGCTTGTTGCTGGATCTCAAAACCCGGTGGAGCCACCACCTTGGTTCGGTTCTTTGGTCTCTTCTTTCAGGGAGACCGCCCTGGTGTTGGTCTATTCCAGGGCTCCGCAAGCAACTGCCCCTTTTACATCCTTGAGGGTTGATGCCGGTAGCTGATCAGGCTATTCGGATTCGTCTTCGAGCTCAACTGTGTTTCTCTTTGAAACGCCGTCCTCAGCATTGTAGGATGCTGGCCACAGCCCGTAGTTGCTGTGGGTCTGATAAACTAGAAAAAGTGTGTCATAACAAACAACAAATGCAATCGTTCTTACGATCGATTGATTTCGTGAGTGATCATTGTTACAGTTCATTCGGCCTTGTCGATGTTGATAGGTTAATTAATCGTCGTCAAATTACTCGTCGTCATTCGTGTAATTTTACCATACAAAACACATGTAAACTTAAGACACAAAACACACGCAAACCATCTTCGATCGGTCTTTCTTTGTATCGTATTACCGTGTAATTCACCGTGATATTCTCATTGGAATGTCACAGTATTTGTACCTTATTACGTAGAATTAGTACTAGGTTGTACATAGATTTTAGGGCGTGATAGTGTTTTAGAGTTGTTAATTCTTCGAAGAGTGAGCTGATGGGGAGAATTTCCCTAAGAGACAATCCACATGGATAATCACCAACGATTATTCACTCAGGTTAAATAACCTTACGAATAAGGTTATTTGCCTTCGTGATATGCCTTTACACGGTGAATTCTTTTCATAGATATGAGGCCCATCTGGAATCGGTATTGGTTTTCTTGATTGCAATAAGTAATTTCCTCACGGGATATCAAATATATTCTTTTGAATGTACTTATGGATTCCAAGTGTTCACTTATTGGTCAGGTCTTTGGATATGTCTTGTTTCTAACCGATTACTCTCTTTTGTTTGTAGTCCTAAGTGATATCGTTTTTACCACTTAGGGATTTTCATGTAGTGGAGGTGCGTTTGATTCTAAGACTCGATCATCGAAATAATCGCACCTCGGTCGTCGTTTCGTTTCGTCGGCTTTTCCAATTGAATTTGATGCCGACAAATTCCGTATTTTTTTGCCGACAACACAAATTTTGTGCGTGATTTTAACACGGCAATATTTCTGGACACCCTGAAATTCGCGCCGATCGTATAAGGGGTATACGTAAACTCAGCACTATTTCTGTGTGCGTGATGCACATTACTCTACTCTCGAATAAAAATAATTTATTTCAGTCTCTAGCAGAACCCAATTATTATTCTGTACGAACAACACTTACTTCTTTTCACGAATAAAAAAGAAATCTTGACTCAGTATTAATTCCAAAATATTAATCTCCCAAATAACAATTCGATTCTGCTCTCCTACTTGTGAATTCTATTTCTCGACTACAATATTCCCTTTTTAAAATGTAGATTCTATTATGCTTGATTTATTCCTATTGCAACGTATTACGAATCCTCCATAATAGAAAAAGTGTGTCGTAACAAAACAAACGCAATCGTCCTTTCGGTTGATTGATTTAGTGAGTAAGAGTAGTCATCTTAGAATCGCTTGAACGGGCGACAGGTTAATTACTCGTCGTATCGGTAAGCCGCATGCTATCACTCACTACATTCGTGATAGCCTCAGTAGCCAGCCTACTTGTAGTACTGTATGTGCAATGCTTGTAGTTCATGGGTGTGTTGGTGGGTTAAGCAAATGCTAGAGGGGGAGCCGGGAACTCCAGCCTGTTGGTTGTTTTGCAGGCTGTAGTCCGGTCCCTTAGTTTGCTGTGCCCACACACACCGGCGCACAGCCTGGCTTAACAGCTTGGGCAGCTAAGCCTTTGGCTGTTAAGCCTTTTCTGCGGGCGGGCGTGGTGGGCCTTTTTACTTATTCTATTACTAATCATTTTAGGAACAGAAAGAGTGAGCTGCTTGCTTTTCCGGGAGGGATGATCCTTTACAGGCTTGTTCTAGTGCTAACCTGTAATTTCGATTGCAGACGCGTCTTTTGGTCGCAAGCCCATCCGTACGAGCTACCGTGATACAGTGACACATCTTATCCGGTGATACAGGGAATCGATTGTATTGTTCTGGTAGGGAGTGTAGGCTTGCGCTTTGCTGGAGGAATCCTTTGCCGGCTTGTTACGGATAATCGAGGTTTGAGCGTGTGCTTAGAAGCTGGTTTTAGTGATACAGGGAATCGATCGTGTAGATCGTAATTCTTCTGGTAGGGCGTGATACAGGGAATCGATCGTGTGATACAGGGAATCGATCGTATTCCTTCTGGTAGGGCGTGCAGTAGGCTTGCGCTTTGCTGGAGGAATCCTTTGCCGGCTTGTTGAGGCTATCGGGGGGTCGAAGCGTGTGCTTAGAAGCTGGTTTCAGTGATAGTGAAATCTACTAGATTTCTACCAGATTTCTACTTCCCCCGGTCTGGCTCTCTACCGGTTGTAGGGAGTGCCACGTGGCACTACCATTACTTTCATTCAGCTCGCTACATCAACTATCACTCACTACATTCGTGATAGCCTCAGTAGCCAGCCTACTTGTAGTACTGTATGTGCAATGCTTGTAGTTCATGGGTGTGTTGGTGGGTTAAGCAAATGCTAGAGGGGGAGCCGGGAACTCCAGCCTGTTGGTTGTTTTGCAGGCTGTAGTCCGGTCCCTTAGTTTGCTGTGCCCACACACACCGGCGCACAGCCTGGCTTAACAGCTTGGGCAGTTAAGCCTTTGGCTGTTAAGCCTTTTCTGCCATTGGGCCACAAGCCACGGGGTGGGAGCTGGATGAAGACTGGACCTGGAGGAGACAGGAGGCCAGACTGCGAGGGTGGGAGATTCCCCAAGAGGAATCAGAGAGAGCTGCCAGTGGGAGTGGGGGCGGCCGCCGGCACCCACTCTTCTGGCAGGAAGGAGTATGTTCCATTGTTGAACATGACAGAGGCAAGATTCTGGAAGATGGGGAGGGACTGCTGGTGCAAGTACCTCATCATGCAGTCACTGTGCCATCTTGCAAGAAGCTTGATGACATTAGAATCACATTTGCCCTGGAGCAGGGCCATAGCCCCTCCTGCTCGAAGGGACCGAGCAGAGATTGCTGCGGGGGAGATGCCTGTGGTATGGTAGAGGGTCTGGGCATAGACTCTCATGGAGGATGTGACAGTTGCTGCGCGCACGAGGGTGAGAACCCCATTGTCAAAGTAACTGGCCAGCTTGAGATCTGGGCTGAAGGGATGGGTGCTGGTGCAGCAACCCCTGAGGTGGAGCACTTGGCGCGCGCATGCTGCTACAGGGCAGCATAGATTGTCGCCACTCCTGGCATGAGCAACTACTTCACCTTTGTCCCCATTCTTCTGCGTGGTGAATGTCAGGGTGACAGAGGTGGCAGCAAGGAGCTCATGTTCAGGGCCATCATGGTGTACAAATTTGGAGCCAAGGTAGAAGGAGCCCTCCTTGAGGTGGAAGGCTTGGTCATCCCTGGTAGTACCAGTGTACTCACCAGGGCGCAGACAGAAAAAGAAGGCTATGCAGATCATGTTTGCAATGGCCTGTCTGGTATGGGAAGGGGAGTCATAGTATGCAAAGCGAAGGGCATGCATGACAAGGGTGATGGGGACTGGTTTGACCCGGCAAGGAGCTGGGTCGAGCTTGGCATAGGCCTTGAACTGTGCAGTTAGCCTGAAGTCAAGACTGCCGGTTGAGTTGGTTTGGGGGTCTTTGGACCCCAAGCGGGCCAGTGTCTGGCCCACTGACCTGAGGGTGTCCGATACTGTGCGAGATCTGATGGGCTTGCGGCTATATGAGAGTCGGCCATCATGGAGGCGCTGGGCAAAGACTTGGAGGATGGGGATTGGATCTGTAACCGAGTGGAGGGTTGGTTCAAAGCCTTGAGACACACAGAATTGAACCCATTGATTCCAATGGGCATCCTTGCGCTTGGCATAGAGCTCAGTGACTGAAGCGCGCATGGTCTCCTGGATAGAGCCAAGGTCAGAGCAGAATGCATGGCGGGCTTCAGGGGACATAAGATCCAGGGCAAGTCCTGGGGGTAGGTGGTGTTGAAATGATTGAGAAGGGGAGTGTCAGAGAGGTCAGAGCGGGAGAGCAAATCCGCCAGGTGATTCACAGGGCCAGGGATGTAATCCCTGAGGGGTACATATTGGTGGAGACGCTGGTGCAGGGACTGAATCCGAAGGAGGTAAGCTGCAGGCCCAGTAGTAGTGGTGGCGCCTTTCCTTTGCCAATAGACAGCTGCTGTGTTGTCATAGCAGTTGTGAGTGGTTCTGGATTGGACACAGGCAGCTTGGGCAAGGATGTCATTGTGGGCAATGGAACCAGCGAGCTCAAGGTCACTGTTGTTGATGGTGCCATTGGGGTTGTCAAAGGTGACTAGTTGGGAGGAGACCCATTTGGGGAATGCATGCCTCCACATGATGGGCTGCACCGCGCCAGTGGGAAGGGGGACAAAATGGATGCCCCCCATGCCCATACCAGAGGCATCACAAGCGCCCATGGTGGCAGGGAAAGGATCTGGCACCAGTTCTGCAATGGAAGTAGGCCTGTTGGATAGATCATTGGCCAGCCATTGGAAGTCCCGAAGGAAGCTATGGACGCGCTTGGTGAGCCGGAGGCGCTGCCTGCCCGGTTCCTGGTGTCGGAAGGCTTCTTGGAGGATGGAGAAGAGGCCAATGGCGCCAGGGATGGCAAGGGCCATCGATCGGAGTTCCCCAAGGACTTGTTGCCATTGTTTCATAGGAACCTGGCGCTGGGTGGGGGAGATTGAATGAAGAATCTTCTGTAGGCGGTCCACTCGATGGGGAGGAAGGCTGATGGTTTTGTTGATGGAATCAATGAGCCAGCCAAGGATAACTTTCTTGGTGGTCCATGTGGCATCCCCTTGGATCATTTTCTTGAGGGAAGCTGGTTCCTGTCTGAAGGGGGTGTCACATGCTGCAAGCGGGCGGAAGACTTGGTCCAGGGATTGGAAGAGCACCCTCTTGACGGCGCGCCGGGTCCATTTGTTGCCTTGCACGAGGCCACAGAAGTCATCCACATACACGTCCCAGTAGCGAAGGGGCTTCTTGCTGGGGGTAGTGCTATGGGGAGTCCTTATGGCAGTGACTGGGTGATGGGGACTGTCGGCAGGCTGGGCTTCTGAGAGCCGATCCAGTCGATGGGGCTGTCGCCGCGCGTGCTCGAGCCCCGTGGAGAGGGTGGCATTGGCCAGATCTGCAATGGTTTCAGTGAAGGCACAGAAATTAGGTGGACTGGATTTCCACCCCATAGGGTTGGTGAGGGGGATGCCAATGAGGGGAGCTTCCCCTGGGCGAGATGGGAAAAGGACTCCTAGCTTAATGGTATCCTCCGGGTTCAACTGGACCCGGTAGAACCCATCAGCTAAGTCAATCTTCGACATATACACTGGGCCAAACCTGTTGTTGGCGCGGTGCAGCTTGCTGAGGAGCCGGGGAAGCGTGCGTCCAAATTGCATGGCCTCTGCTGGGGCTAGGGGATTGGTGTCTTGGTTGACTTCAGAATAGGTGTAGTCAGAGATCATGCGCGGGCGCCGTCCCTGTTGTGGGACGAGCCCCAGTGGGCTGAGCCGGAGGTTGGGGAGGTGTTGTATGAGACTTGCAGGGAGGACAGTCCATTGTTGCTTGTCCATCATGTCGGCATACTCCTCCCGCAGGAAGGCAATGCCCTGGTGGGAAGATTGGTGAGGCCCCCTGGAGAGGGCACTGGCAATCCTGGCAGGGGTCCAAGGTTGGCCTGTCATGGAGGCCGGGGTGCCTTCTTGCCTGAAGTGGGCTAAGAGTAGGCTGGCTGGATGGGGGATATTACCCACATCTGGGTGGATGTCACCTTGTCCCCGGATTGTCCGGATGAAGTCCCCCCAGCTAGTGCTGTTGTTGTAGACATTGATAGCCCGGTTGACGTGCACGTCGAGCCTGTCAGTGGGGTACGGCAGCAGGGGGGTGACTTGGGAATAGGACCGAGGCACAGTGTTGCTGGGTGAAGAGGCCAGCAAGTTGCTGGGTGGAGAGGCCAGCGCGTCGCTGGACTTAGACAGGAGGGGGGTGACTTGGGGCTCGGACCGAGGCACGAAGGCTGCAGGGACTAGGGGCTCGGGCCTAGGCAAAGCGGAGGGAGTGACTAGGAGCTCGGGCCTAGGCAATGGGTTGGCCGGGACTGTAGGAGGCCCGGTGGGGACTGTGGCAGGGACTAGGGACTCGGACGTAGGCCTTGGCAAGGGGGGGGTGGTGGGCGCTTCCGTGGAATCTGTAGAACTTGTAGAGATCTGGGAAGGCACATACAAGTTGAGAGGGGTACATGCGTGCGCGTGCTGTTTGTGCTTACCTAATTCATGTGTGATTCGTAAGTGAGGATTAGATTCGTGATGAGATGATGGATTGTTACTTAGTATGATCCCCCCAATGCCCATGTGGGGTGGGGAGGGCTCCGCGCCCAAGTGAGGGCGCGTGCCAACCGGTCAGGCATATGCCTCTTGGCACCATTCCCAGAGTAGATCTTGCTCGGTGGGAGTGATGGCCACATGGTCATATATGTGCTTGCAGCTGCTGAAGCAGGCACCCTTGATGTGCCACGAGTGGCATCTCTCTTGGCCATCTGGTCTGGAGAGGGGGCCTTTCCCTTTGTCTCTCATAACTTGGATGGCTTCCCTCATTTTTGCTGACTCCAGTTTCTTGACAATGGGATGATTGCTGTCGTGGAGGCGGGAGTCCCGGTGTGGGTTGGTGAGTCGTGTTTGTTGAGTCCCTACGGTTGGGTTGCGGACTCCCGGGCTGCTAGAGGGAGTGGTGCTGTTGTTGTTGTGGCTACTCCCCTTGGCGCCCGCCTTGGTGGGGGATGGAGGAGGATCCGGTCGTCGCAGTAGTCTCAGGGCAGCCACGTTGGAGACATTGGGGAGCCAGTTGAGGTTCTGGCTCATCCTGAAGGTGTGGAAGTCCACCCCAAAGTCCGGGGAGGGAAGGATGGAGGCTGCTTCCCACTGCTCCTCAAGCCACCCTCTGACTCGGATTTGGAAGTAGTAGACTACGATGGCAGGGGTGAGGAATTCTCCCACCTCATCTGCAATTGCTCTTCGGAGGGGCATTTGCTGGATCTTGAGCCTACGGAGGCCTTGTTGGTAGCTGGTGACGACATCATGGTTGAGTCCTAGGATGGTGGCTAGGACAGCCAGGTAGCTCTCCAGCTGGGTGGTGGCTTCAGTCCAGTCGACAGGGATGTAGGCTTTAGTCTTCTGGAGCTCCAGGGAGTCCTTCAAGGTGAGGGAGTTGCCTTCAGTGGAGATCATAGTGTCATATGCTGCCACAGTGGCGGCTGCCTCCTGCAGTACCATGGAAGTTGCCATCCTGGCATCTCTTGAGAGCAGCGGTGGTGATCAAGGGGGCTTGGATCCCCAACTCAGATGCCCTGGCTGCCACTTGGCTTTGGAAGATCATGTGGGTCCGCTCGTGCTTGCTCTTTTGAGCCCAGGCCTGGTAGATGGGGGGGAGGTTAGCTTCATCCTGTTTACCACAGAGCAGAAGCAAGCGCTGGGTGTACAAGGGGCCCCAAGTGGTTCTTACTGACTGCAACTTCTTGTGGTCCATGCTCTCACTTAGCTACAGTTGGTGGTCTGTAAGGGCGGTGAATGCTGCTGTGAGCTTTGGGTCTCCTGGTGGGTCCCAAGGGCGCTCCAATTCAGGCAGGTCCCGGTACATCACCTTGTGCTTCATGTAGATGGTGAGGCCTGTCTCACTTCGGAAGGAAGGGCCAGGCTGGAGGAGCTTAGGATTTCCCCCGGGTTCTGTAGCTGTAGTCCCCGCTAGCCGGAGGGTATTGAACAAGGGGGCGCAGGATTCCATTAACCCCACCCTATTGAGCTGAGGGTGGAGGACCCCCATGGCTTGGCTTGGAGAGAGCCCTTTTCCCAATAGGAAATGCACCAACTCGAAGGGGATGAAGAAGGCCTTGTGGGCTTGTATCAACTCGGAGTGGGCAGTACCTTCTGGGATAGCTGGAATGGACAGTCTTGCTGGGTGCGCCTCCAACTCTGCCAGATGATGATCCAAGGTTAGCACCCGGGTGGCTAGGGTGGGGGACAGCATGGCTGCATCTACTAGAACAAGTTCCCCAGCTTCCCCTTCGTTGTCATCCAAGTACCCAAAGGCCTTGTTTTTGTTGGGGCTGTGTTGAGCCAAGGGCCCTGGGTACTTTCGAAGGCATGTACGAATCGGAGGCAGGGGAGGCCTTTGGAGTCAGCTACAAAGATCCCCAGCGCGCCTACAGCCTCAGACTCGAAGAGGTTGAGTAGGTGTCCCAGGAGGACCTGGGGGGGGGAGGCCAGAGTGAAGTAGCTGAAGATGGTAGCATATGCCATGTTGCGCTCACCCGCGCTACCAAAGGGGCTGGGAGTAGCCCGGAAGTACTCCGAGTAGGTCAACATTGTGCGGATTGTCGGCGGTATTGGAGGTGCAGCCCGGTAACCAAACCGATTCGCGGATGGAGGTGCGGTATTCGATTCACGGATGGATGATGGGAAGTCTACTCGCTGCTGTGGGCGAGGAGATGCTCGGTATCAAGGCCGGGCCTATTGTAGGGTGACAATGGGGAGCTGTTGAGGTGTGAGTGTGTTAGTAAGATACTGACGGCTGCGGGTACTCTGTCGTTTCGTCGATGCGCTAGTATGACTAGTCTCGATAGGGATGACTATCGAATCGGTAGGCTTGTACGGGTACAATAGGGATGACTATTGGACCTGGACGTGTTAGCCTTTTTACTTATTCTATTACTAATCGTTTTAGGAACAGAAAGAGTGAGCTGCTTGCTTTTCCGGGAGGGATGATCCTTTACAGGCTTGTTCTAGTGCTAACCTGTAATTTCGATTGCAGACGCATCTTTTGGTTGCAAGCCCATCCGTACGAGCTACCGTGATACAGTGACACATCTTATCCGGTGATACAGGGAATCGATTGTATTGTTCTGGTAGGGAGTGTAGGCTTGCGCTTTGCTGGAGGAATCCTTTGCCGGCTTGTTACGGATAATCGAGGTTTGAGCGTGTGCTTAGAAGCTGGTTTTAGTGATACAGGGAATCGATTGTGTAGATCGTAATTCTTCTGGTAGGGCGTGATACAGGGAATCGATCGTGTGATACAGGGAATCGATCGTATTCCTTCTGGTAGGGCGTGCAGTAGGCTTGCGCTTTGCTGGAGGAATCCTTTGCCGGCTTGTTGAGGCTATCGGGGGGTCGAAGCGTGTGCTTAGAAGCTGGTTTCAGTGATAGTGAAATCTACTAGATTTCTACCAGATTTCTACTTCCCCCGGTCTGGCTCTCTACCGGTTGTAGGGAGTGCCACGTGGCACTACCATTACTTTCATTCAGCTCGCTACATCAATTCATGATTTGCCACATATTAATCGTCCGTAATCTTAAGACACAAAACACACAAAACCATCTTCGATCGGTCTTTTTACCGTATAATTTGCCGTGATATTCTCATTGGAATATCACACGTAATTGTACCTTATCATGTAGAATTAGTACTAGAATGTACGTAGATTTTAGGGCATGATAGTGTTTTAGAGTTGTTAATTCTTCAAAGAGTGAGCTGATGGGGAAAACTCCCGCTAAGAGGCAATCCACATGAAAAGTTGTTGACAATCATTCACTCAGGAATAACCTTAAGAATAAGGTTATTGCCCTTATGACTTTCGTAGGATATGCCCGCTTAGTACGTAGTAAGAATACGCGTTACACGGTGAATTCTTTTCAGTCCCCTTCAGTCGTAAATCTCCAACCGTTAAGCTATTGGAATACTAAATCAAGCGTGAACCGTACGATTTACGTATGTAACACGTAACGTATAATTTACGTATACGTAATACGTAACGTAAATACAATAAACGTAATACGTAAAGTGGATACAATACGTATGTTTGGAGGGCTCTGAAAATATGGAGGTGAACAGTCGGTATTTGGTAGTTTAACTTGTTTGGTTATTACATGAAATTGTTACTTGAAATTGTGAGCAGAAAAATTGCTCTTTTACTAAGATCACCATATTGGTGCATCGGACTGCTAATACTCCAATGCACACACAAAATCACTGATAATCGGCATCGACCCGCTAATACTTCGATGCTGCACGTGTCCTTTGTACCAATGGGCTGTATAGATTACCTTGCGCCCTGTATGTCCGGTACATAAGGCCCTATTTTTAGTAAGAAGGAGAACCGGAATCGGTAAGTGGTAAATTCTCATTCCCACTTCCATTCCCATCTCCAATCATGTTAGTCCATTCCTGCAGAAGCAATATGACTCGTACGATCGGTCCCGAGACTCATTCGCGTCTCATTCATTCACTCGCGTCTCATTCGTGTCTCATTCATTCACTCGTGTCTCATTCGTGCATTCGCGCGCGCTTGTTCGATCGACTTCAAACACACTCCCCTGCTTCAAAGGATAGTAGATGGACTCAATCGATGATACTACTCCAGAAATCGCTGTAGGCTTCGTGTGCTTCTTCTGCCTTGGAGTCTACAGCCGAGAAGCTCGTATCCTTGTTGATCTTGACCTTCGTGGAGTACTCATCTTTTCCATAGAATTTGGAGCCATGCTTTTCAAATAGGATTCCAGTAAGATTCTTGGTAAAGAGGTCACTTGTCATTTCATCGCCTGTCTTCCACATCACCTTGATGATTCCCATTTCCTTTAGCTCTCGTAGGAAATACTGTTTCACTTCAATGTCCCTGGTGCGACCTGCTATGGACCAATTGTTGCAGAAATCAACCGCACCCTTGTTGTCCACATATATCACCATGGGTAGCTTGATTTGCAATCCGAGACACATCATGACTCTCCAAATGTACAGCATGTCCTGGACACATAGAACAGCTGCATACAGTTCGGCTTCCATAACTGACAGGGCAATGATTGGCATCATTCTAGACCTTGCTGTGACATTGGCGCCATTGAGCCAAGTCGACCAGCCGTTGACACTGTGTCGAGATTCATCTTTTGCATACTCCGAGTCGCTGAATCCAATCAGCTCAAAAACAAAGTCCTTGGTACCATCCCACACTGCATTAGGGGCTAATGTGAGACCTCTCTTGGGTGTTCCAGCGCAATACTTCATTACTCGCTTCAGCGCCTTCATGTGGGACTTCCTTGCTTCAGTCATGAACCTAGACAGCTCCCGGACAGCATTCTGCGTTTCAATTCTTGACCATCTCATCATGTGCAAAAGGATGGCTGTTCCGGACCTGTACTTGGTTTGGGCTTCCTTGGTGAGAACAGTATCGGTTGGTCCTTCACCTTCTTTCTTCAGCACTGATCCTGGTTCTGCTGGAGTGGTGGGATTGCCTCTGCATTCATCAAGCTCGAATTCATCGACAAATCTCTTGATCTTGACCGGTTGGGTCATTCGGAGTGTCCTGTTCTTCTTGTCCCGCTCAATGTGGCATCCAACATACTCATCCATCTCTCCAACATCCTTGCATTCAAATAGGGACTTGAGTTGCTCCTTGTGCTTCAAAACTTCTGCTGCTTCACCCATGATGCAAAAATCGTCGACCCATAGTAACATCAGAAGGAGTTTGTTGTTGATCCACTTGAAAAATAGACAGGGGTCAGCCTTGCATCTTTCCATCTTCATGGTATGCATTGCCCGTCGCGCTTCTCTCCAGAATTGTATGGCAGCCTGAATTGTCCCATAAAGTGTTTTCTGCAATTGGAGGAGTACATATGATGGATAGAATTTCTGATAGCCTTCTGGAATCTTGGTGAAAATCTTCTCTCCATTCTGAAATTTGCCATTCAGAAAAGCGCCTTCCACATCCACGATGTAGGCCATAAAATTTGCCATGACCATCAGTATCATTGCAATTCGGATTGAGATATCACTGACAACAGGTGAAGACTTGTCTTGGCCATCATAGTGCTCGCCATCTAGCTGCTTGAATCCTCGGACGGCATTCTTGCATCTTACTGTGCCATCGGGTTTCATCTTGTTGGCCCAAGTGGTATCCATGATTTTGGTGCCTGGTGGGATATTGGCTTCGTCAATCTCTTCAAAAACTCCATACTTGACCATCTTCTCGTGTTCAGCATCAACGCCCTCTGTAAATTTGTCGCGCATTGGACTGGCCATAGATTGCTTGTAGTTCATGGTCTTTAGCTCCTTGGTGTTGTCAAAAGCACTCCCCGCCGCGCCAACTAGACTGAGTTCACTCATGGCGCCTTCCGGAGATGGAATAGAGAATGATAGAAGATTGAATTCTTTCAGTGAAGTCATTGCCTTGTGGAACTGGATTTCAGCGTTGGTGAATTGAGCTGCATAACTTGCCATATCTCCATACCGTACATCAGGATTGAGATGAGAGTTTCTCACAACACGGCCATACCTTGTGGTTGTTACAACATGTGGATCCGCTGCTTCAGTGTCGTCATTGCTGTCGTAGTCCTCCTTGCTTTCATATTCAATCTTGGTTTCTTCAATATCGTCGGAGTAGTAGTCATATTCATCGTGACTATCGAAGGCAGGGTCCTCTGTGGCGGGTTCAGGTTCAGATTCAGATTCAGGTTGGAAGGGAATGGCAGGTGCTGTGGCTCCCCCACTTGCATCCTGAAACTGCACTCGTCTGGTGGTGGTGCGTAAAATGGAGACAGGTTGGGGAGGAGGCGTGGCATTGATCGGGAGATCCATATGCCCGTCTTCAAGGAAATCAGCATGAAAATTAAGAGCTTCACCCTTGGGAGCAGTGGGTGGAAAATACATTCTCTTCAACCAATAGATATCACGAGTAGTTGTAAAAGTGTTCTTCAAGGGATCGTACATCACATAGCAATCGCCAGGCCGGTCAGTACAATATCCAGCAAAGAAAGCTGGGTTCCCGCGATAATTGAGTTTTGGACTTGTGGACCGCTTGACACGGACGACTCCAGCCTCACCAAAGGTTCTGAGGTGGGCGCTGAAAGCGGGGACTTTGCCAGAGAAATGTTGGATCTTGGGCATAGTATTGCCATTCACAGTGACAGCCTCCAACCAGTCCAACTGTACACCACAACGCATTGCCAAGGGGAAAAATCTGAAACGGTACTCCCTAGGGACGTTGGCTTGAGAGCAAAGAGCCATGGCGCGACAGACTGATCTGTATATTGCCGTTTCGACCAAGCTATTCTGCTGTGGGGTATCCACTGAGGTATACTCGAACTTGCAAGAAAATTTCCAATCTGCTGAGGCCAGGCGAGCTTCAAGTGCTGTATTTTCACCAGCCTTATCACAGCGAATTTGCTTTAGCTGGTGTCCTTTGGACCTCCATTGGTTGAACAACTCGCAAGTGGGTTCAACCATGCCATCCTTGGTGGCAAAGAAATTGACAAACCGGCATGTGGAATATTCGTCAACAATCATCCGAAAATGGGGCTTGGTAATAAATGGGGCTGTCAGCTTGTTGGCTTTGGCAGCTTTGGGTGCCTTGACTGAGGACATATCCACAAAGAGTCTTTCTCCAGGTTTGGTAGCAGCAACATGCTCGCTATCCGTGGGAATCACTTTCCTTTTTGCTTTTGCTTTGGCACAATCTTCACAAGGAAGCATCGGGCCACGCGTGATGGTCCAGCCAAGTGTTTCAGCTGTGCGGCGTGTCTTGATCTCATTCATGTGTCCCAGGAGCCGATGGGCTTTGTTGATGTTCATCTTGGTCCCGTCATCTGTAGTGGTGGTAGCAGTTGCTGCATTGATTTCAATGTTGTCTGTGGGGTGTGCAATCCAATCAAAATAGCCAACCCACACACAGCTCGTGTAGGTGGGGATCTGAATATCAAAATTCACTTGGAGATTCCCTTTCTTGAGTGACCACCCAGTCTTGTCACTGCCGGTGGCTATCCAACCATTCTGCAAAGCCAGGTTGGCCGAGAACAGGTTGAATGCAAAGTTTGGATTGAAATTCACACCCTGCAACAATGTCTGAAACTCCTTGTTTCCATCCTTATCAATCTTCTGACAGGGAATATCCCCAACTTGGCATCCTTTCAGCTCATCGCCGCTTTGGGTAGTAATGGTGGCACCACTAGCTCGCAAATTGGTGGCGCACCGGAGACTGTTTGAACTGTGGCTGGTGGCGCCTGTATCAAAAACAAAAACATTGTCATCATACAGTAGATCAAATCCTTCGGGCACAACCTCTCCTTTGGTGGCCCGCTTCTGGGCATTGAGTAGTTGGAGTGAAGTGGTAGAGGTTTGCATTGCCGAGAGACAGAAGTCATAGTCAATTGTTGCTCCCTGTACATCCTTCAACTTGGATTTCCAACCGTTTGGGCGTCTGGACGCATTCTTCTCGTCTTCAAAACAAACAGATGTTCCATGATTGCCACCACAAAGTCCACACTTGCGACGTCGGCCCCTGGAGCCATTCCTGTTGTTTCGATTGCCGTTGCCATTGCTGTTGCCATTGCCGTTGCCATTGCCGTTGCCACGGTTGCCATTGTTGCCGTTGTTGCTGTTCCGATTGTTGTTGTTGTTGTTGCAGCTGCCGTTGTTGCCATTGTGGCCGTTGTTGTTGCCATCATCATCGGCACGTGTGTGACCTGCCGCACGTTTGGGACAGTTGTACGCTTTATGACCTTGTTCTTTGCACCAATAACAAACTGCATTGGTGGACCACTTGTCTCTGGGATCAGCAAAATCGGTCATTTCAGCACCAAACAAACTCATTTCCTTGCCTTTACCTCCCCGGCTTTGGATACGCCGAGCTGATTCATATAAACTTTTGGCTTGAACATTGAGTGATTCCCAAAACTCCAATTCGGCGGTTCCATTCGCTTGCAGAAAATCAATGAAGGGTGTAAGCTGCATCAGTAGGTAGGCCGGTAGGGCATTTTTGTAGGCCACAATAAGTTGTGCCATAGTTGGTTGAACGGATTTGTATTGGTATTGCCTTTGCTAGTCGTAGATGTCGTCAACCAAATCCTGTGGAGAGGCGCCAATGGTCAACTTTAGACTCCTTAGGTCAATGTCCAATTGTTGTTGGTCGCGGGACTGGTTCATTATTCTGTATTCCCTCATGAGCTCCTCAATCACGCGGTGTACTCTCCCTCGGGGCCACTGTTTCCTGAGCTTTGCATTCTGTTCGGCTGTACCCCCCCTATCGATCTTGGACTTCTCCATGATGGCGAGGGCTGTCCTGTTGTCGGCAAAGGCCCTGTACAGATCATTCAGTGCTTTGTTGTGGTACCGGTAGGCCTTCTTCTGTGCAGTACTCATATCCTCCCGGGGCGTAAGCTCTCCTTCGGGAGGTAGGTCCTTGTGTGGCTTGGTAGATAACATGTCACGGTACTTCTTGTTATCTGCAAATGCTTCAAACTGGATGTACCAACGCTCGAATTTCTTCTCATCCCCCTTTGCCAATGTGGGCACTTGACTATCCGTATACTCCACCATCTTGTATTTGTACTTTGTCGTGTTTGGATCCTTGGTGTGGACGCTGCTGCTTGCGCTTCCAATGCTTGTGCCGCTACTCTCTGAACTTGACAGTACACTGCTCTCTTCTGATGGTGATTCTTCAGAAAAGGCGATCTCTATTTCTTGGTGCCGGGTTGGTTGATCCTCCTCCATTCAGCTGCTCAAAGTAAATTGTCGTGTTTCGTCCGACGTAAGTAAATTGTCGTATTTCTGATTCCGCAAATCGATGTGTATTTCTGATACGTATTTCGCAAATAGATTCAAACGTAAGTAAATTGCTGTAGTCTGCAAATTGGGTGTCCGATGTGTGCCCGTAAACTGTCGTACTCCTATTCCGACAAAAAATATGTGTGTAATTGGCCCAATCGCTTCTGGTGTGGCGATACCAATCCTGCTGTTGTTGTTGACAATGTTCGGCCCTATCGATTCTGGTGTGTCGAATAATCGGCTCCTTGTAAAATCGGTCCTATCGCTTCTGGTGTGGCGAATAATCGGCTCCTTGTAAAATGTCGTACTCCTATTCCGACAGAAAGAAAAAAAAATATGTAATTGGCCCAATCGATTCTGGTGCGTCGATACCAATCCTGCTTAATGAAAATGTCGCTTGCTCGGTGGTCCAAACTCGGTGGACAAAGAAATATTCTTCCGGTAACAATGCGCGGAGAAAGAGAAACGTAGTAAGGCGCTGACTCCAATGGTGGCCAGCCGTCCGCTGAAGAAGGTGCGGATGAAAAGTAACCGCAGAAAGTTCCGCTGAAGACGTGCGGATGAAAAGTAAATCGTAGAAAGGTCGCTGGCCCCGATGGTTGGCCAGCCTGCTGCAAAATAAGAAAATTCTCTTTCTTCTTCGACCAAGTTCCGATCCTCGGGAGCGCTCCGTAATTCTTCGAAGAATGTTTGGAGGGCTCTGAAAATATGGAGGTGAACAGTCGGTATTTGGTAGTTTAACTTGTTTGGTTATTACATGAAATTGTTACTTGAAATTGTGAGCAGAAAAATTGCTCTTTTACTAAGATCACCATATTGGTGCATCGGACTGCTAATACTCCAATGCACACACAAAATCACTGATAATCGGCATCGACCCGCTAATACTTCGATGCTGCACGTGTCCTTTGTACCAATGGGCTGTATAGATTACCTTGCGCCCTGTATGTCCGGTACATAAGGCCCTATTTTTAGTAAGAAGGAGAACCGGAATCGGTAAGTGGTAAATTCTCATTCCCACTTCCATTCCCATCTCCAATCATGTTAGTCCATTCCTGCAGAAGCAATATGACTCGTACGATCGGTCCCGAGACTCATTCGCGTCTCATTCATTCACTCGCGTCTCATTCGTGTCTCATTCATTCACTCGTGTCTCATTCGTGCATTCGCGCGCGCTCGTTCGATCGACTTCAAACAACGTATACGTAAAACGTAACCTTTAATTTACGTATACACATAATTTACGTATACCGTACGATTCCAAGAGATCACAAGTTGAGCGCGATAAGTAAAAGTGAAACGCGACCAATGTGATGCGCACCATAAGTAAATTGTACCTAAGCGCTGGTGAGTATCAAGAAATACTTAAAGCACTGTACAGAGGTACGCAATATGGGGATCAAACTCTCGATACGCGTATCTCCACACAAAGGAAAGCCAAATTAGTAAATGAGAGATCAATATGGTCCAGAAACAATCTGATCATAATCTTATCGATAACTCTTTCCAACACAGTAAAAAGAGCAAAATAACGTAAATACTAAAAGTAACTAACAACGCCGTCTTACAGCTTTGGTCTTAGTAGTTATCGATAAGATTAACACACCCAATGCCAGAAGGAACACAAACCGAAGGAATACCTAGTCCCACAACAAGAGGAGTCACCCCCGACACCAGCATCAACAATTCCAGAGACATAGGCTCAACCGCAATTTGTGATCTGAGGGACCAACTGGTAGAGCTCGAACAGTACAACCGGGATATACTCGAGTACACGGAAGAACAAAACTCTCAATTGCAGACTCAGAACAGACTGTTATACGACTATACCGAAGACAGTGAGGATAGCGATACCGACGACGAGATGACCAAGAAGAAGGACTACGCAACTCTCAAGGACCACTTCTTGGATGAGACTCAAATGAAGCCGGTAACTGTACCATCAAGCATAGACGTATACGAGTTCAAAAAGGCACTAGCAAATGCATTAGCCAAAGTACCCTCCATCAAGTACATTCAGGGAGGGGGTTACGCCTTCCTACTGGAAACCGAAGCACAATACCACGCAAGGGACCCCCAAGCGCCATTCCCCAAGGCGCCAACGGAACCACAAGAACTCGATAGTACGATCAAGCTCACATCAGACGCATACAAGCTGTGGAAACGGAGTCGGGCCCTATATGTAGAATGGAACAAATATGACAGGGAGGCCCTACTAATCACAGACAGAAAATTCCCCAACATGCTTGGGGATCTGAAGGATCCGGGGTCGGAAGCCTTCCCCCGGGGTACCACTGTGCTCGCAGCCTTCCAAGCCATGGAGGAGGACCTTTGTACTACCGACGCTCAGCATCAGCTCACTCGCGAGCTCACCAAGAAAATGAATACATTAGCATATACGCCAAACCCGATCGGGCCCAAGGAGTACTTCCGACAACTCACCAAATACCAACATCAAATCAACTTGCTCCCAGAGACGGCAAATGTGACCGACGCACAGATGATCGATTACTCACGAGAGGCGTTCGCACGCAGCAAACATGACCCCATCACACTGCACCAAGTAGACGAGGATTGGAAGAAACACCGGGACACATTGGTTACGAGTGGATTCACCCAATACAAAAAGTTCTGGGGACAACGCTTGAAGGAACTGTACAGCAGCTACCACAACACAACAAATACAGCAAACCTAGCAGACATTCAGGCTGCACAGCGCTTCACCGAGCTCAAAAACAAACAACGTGAGTTGGCCCATGTATGCCAAGAAATCTACTCCCAGGTCACAGAAACAGCGACGGCGGCTTCGACCATGACCATGTCAAACCAATGGGAAACAGCGATGGCCGTCCTCCAAGCCGATGTGAACCGACTCAAGTCAGCCGACGCAAGCCGCACCAATGGGTCCGCCACACGCCAGCCCGCGCTTCATGTGTGGAAGCAGTACAAATACTACTGCCACTCGTGTGGCGTAAATCTCACCCACGGCGGCCGGAGTTGTTACAACCGCTGTAACAAGGCCGACCACCAGGAAGGCGCCACCTACGACAATCAGATGGGTGGGGCCACCAGGAACACAGACCGGTGGTTGAAGTGGAATGGTCCCAATCCCAACGGCAACGGCCGGACCATGATTGTTGATGCTCACCCGAGATCTTGACGGTGGGGGGGGGGAACACAGTAGTAGCATACATAAATCTAGTAATCACGATTCTCAATTACTCAGTATCCTACGTGTTCCCTCGTGTGATATCCTACCCCGTCCAACCCAGCGTGCGGTTACCTTTGCACCAGACGTTGCTTTCCATATCCGTGCCCCGCCTGGATTTGGGGCCCTGGACTCGGCGGCTACAGACCATTTTGTCCCGTCTACTTATCAAGGGGGGGGGGGGGGGGCGCATCAAGACACACCAGGAGCACTGACTGTCGGTTGCGCGAATGGGAGCAAGATGCTCTCTACAGCAACTGACCTGTTAGACCTCCCCCGGCTCCCCCTCGAGGCACGCGGGTGCCACAAATTCGATGAGGTGGAACTGCCATTGGTCTCAGTGCCTAAATTATGCAGTGCCGGGTGCCACGTAGAGTTCTCGAAGGACGACGTGACGGTACTCGGCCCCACTCAGCACGTCATACTCACCGGTCAATGTGACCCCCTAAGGAATCTGTACATGGTTCCCCTCCATCAATCCGACAAACGGGAGACGGCTAAATCTCCAAGGGTGACAGACCCCCCGCAAAACGAAAACGAACGCAGCGCCATCCAAAACCATAACAACGAAAACGAATATTCAATACACACGGGGGCAGGGGCATACCAGATTCAAGCCATCCCCAAACTGATCCGATTCTACCACGCAGCGGCAGGATACCCCACTAAGGAAACGTGGGTCCGCGCAATCGAGTGTGGCTCGTTTGCCACATGGCCGGGTCTCACTGCACAACGCGTCAACCGATACCTCCCACTCACAGAAGAAACGACTATGGGTCACCTACAGATGGTTCGACAAGGCATCCAAAGCACACACAAGAAGCCAAAGAACAAGCCAATGTCCGGTACAGGGCCGCCCCGCGTCGACCGAAAGAAGATACATAACGTCTGCGTAGACATAGTATCCACGAATGAAATGCAACCAACTAACCAAGCAGGGCCAAGTACCAAAGACGAATCGAAGGAGCTCATCGCGTGGGACCTCCCGGGGAGATACCCAGTGACGTCACGCCGAGGGCACCAGTACGTATTCCTCATGTATGACTACGATTCCAACTACATTGACGTGGAACCCATCCAGTCACGCAAGAGCAAAGACCTCCTACAGGGATTCACAGCATGCTACACGCGGATGAAAGAGGACAACGTGAGCGCAAAAATAGTACGAATGGACAACGAAACCTCCAAGAAACTAATTGCGTACATCACAAAGAACAACCTCAATTACCAACTAGCATCACCCGGGGACCACCGGCTCAACCATGCAGAAAGGGCAATACAGACATTCAAGAACCATTTTATAGCAGGACTGAATGGGGTGGATGACCAGTTCCCAGTGGACGACTGGGACCTACTGATCCCACAGGCCCTCATTACCCTCAACTTGCTACGAGCTTCACGTACCCAGCCAAAGCTATCAGCGTATGAGCTCAGACGCGGGATCTATGACTACAACAAACACCCCCTCGCCCCTATGGGCTGTCGGGTGATCATTCACGACAGAGCTCAAGAACGCGGTGCATGGCAGGATCATGGGACAAGGGGTTTCTACATTGGACCAGCCTTAAAACACTACAGGAATTACACGTGCGTCAGGGAGGCCAGCCGCGCTAACCAAATCAGCAACACAGTGGCGTTTTTTCCCAAGACCAATATGCCCCACACCTCATCTACGGACCGACTGCTCATGATCCTCCAAGACCTAAAGGAAGTTACCAGTAAGCCCCATCCACCAATCCCTTATATGGAACAGGGGACCCAAGTAAATGAGGCCCTATGGAGTATACGGGATCTGTTGCATATGGGTACACGACAAAAACAAAATGGGCCCAAAGCCGCACTTAGATATACCGCCATAGAATCACGCAAACCTCCAAGGGTGTCCAACAGGCCCAATACAAAATCAATCGATGAGCCAGTGAATGCGCGCGAACCTCCAAGGGTGCCAGTGAATGCGCGCGAACCTCCAAGGGTGCCGCCTGCACAACAACGCAGCGCCCGCCGGGGACACCCCTGGGCCGTGGGCACCATCATTAGGAAGAAGTTCAACTCAGGGTGGTATGAAGGTGAAGTCGTAAACTATGATCAGACCAACCAATACTACAGGGTAAGATTCACTGATGGGGACATGGCCAACTACACGCATGGTGAAGTGTCCCGATACTATAAATCCAACCAATACTACTCCAAACCCAAAGTTAAACCCAAGGCACTAATGGGAATTTACCCACGCGACCCGGTTTGTCTTCCCGTCCCAAAACAGGCCCTACAAATAAAGAATTTAACGTATAGGCCCCAGTTAGCATGTGGGGGTTCCATATGGGATGATGACTTGAACAAGTGGGCAGCATACCGCGATCTAATCAAGCACCCCAAAGCACAGATACAAGAATTAGTGCTTTGCAGGGGCCCTGTGGAGTTGTTGAATAGATAGTTACTGTATGTATTGTAAGTATGTGTCAGTAAAGTTATGGTAAGAAGTACTCGTACAATAACGCGTACAATTTCTACTAGTAGTGTGCATCAAGTAAGATCAGAATTACCAAAGGTGTTCTGATCTGTACCACCAATTCTTACCAGAACCAATTCTACAATTAGCCAACCAACCAAATTTACATGTAAGCTATCAGCAAGGTATCTACATTCAAAGGGATGGGGTTAGATTCGAACAAGCAAGTTGTAGGAGCTACCGGTAATTACGAGCTACCAGATCTACAAGCAAGCTGTCTATGTTCTTCCCAATCATACCAATTATTTGAAGACAGTGCAAATCCTGACCATCCCCAACCTAATATTAACTCACTCATCAACCCAAAAACTCACCAGATTTGAAGACAGTGCAAATCCTGCCAATCCCCGACCAAACTATAACTTAGTCATCAACCAAAAAACTAACCAGGTTTGAATACAGTGCAAATCCTGCCCATCCCCAACCTAAAATTTACTCAACCATCAACCCAAAAACCCACCAGATTTAAAGACAGCGCAAATCCTGCCAATCCCCGACCAAACTATAACTCAGTCATCAACCCATAAACCCACCAGATTTGAACACAGTGCTAATCTTTTCAGTCCCTAACCAAACTATAACTCGGTCATCAACCCAAAAACCCACCAGATTTGAAGACAGTGCAAATCCTGCCCATCCCCAACCTTAAATTAACTCAATCATCAATAAAAAAACCCACCAGATTTGAAGACAGTGCAAATCATGCCAATTGGTGGAGTTGTTAGTTGAACGTTTAACACTAACCCTAAGAGTTGACAACGTAACCTTGTAGACGGAGTTTATGTGGGGGGGGGTTTGGGGGGGGGGGGGGAAATATGTAGAAATATTAAAAAAATCTGTTTTTAAGAAGTAGACTTGGTACAAACGCTACGACTAAAAATCGTTAAAAACAGTACCCAAATAATTATTTACGGAAATGAGATGCTTCTTCTAAAAGCAATAGTAATATCTAGTGGCGCGCGTTCATTTTTATGGTAGCTCTCATTTTTTTGGTTGCAAGTAACCATAAAATTTAACCTGAATACAGATAAAAATCATACAATTCTCATTGTCGTCATCATCGGCCCGTCGTCAGATGAGAGAGTTGGTGAGAGAAATACAATCGGACTTTTTAGATTTGGTACAATTTGTACATGAATGAGTCGGACTACATTCAAATTTTTCCCATTGAACAAGACACGACGACAAACCGAGGTGCGAAATATTAGTAACATGGAGTACGGTACGAGTACTCGTACCTACAGTAGATATGAATTCGATTGAACAAGACACGACGATATGAATTCGATCGAACAAGACACGAGGACAAACCGAGGTGCGAAATACTTCTATTAACATGGAGTACGGTACGTACTCGTACTCGTAAGTACGGTAGATATGAACTTCAATCGAAAAAGACGCCATATCGGCAAATCCCATCGAAAAAGAAAAAGAAAAACAACACAACCGAGGTGCAAAACCCCGATCATTACTTAAAATCAAATACACCTCCACTACTTGGAAATCTTGCCGGATGAGAGCTCAAATTTAAAATAGAACTCGCGCAAATGACGATTGAATTATATTTTGGTCTGGGATTGACAAGAACTCTGATTTTTATGGTTGCACGTAACCATAAGATTTAACCTGAATAAAGAAAAAAAACATACGATTAAAATCTATCTTAGATCCAGTTGACTTTGCCAGACGAGAGAGTTGGTGAGAAATACAATCAGTCTTTTAAGATTTGGTACAATTTGTACGGTACATGGTGGGTTTTTGGGTTGATGACAGAGTTATAGTTTGGTCAGGGATTAGTGCTTTGCAGGGGCCCTATGGAGTTTAAATCTGGTGGGTTTTTGATTGATGACTGAGTTATATATTGGTAGGGGATTGGCAGGATTTGCACTGTGTTCAAATCTGATGGGTTTTTGGGTTGATGACTGAGTTTTATTTTGGTTGGGGATCGGCAGGATTTGCCCTGTCTTCAAATCAGGTGGGTTTTTGGGTTGATGACTGAGTTATATTATGGTCGGGGACTGGCAGGATTTGCACTGTGTTCAAATCTGGTGGGTTTTTGGGTTGATGACAGAGTTATAGTTTGGTCAGGGATTAGTGCTTTGCAGGGGCCCTATGGAGTTTAAATCTGGTGGGTTTTTGGGTTGATGACTGAGTTATATTTTGGTGGGGGATTGGCAGGATTTGCACTGTGTTCAAATCTGGTGGGTTTTTGGGTTGATGACTGAGTTCTATTTTGGTTCGGGATTGACAGGAATTGCACTGGGCTCAAATCAGGTGGGTTTTTGGGTTGATGATTGAGTTATATTTTGTTGGGGGATGGGCAGTATTTGCACTGTGTTCAAATCTGGTGGGTTTTTGGGTTGATGACTGAGTTATATTTTGGTTTGGGATCGGCAGGATTTGCATTGTCGTCAAATCTGGTGGGTTTTTGGGTTGATGACTGAGTTATAGTTTGGTTGGGGATTGGCAGGATTTGCATATTATTTTCCTTCTGAATCCGATTCGTTGAGAGTCTGATTCAAGGGCTTCTGACAAACAGCAACGCTGTGTTAGTGTGTTAGTAGACGAACGATTGTACTCTACGCGTGACAATTGTGGTTGGATACTTTCGGCAACGGATAATCGGACTACAGGCGAGACTAGGGAAACGCCAGATCTCCTCTTGCTGTGACTTATTCAGATTGCAGCGAGACAGACCTTAGTATGTAGATTACAGGTAGTTGGTAGCAACTAGTGTGAATTTTGGGATATAAATCAGTTGAATGTTAAAAGTATGAGATAAAGTGAAATCTTGCCGAAATGCAAGATATCTCTTTTATTGAGATGAATACGTTGCAACTGCTGTTGCATAGTGATGAGATTACTCGCTGATTATTTCCGTACATGTATTAGTCGTTGACCATATATATTTGTATGCATGTATATGTATTGTGTGAGAATCACATGCCAACGGTTTTCTTCTCTTGTTCCGTTAGGAAGACTCCATGAAATGTTTATCATTAAGGTCAGGAATTGCTCCCGTAGCTCGTGTGATATTTTATGAAATCAGAGTTTGCTCACCGAAGAACAATGGCAATATCGTAAGACAGGGATTGCTCACCGTTTATGCGCAATGGGAATCGATACGCCGTGGGAATCGATATGCCGTGGGAATCGATTACTTAGATGGATACGGGACTCATTGATTCATGCGCATAGGAAATCTACCCTTTGGTAACTTTGGTACTTCTGGTCACGAAAGGAATTTAATACTCCCCATGTCTCCTTGTGAAGGGTCATCACGCTCTACATGATGCTTCCATCATCTTGGAGAAGGTCGCCAGTATTACCACAGAAGTGGAATATGGGCCTGAGCAGTGGATACACAACTGAGTGACTCCAATGCTTGGTGAGAATGTCTGCACAGTTATCCTTACCTGGGACGTGCATCATTAAAATGAATCCTCTCGCTATCATGCTCCGTACGTAGTGAAACGATAGAATGTTATGACGCTTATGCAACCTTGCGTAAGGAAATGTCGACGTTTGGATCATCTTTTCGTTGTCACCCCAGGAGTATGAGATATCATGGACTCGTGTTCCAAGGTATCGGAATGAGTGGCGTAGATCGAAAATCTGTTCGATGCAAGTTCTTCCTGCAACAAATTCAGCTCCAAAGGTGGCTGTTTCCGTAGTAGACTGCTTCTTCGAGAACCACATCATGGGAGTCTTGTTCGCGAAATGAAGAATGCCGGTAACTGCCTTACCACTGAGAATATCATGCATGAGGTTGGCATCATAGAAGTGTGTTAACACTACTGTCTTTCCAAGCGGTGCAGGAGCGTCGTCGGGTAGCTCTTCAGAATGCTCCCCATAGACGGTGTTGGACCAGTCGATGGTGTTGGGTTTAGTCAATATAAAATCGGGCGGTTCCACGCGGAATCTGATTTTGAAATGTCTAAACTTGGAGATATATCCATAGATACGTTTAGCACGTTCGAGATGCCCATCTTGTGGCTGAGCTCTGAAACTTGAGAGTGTCATCACGGCTGTTTGTACATCGAAACGCCCAATAGCGATGATCCATTGCAGTGAACCGATCATACTTTGATATTTCTGTATACCGGTTTCTTCAAGAAAGGCTGAAAAGTCCAATTCAGGATGATCGTTCTCCGCGATGGGTGATCGGAACCTAGTGCTAGGTTTGCATCCGAACATTTGTTCGTAAGATGCTTCCATCTTTTCGATGAACTTTATGGGATTCATGCACAGAACACCATGTTCGTCGCGCTCAAATCCACATCCTAAATGAAAGTTCATAGGTCCGGATCCCTTCAATTTGAAGTTATATGGTGACGATTGCAATATCTTCAAGAAGGAATTGGGATCTGCCATGCAGAGACATAGGTCATCGACATATGTGCATATAAGCTCATATACACGTTCACCATGCTTGTTTGTGCCGGGTTTGAGGAATATTTCCGGTTCTGCGCGGGATCTTTCGAAGCCGAGTTCGATGAGACAAGCCGCGAGTAAGTCTCCAAAACACTTGCCTGAAGACCTGAGACCATATAGGGCTTTGTAAATGACCAACAGGTGACCCTCCAACGATCCGAATTCGGGACCTGCCTTGATGCATACTTTCTCGCAGGTGACTGCTTCTAAGTAGGCGTTACCTATGTCGGTGCCCCATGCTTCTAGATCGTTGAGTTCAGCTAGGAATAGGCACATACGTAGACCGCAAAGAGATACGACGCCTGCGTAAACACTGTGGATAGGGGCCTCAGTGAGATTACCGTTAGCAACGAGGCGAGCCTTGTGTCTTCCGCCGTGTTTGACAGCGTATATCATGTGTACCTTGATTTGTTGGAATCCCGTGGGAATGGAGCTTGTCTTGTATACGCCTTTATCAATGAATGTATTGTATTCATTGAGTTGTGCCATTTCCAGAGTGGTGGCATCTTCCCATTTGGTGTTTCCGTTGGCTTGATCAAATCGGAGGTCTTCTTCGTGGCTACGAGGAACTTTGAATCCATATTGATACTGCGGAGTGGTACGGAAGGAACGTAGTTTGGCTTGGTGCACGAGTCGATCAAGTTTCTTGGTTCGTCGGGCTAGGTTGGTGATTCTTCTGAGACGTTTCCAACCCGGGAGATCAAGCAAGTTGTTGTCTTTCCCATATTTTGCAACGGTGACCGGGTCGTCGGCTGCAATGTTGGCCAGAGGTTCATATGTGCGTTCCATATTCTCCCATTCAATCCAGAGGTTATACTTGGAACCTTTGTATTGAGGATGCTTGTTATCCAGTGGACCTTGGTGTCCTAGGATGCGGCGAAACGACCAGAGTTTGCCGTCTTCTTGTGTTGAATCACGATGTATGTAATTCATGACGTCATTGTATGCAATGATATCATCGAGTTCGTCATCGGAGTGTTTGCACTTGAACTTGATGAAGTCTTTATTGCGTTCAAGACTGTCTTCAACATCGACAATGGTAAGACGCTTCCGGGTGCCATCGAGATTGGTTACAAGGAAGGAACGTCCTTGTAGATCGGCAATCGGGATCGTAGGAATGGTAATAGGTTTACCGTCATCGTCAAACTGTGCGTTACCTTCTTCGTCGGTAACAACTACCTGTGATGGGTCTACGGAAGGAGTAGCTGGGTTTGTGTGTGGGGTTGCGACGTCACTAACATCAAAGTATGCTAATTCCAGTGGGTCAAAATCATCTTCAGTAAGGAGGACGCCGTCGGATGTCTTGCTGAAGATGTGTGTCGTAGGAGGACCATCAAGACTCTCCCCATAGTTGTTAGGGAATGGAGAAGGTGACCAGCTTGGGCTGTCATCGACCTTCTTATAAAGAAAGCTCGGTAACGAGGGGTGGGCGGGTGGTTGAAGAATTGGTTGAGTGCCAGATGCGTGGGGCGTGGTATCTGTTTGTTTGTTGGGTGCAGATGGAACGGTGTCATCGGCGGTGTCAGAATCAGCAGGTGAACCGTTAGGGGAAACTGAGCTGTTTGGTTTAGTAGACTCGTCAATGAGTTTATTCTGATTGGTATGCTCCCCATGTTTGAAAGCTGGAGCTTCTCCAGTGGCGTATATACGGGGTAAGGAATCCTTTGCATTACGCCATTTGATGAAACCATCATCAGTAAATAAGCCCGCGCGTTTGTTACGTGACTCAGGTGTAAGAGCAGATCGAACACCGGACTGGTCTAGTAACTTGTTGGTAACTGGATCCCAGATTCGAAAGCAGAGTCCATTGCCAACATGTTCGGCGATGCCGACGAAATGACCTAGGCGTTCGGTAGATTTGGTACCAAAAGGAGAGTCATTTGTCTTGAAATACATAGGTTCAAACCAGAAGAAACTGGTGTATGCGCTGATATCGCCAATTGTACCCGTGGCAATGAAGATCGGTTGTTTATCGGACAGCGTAGGGTCAGAGACAACATTGAGGAGACCCGCGACGTATGTCATGCACAGTAACCACATGTGTGGTGGTGTGCCGGTACGATCCATGACGCGATTGACAATGCGTTTGAACGTTTGGTATCGTCGTTCGAATTGATTTTGGTGTTGATGGTATGGTTCACTTTGCCAGAGTCCAATCCATAACATTTTGAGGTAATCCATGACTTTCTTACTTGATTGATAGTGTTGTTACTCTAAAAATCGACCAAAGGTATATGATGTTAATATTTAAAGAGATGTGAGCTCAGAGAGATGCTCTTATTTTTACTATGTATTTTCACTGTATCGGGGCTCTCTGCTGTATTTTACTTGATAGAGATCTTCCCCGGTTATCTGTTACTGTTGTCTTTACTGTCGTACCGATACTTCTGTTGCTGTTGCTGTATTAGCGTCGTGTCGGTCTTACTGTATCGTATCGGTCATTGTCGGGGTTAAGTATTCTGTTCGATGGGGCGTATGCTTATTCGTGGTATATATATGCTGGATATGAGGCCCATCTGGAATCGGTACTGATTTTCTTGATTGCTATAAGTAATTTCCTCACGGGATATCATGTATATTCTTCTGAATGTACTTATGGGTTCCAAGTGTTTACTTACTGTTCAGGTCTTTGGATATTTCTTGTTTCTAACCGATTCTCCCTTTTTGTTTGTAGTCCTAAGTGATATCGTTTTACCACTTAGAGATTTCATGTAATGGAGGTGCGTTTGTTTCTAAGCTTCGGTCTTCGGAATATTCGTACGTCGAATCGTCTTCCCGCACCTCGGTCGTTTTGTTTCGATCGGCTTTTCCGATCGAATTTGATGCCGACAACAGTCCGTATTTTTTGCCGACAACACACCCCTTGATCCAATACTCTATTTGTGTTGTATTGGATTACTGTCGGAGTATATCATGTTGAATCGTGTTGATAGACAAATCGAATGTTCGGATCAAGTCAAATTGAAGAATCGACTCGAGTAATTTTGATTGAGTCAAGATCAATTGGAGGTGGTCATCGAATAGCCTAATCCGGTTGTCAATCGAAGCACTCGAATGGAATGATTTAACCTGGGTAGTGTCCCATGATGTATCTTGCATGTCGGGCGTGCAAGATCCATCCCAATGGTTTGGTTAGATCATCAGCCGGGTTGATGACTCCCGGAATATGAATCATCTTGATTTCACCATTTTCTTTCCAAGCTTGAATTGCAAAGAACCTGATTTCAATATGTCTGGTTCTTTCGGTTGGCTTCTGGGCATTTATGATTTCAATTGCCGATGCATTGTCTTCATAGATAGGAGTTGGACCAGCTTGAGCAAATCCTAATTCTTTGAGTACGGATCTGAGGTATCTGGCTGTTTTGGCTGCTGTGACTGCAGCAATGAATTCTGCTTCCGTAGAACTCTGAGCAGTGAGTGATTGCGCTTTGGACCGGTAGACAATTGCTCCACCAGCATAAGTGAAGACATATCCTGTGGTGGACCTGCGATGTTTTGGATCATTTCCATATGCTGCATCAACGAAACACATCAACTTGCTATGCTTGATATCTGCAGGGTATTCTGGGAGTGATTCATCTTGGACTACATCATTATATGGTTCTCCTGATGGAAGAGATGGTTCTGCATTCGGTCTATAGAATCTAATACCCCAAGATCTGGTTGTTCTGAGGTATCGAGCTATGTTCTTCAGACTGGAATAGTGGAATGCAGTGGGATTGGAACTGTATTTTGACATCAGGGTCACTGCATAGCCAATGTCTGGCCGGCAGCTCACATATGCAAACATCATTTCACCTAAGAGTGTTCTGTAGGAGAACCCAGATGTGGATTGTAATGCAGCGTGTTCCTTGGTGCCTTCTAATGGTCCATTCGTATGTGATTGCAGTTGGCTCAGTACTTCAGTTGATAACGGCGCTGATGGCTTGGAGTGGGGTTTCATCTTAGAATCAGTCTCCCAACCATGGGATGTCATGATCCGGTCGATGTAATTGGCACAGGACAGTTCAATGTAATCAGCTGTCTGTTTGACGTCAATTCCGTTGAAGTCCCCGAGCAATCCCAATTTTGTAAAGGGGATCACGTCTTCCTTTGGTAGTTTGAGCCTTGCACCTATAATGTCATAGATCTTGTCAGATATGGATTCTGATGTACAAGCTAGTGCAAAATCATCAACTTGTCTCAACATGTAGACCGTTTCACCCTCGAAGACTGTTGTATAGATCGTCCTGTCATGTGTGGTGGTTTTGAAGTTGAGATCAGGGCCTTTCAATATTTTGTTGATGTGTGTTTCCCAAAGTCTTCCAGATTCTGGATGGCCTTGAAGTGCTCGAAGGACTGGGAGCACCAATCGTCTGTCTATGTCCTTGTCATGCTTGTGTCTGTACCATTCTGCATATGCATCGTCAATAGTCATGTAGGTAGGAATGTTGGGCCCTGGAGAATGGGCATATGCGTCAGCCGCGTCCCCCCCATAAACTTTGAGATTGAGGCTTGCAGCAATAGCAAAGAATAACCTTTGAATGGGATGTTCAACACATGATGAGTATGACATTGCTATGGCATGCAGGGTTGGCGCTGCATATTTGCTTCCATTGCAACATTGTCTGGCTCTTCTGACGCCATTTCTTTTCACACTGTATTGCCAGTGAGGTCTGAGGATGATAGCATCGGGGTCCTTAGGATATTGAATTGGTGATCCAAACATTTCCAAATCCTCAAACTGATCAAGCTGTTTTCGCTCCCCAGCTTGCCATTCAGGCCATGTAGATAAAGGCTTGAGATTCCTTCGAGTGAAGTGCCCTAGTGCTTGTTCTTCAGGTGTAGTTGCCTTGGAATTGATGGCCTTGATTAAGAGTTCAATCTCTTCAGTTGGTAGTGAATCTGCATCTAGTGGTAATGCTTGATTTCCTGGTTTATGAAGCTTGGTGATAGCTCGGAGGGATGCAATGTCAATAGTAGGAATGACAACATCCATGTCGTCTTCAGTTGGTGCCAAGTGTTTTTGGATGGAGGCATGGAGTGCTTCAGTGCTATCGACCTGGTTGATTCTTGATTGTATCAGCTGCTTGTATTTTGCACCAATGCGCTGGATAGCTTTGATGGAGGAAATCCGGTCCAAGAATGGTGGATCTTCTTCAGCAGTGGGTTCCTTCCAGGAGGTATTGGGAGCAAATAAACCATATTCATTTGAGTGTTTCCTGACCTCCTTCATAGATAATTTCTCTTCAAGTGCAAAGGTAATTGGTGTATCTATTGAAGAATCCCTCACCCCTCGATCGTGGCAGGCCTGTAAAGCTGTAGTAACATCAGCAGCAGTAAAGACACGATTGTGATTGATAGATACGATATAAGCGCCGCGGAGCCTGGAGAGAGTCTTCTTGTGGGAGGAGAAAAGCGTGGAGGCAGGACTTTTGGGAAGGATGTCAGTGATGTAGGCTCTGCCAATCAGTGAGTCATTGGCATAGCGAATGCCAAACTTGGGATCAGCACAAGATGGAGAAACAGTGAGGCGAAGATTGGTGAGGTCTGCAAAGGGGGAAATTGAGAATTGGAAATCACTGGATGAGGCCTCACGGGTTTCTGCAGGAAGTGGAGTGTTGTCATCAGTCCGGAGCAGGTGCTTGACATTGGTTGGAAGATCTGCAAGAGGTAAGTCATTCATCCCTTCATCAAATCTGACATGAGTGGCGATCTTGACTCGGTGCGTTTCAGTGTCATACCAAAGAATGTTTCTTGTAGTGTAGGGGACGAAACCCAGGAAGATGCCTTTTCGTGCATTGGGTTTGAGTTTAATAGATCTTTTGCCTGGAGGTCTAACCCAAACTCTACAACCAAAGGTTCGGAAATCAGTAAGGTTTTCCTTACGGCCAGTGGCCAATTCCAATGGCGAATGTAGTTGGTTGCCTTCAGGGAATGCATTGGACAACCGAAGTGCATGGTAGAAAGCAAAGGGCCAGAACTTGATGGGCAAATTAGCACCAGACAGCATTGTCCTCATGGAGTTAGCAAGAGTTCGGTGAGCTCTTTCAACTGTACCATTCTGGTGTGAAGCGTCCGCGCCAGTGGGGAAAATTGAATATCCAAATGCAGAGAATAGGTTTCTGATGTCAGGATTGTGATAGAGTTCTCCACCTTGATCAACTGAAACATACTTGTCGGCACAAGTTGGGTTGTGCTGGGCGAAGAAATGCTCTAACCAGTGTAGTGGCGCTGCTTTAGAGATTCGCGTATCTCCATATTTCATACCAGTATAGTGGTCTGTGATGAGAATCCAAGCAGTTTCTCCATGAATGCCTTCATAATCGCGCTTGCGTTTGCTGTTGGAGGATTTGGTACCTGAGAATGCAAAATCAATAGATAAACCCTGAAACGGTTGTGTGGCCTTGCGTGTGGAATGTGAGCCAGCAGGTGTTTTGGTTTGCTTACATTGTATGCAAGTAGGACATTGGTCAAGAATACGGGTTTGCTGTTTGAACTTTGGGACTCCAATGATGTGCTTATGAGCTTGATACAGAAAATCATCGCATGGGTGTCCCAACCTTTGGTGCCACAGGAGTTTCGATGTCTTGGTTTTGATGGCTTGGATTGGGATATTTTTTTCCACAATCTTGGTGAAAAAAAGTTTGGCATCAAACCTTGGCATGTCACTGGTATCAGACTGAGCTTTCGCTGCGTCAGTGTATGTCTGCAGATTGACAAGGTTTGTGTATATATCATACCTGTAGTTGCTAATTGCTTCTTTGGAGGCCAGTTCACAAGCTTCCTTGAACTGCATGTCAGTCGCTAAGGCATAGGCGGACGATGTTGCACAATTGGCATATGGAGAGGCAATATCAACGTCTGGGATCAGTACTGGGTGTGTATAGCATTGACCATCAATGATGCTCCCATGGAGGACAATGCTGCAGGCAGTGTTCTGCTTGTGATGACAAATAATGGTGAGGTTGCCATTTTGTGGAGCAGATGAGTCAAGGTTCTCAGTGAATGATTTATGGATGGACTGTCCACTGAACTGACATCGCATACGGGATGTCATTCCACAGAGATCGTTCTCACTCAGTAATGTTGTTGACAGGGAGGGAGAATAGTAGAAGAAGACTTTGATATATCCAATGTGATTCGGTGCTGGGATATGCAAATATCCTGAGCCTTCAGGGATGCAGGTAGCTGCTGTGCCTCCTATTGCTGCTGTAAGCCTGACAGGACATTTTCTTATCTTGGTGTAAGGTTTGTAACCGTGCAGGATGTGTTTGAGGTTTGTGCAGGAAACCTTTGCACCGGTGTCAATCTGAGCCCGGACACCCTGTTGGAAGTAGGCTGTAGCTGCAATAGGGTCCGGTGGGACGAGGGATTGCACATTGTATGTATCAACTGGCGTAGGGTTGTCCCTATCGAAATTGGGATCCTCATTGGTCTTCAGGTGTGATTCCAATGTAGGGGATGTAGCCCTGAGTGATTCCATGTCACAGTAGACATCAATGGGGATTGATGACTGGAAGCTGTCCTTGGGAAGGAGGTTGACGGCACCAATTATGACAGATTCATAGGAGCTGGCACTGCTGGAGTCCAAGGAGGGGCATAAGCTGCTCACTTGAGGCGCTGTGGCGTTGTCAAATCCTTGAGGATCATCTCGAGGTGATGTCATAGTATGGCTCCAAGAAAGACTTTCTATTCTTGGCCATTGCAAAAATTTTGTCCTTCTACTGCAGCATCAGGTGAAACCTCATCTTGATCTTCATTACCAATGTTGATCTGTGAGATTTGCTGGGTGGAATCCAAGAGTTGTTGGGTCTGCTTATTGGATTTGTTCAGAAAAACAGCCGCAGCAATCCTATGTTTCTTCAGGGACTCAATATCTTGCAATGCAGGACAATTATCAAAATTGTGACCGGACATGTGGCAAACGATACATTTTCTGGATGTGTCAAAAAGACTAGGTTGCTTATCGAATGCCGTGATGGCATTGCAGTATGCTTGGTGGAGGAAGGGATCGTCAGATTCTTCGTCCATCTCCGGGTAGCCAAGTGATTCAATCAGGCTGATTGAGTGAGAGGTCAAGGTAGAAGGTGTCCTAACAGTGCTGTTGCTAGCGCGTTTTTGAAATCTATCATTGCGCTGGTGACCTGGTCTGGTACCTGAGACAGGCAAGTGCTTGGGCTGGATTGATCTGGAGGTGTTCCTCTTGTACTTTTGTTCAGCCTTGATCTCTTGTTCATAGGTTTGGAGGGTTTGTAGAAGCCTACCTGCCTTGTATTTGTCTCTTTTGAATTGATCATCAGAGTCGCGTTCATCTTCTGTCTTTTTGAAGAGCTCTTCTGAGAGGGTGGTTCCTGCAATAAGATTGCTGACTTCTTCTGTTGAACTGATAGTGCTGGGTTGGTTTTGGAGGAACACTCTAAGTCTCAGATAATCCTTGTACCGGAAGTAGTATTCTTCAAGAGATTCATTTGCATCTTGGTTGGGAGGGTTTCTGACCATTCTGCTGGCATTGGATGGCCTTTTTGAGTTGGGATGTGTTTGAGCAATAATCGTGTAGAGCGCTTCATATCCCTGTCCGCCTTCAAAGCTCTGAATAGTGGCCTTCATACTTGCACATGAATCAGGGATGATTTTATCAGTTCTCAGTGCTGTGTAAATGAGATTTCCCCATTCATTGATAGCCAATTCATATCTTGAAGGTAGGTCGTGCGGAAGGTCATCACCAATTGTGAATCCTCTGAGGTGATCAGCTTCACGTCTGAATAGATAGTATGGGTGCACATAAATATGATGTTGCTGGGAATGAGCTGTGATTTCTCTGTACCATTTTCTAACCTGGGGGTCCGTTGCGTCCTTTAGTTGTGGGAATCCTGAGAGGAACAGTTTGTCTCTAGCAGCTTCCTTGGACTTGTCAGAGGCTCTGGTCAGATCAAAACAATCACCACTTCTAGTGATCAGACGTTGGTCATTTCTCCCGCTGCCCAGGTTGTGTAGGTAGTAGTTTTGCCTGATGACCGTTTCATTTCCGGATGAGTCGGTGTAGGTGATTGAGAAGTCCTTCATATCATCTCTGGTGAGGAATTCATCTTTCTTGTAGTATCGGTCCTTGACAGGTGGTGGTAAGGTGGCTGGGTTCCATGGTAAGTCGAGTGGCGCTTGGTGGTTGGCGCCGGCACTGTTATTGTTATTGTTATTGGTGTTGCTGTTGTCGACCAGTTGCTGGAGTAGAGTGGTCAATTGCTGCATGTCGGTGCCTGTTGCCGTCGCTGGAGTTGGCGCAGTGGCATTTTCATCGTTGGCGTCTCCTTCAGGGAAGTTGTAGATTTTTGTGTCATAGACTTCGTCAAAATGTACTGCGTCCCAGTTTGATTTGAAGCCCCAGTGGGTTGCTCTGATCTCTATGAGGAGAGTTTCTTGTCCTTGCGCAATGGCTAGTGTTCCTGCCTTGTCCATTGAGTGTTTGTCTCGGATTCTCTTCGGTGTTTTGTCTGGAGCAACACACCATAGACAAGCGTCCGCAAAAAGGGTGGATATGTGTCCCTTATTGATCTCAGTTTGTTCCTTGGGGGGAATGATATCCATGATTGCGTTTACAATAATTTCCTTGAGCATGGTTACTGGATCTGGAGCAAGCGTCTTGGGTCCTTCGCTGTCAGCATCATCTGTGAGGAATAAGCCAGCAGTGTCTTCTAGAGCATGGTAGAATGAGTCGTTGAGGGCCTCATGTTTGTGGGCATTGCCTTTTGTGTTGAATGTCCCAAATCGGATTGCAATGTCCTGGATTTGATTCCAGTCAAATGGAGGTGCAGGCGGCATGATTTAGATTGTCGTAGGAGCCGTAATCGTCCGATGATTCGTATATCGTGTCGAGTCGGTGTTTCGCGAATCGGCTTTCGTTAAACGTTGTCGTCAAAGTAATTAACCGTCGTGGCAAGTGGGAGAAGGTTCTTGGAGAACAATCGTCGGTGGGTAGAAGTGCTTCGGTGGCGTCGTTAACAAAATGAATGAACCTTGGTAATCGACGTTGCAATGATGTGATTATCAGATTAACCGGTGCTGTCGAAGCGTCAATCACGTTGGTGTTATTCGATTAACCGTAACGTTCCTTGGAGTTCCGATGCGGAAGCGTTTGAACGTGATCGTCGTGGTGTTCGATCGTCGGCCTTGAATGTGTATTACAGAAGGAGATTCTTGGTAGAATGTTCTGTAGATACACCCCTTGATACGTACGCTTCTTGGTCGTGTATTACAGAAGAAGATTCTTGGTAGAAGGATCTGTATACACCCCTTGATACGCGAGTAAAGAGGAGAAGAAAGAAGGAAAGAGAGGCGGGGGGGAGGTCTATTGATACAGCCCGGCGTGCGAGTCCCGTACCAAGTATACTCTGGCTGTAACCGACAGTGGAGGTGCTGTACGGGGCGGAGATAGGTAGCTTAAGGTATCCACTTGTTAGTGGAAGGTATAAGGGCTCTATAACCTGTTGTTACTCTAAAAATCGACCAAAGGTATATGATGTTAATATTTAAAGAGATGTGAGCTCAGAGAGATGCTCTTATTTTTACTATGTATTTTCACTGTATCGGGGCTCTCTGCTGTATTTTACTTGATAGTTATCTTCCCCGGTTATCTGTTACTGTTGTCTTTACTGTCGTACCGATACTTCTGTTGCTGTTGCTGTATTAGCGTCGTGTCGGTCTTACTGTATCGTATCGGTCATTGTCGGGGTTAAGTATTCTGTTCGATGGGGCGTATGCTTATTCGTGGTATATATATGCTGGATATGAGGCCCATCTGGAATCGGTACTGATTTTCTTGATTGCTATAAGTAATTTCCTCACGGGATATCATGTATATTCTTCTGAATGTACTTATGGGTTCCAAGTGTTTACTTACTGTTCAGGTCTTTGGATATTTCTTGTTTCTAACCGATTCTCCCTTTTTGTTTGTAGTCCTAAGTGATATCGTTTTACCACTTAGAGATTTCATGTAATGGAGGTGCGTTTGTTTCTAAGCTTCGGTCTTCGGAATATTCGTACGTCGAATCGTCTTCCCGCACCTCGGTCGTTTTGTTTCGATCGGCTTTTCCGATCGAATTTGATGCCGACAACAGTCCGTATTTTTTGCCGACAACAGATAGTTACCGTGGTCACAAAGGAGGCGGATGGGCCTGCCCCATTTTCGAACAAAGTTCTGAAAGCAGGGTAGGAAATCGCCGGTGGTACGCATTTCTTCAACGTGAATAATATGCGATTTGCGGCCAAAGAAGATCTGAGCAATCTTGGATCCACCATCAATTGCTGGGACATCTGAATAGACTGCATCGGACATAACATCGTCATTGAAGGGGCGAACGTTCATGGCCGGTTGAGGGGAATGAAACCGTTTGAAAATGTTACCATCAGGGCTAACCGCTAACGAACCGTATTGGGTTGAGTTTTCAAAAGTAGCTTTGATGCGATCGGTGGAAACCCAACAAAAGAAAGGTTTGAGGGATAAGTAGTCATGTTCATTGGGGTATCTTTCGCGGGGTGTAGCTGCAATGCGTGTAGTGTCACTGGCTGTACAATCTGTCGGAAACGCAGTGACTGTTCCAGAGACTGCGGTTGGCGCGCAGCATGCGAGACGTTCTTGATGAGCGTAGTCAGTGGAAGTAAGCCAAAAGGAGCGATCGTTGTTCTTATGATCATCAATTGGAAGAAAGGGAGATCGGGTGGAATGGCTGGAATACGAGCTGAGGGATGTGACCGTGGAGGACCCGGGAGAAACAGATATATCGAATCCTTCAAGGCAGCGTGGGTTCCCATATTCGTCGTAATCGGCATAAGGGAGTTGCTGTGGTTGGGGAGGATATTTCTGGAGAAATTGTTCATCCTTTGCACTGATCGTGGTATCGAGAACAGATGGGTCCCAATGTTTATCGGACGTCATGATAACATGTGGTAGCGTGTCAAATTCGACAGTCGTATACTTTCGCATCGCAAGGTATGGTAAGCCGTGTCGTATGCTAAGAGGCAGTGCATAGCCATCGGAGGTGGTGATGACCTGTCCTCCGCCTGCTTTGATGGACGTGTCGTCTACAGTGGAAAAATATGCTTCCATCTGGCCGGATGACAATATAGAAGGATGTCGTCCTGTATAGGCACATTCATTGAAAATAAGAATGACGGGGCCTCTGTTCGATATGGAATATGCTCCGCATGTAGCAATGGGAATGTTTTGTACCTGATGATTGTTAATGCCGGTGACGTTAACATATCGTGGTGGAATATCTTTGGAGATGAGACATGCATCATTGCCGATGATGCAGCCATTTGCGCCGCGATCGACCATGGCAAAACCAGGGCTAGTAACCGTAGTTTTGTGTATACGGTATATAAAAAGTGTGCCGTAACAAACAAACAAATCGCAATCGTCCTTTTGGTCGATTGATTTAGTGAGTAAGACCTTTGTTACAATTCGATCGTCCTTGCCTTTGTCGATCGACAGGTTAATTACTCGTCGGTAAATTACTCGTCGTATCGTGTAATTTTTTAAGCATACAAAACACATGTAATTCTTAAGACACAAAACACACGCAAACCATCTTCGATCGGTCTTTTACCGTATAATTCACCGTGATATTCTCATTGGAATATCACAGTATTTGTACCTTATTATGTAGAATTAGTACTAGGTTGTACATAGATTTTAGGGCATGATAGTGTTTTAGAGTTGTTAATTCTTCGAAGAGTGAGCTGTTGGGAAAATTCCCTCTAAGAGACAATCCACATGGATTAATCACCGACGATTATTCACTCAGGTTAAATAACCTTACGAATAAGGTTATTTGCCTTTGTGACTCTTCGTACGTGCGATACGCTTTACACGGTGAATTCTTTTCAGTCCCCTTCAGTCGTAAATCCTCCAACCGTCAAGCGACTGGATTCTATGACTTAACCTATTCATCGTGAGTCGTGTTGAATACCAAACTGTATCCAGTCTACCATCAGAGGCCCTATCAAAAGAAATGGGGCGGCGTTTTGCCTTTCATTCTGGCTTGTATCATGGCATTTTGCCCTGATCCTTGCCGGTTTGATATATTGTATTCATGGATCAAATTATCCATCTTCGAAATGCTCATTGCAGATCAAACATAAAATCAACTTGTTACTTCGATCGAACGATCGATCGAACATTCCATCGAACGATTGATTTTCCTTTTATTAAATCTCTTACCACATGCAACGAGAACAATGTTCCCGGAAAACAGCGCCATTCATTAGCTTTGTAAACAAATCAGCAATATTTGTTGAACCTGGTTCCTTTGCAACTCTGATAATTCCTGCTGCAATAGATTCACGCGCTTTGTGGTATGCAATGCTGTTGTGCTTCTTCTTACATGGGCTTTCAGGTCGTGTAACATTTGTGACAACAGAATCATTATCACAATACACATTTGTGCTCCCATCAATTGGAACACCCATCATTCTCAACTTGTACCTTAGACCTTCAACCAATTCGATTGCAATTTTCAAAGCAATGATTTCAGATCCAAAAGTTGATGTCTCAACTGTTGTTTGTCTTTTGGAAAACCAAATGATCGGTGCATTATTGATGAAGATAATAACACCAGTATGAGATCGTCTTGTTGCCTTGCATCCGGCATGGTCGGCGTCAACAAAACAGCTCATTGTTACATGCTTTCCCAAAGCTTCAGGTATATCTGCTGGTATGACTTCAGCGGCACCAGGATAAAATTCAGACCAGTCACATTTTTGAAATTTACTCTCGTCAACATTTGGTACAGTATCATCAAAAACCAATTTTGACCTGTTGTACTTTTTTAAATATGCAAATATATGAAATAATTGATTCAAATGCCCGATCCTTGCCTGTGCCAAATGCCTTGACATCAGTGAGACTGGCATTACTATGTCAAGTCTTCCTAATTCACAAATCCACCTGAGAACTCCAATTAAACCTTGATAGTAATTTTGCAATTCAGGGTTCAATTCTTCTGATATATCAATTTCCGGTCGGTAATCATGTGATAGTGGACTGGATGCTGATTTTGGTAGATACTTGTAGCCATATTTTTCAGTTCCTAACTCTTGTTCGACTGCTGCAACAGCTTTCGCCGTATACTTAGTGCTTGATAATGACCATCTTGGCTTTGAATCACCTTCAAAGTAGAATTTCCCAATATCAGCTCCCAAATACAGAGTTGGCTCTTCTATCGTATCATCCTTCAATTTGAACTTTCGTTCAATGTTTTCAAGCTGGAACTTTGGATCTTCGCCAGAACATAAGATATCGTCTACGTATGCAATGAGCATTGCCCAGTATCTGGATCCATCTTTCCTGGTTTCAATTCTTAAGTGCACATCCGGATCTGCCTTGCAAGGTGAATATCCAAGATCTCTCAAATGCTGGGTGAGGTATGACCTGAAAGATGCACCAGCAACCGGCAGTCCATACAATGCTTGGACAATCTTGCAAGGCCTTCCTGCAAGGTGAGGTGGAAAACCATCTTCTGCTCTCGCTTTTAGAAAGTATTTCTCTTTAATTGGGGCTGTCAAATATGCATTTTGAATATCAGCTGATAGAACCTTCAAATCATTCAGCGCTGCCAGCAGAAAGAATATTCTTACTGAGTCTCGACTGGGAACCGATGAATAAGTATTTTCTTTGGCCACTACAGGGACTTTGTGACCGTCCCCTACCAACCTGGCCTTCCTTGTTAGGGATCCAAGCTTGATGTCAAAGATCATATGAGTTGTTATCTGCTTATGGCCAACTGGAATAACATCATCATCAGAAAATTCAAACGCTGCCATATTATTTGTCATTTCCTTATGAATTGCTCTTTCCCAGTGGTCGGTCCCTGTTTTCTTATCAATAGCCAGCGCTTGTTTGATTGAATGTGGCAACTCAACTCCATACTTGTGCGTCTTCAACCAATACTTTGCTGTTTTGGCCGCTTTAAGGATTCGATCCTTCCTTCTCAAAATTTTGTGCACCCACCATCGGAATGCTGGTGTTTTTTCAAGATTATTGTTGATAGCATATTCAGCCAATTGCACTGGAAATGACTCTTTCACATCACTTAGCTTACACCAAGATTCAGTGCCATCTTTCCAACTGGCTAAAATTCTCCAACCCCTAGTTGTAGGTTTATGGGTTTTCCTGCCATTTTTGGCTATAGTTGTTGCTTCCTCGTCACTTAAAGCAGTGTTGTCTTTTTCAGGGTCAATGAGCTCATCCAGTAAAGTGAACATCCGTCCGTCATCATCAACAGAACTATACAGACTTTCTGCCACAATATTTGCCGTGTATTCCTCCATTGTACCATCGGGTAGTTGCAATTTATACAGCCTCGTGTCTAGTATGGGATTCTCATTTCTGATTCCTATTGGTCTGTTTTGCAAGTCGCGAACCCTGTCCTTGACAACGCACCTGAGTCTTTCATCACCTCTTTCAATGATCACTTCATTTCCCAGATATTCATCTGGTTCATCAACATCTTCTACCGATGCTTCTGGCTCAGCCATTTCAAGTTTCATATCCGGTGTTTCTACTGGTTGATTCTCAAATAGCTCTATTTGGGGCTCTGGGTAGTTTTCCTGGAAGAATAATGCGCTATCCTTTACTTCATCTCCAATCTTGGATTCAATTGATTTGTCAATTGCTTCCATTCTTCTGAGGATATCTCTGTCCCGCCATTCAAATTCCTTGACGGGTCTTATTGAATTTGTAGATATTGGTATTGCCGACTCGGGCAGTAGCCAAAAACAATCCCCCCCACCTACCCTATTCCCACAGGGGCCCAACCATCGCGCCAGCCTTTCAACACCTCGGGTGGAAGAATCACCTTTTTCATAATAAAACACAAAATCATACCATTCTGATGAAGTGTATAATGTAATATCCGGTCTATAGCCATGGACCAATTCAAATGGGGTTCTCCCCATTGAAGAAGGGTTGTTGGAGGCTGTTCGCTGCCTGATATTAGCACATAGTTCACCACAAAATGACCATAATCTTCTCGGTGACTTCTTCTTTGCAGACTTGGTTGTGATTGCACTACCAAGATGGCCAATTGCTTGTTCTGCCCGATTTTGGAATGGGCAATGCGGCTGGATGAATGTCTGATGGATATGGTTGCGCTTTACAATTGAATTCCAGTGTGTTTTGTAGGTTCTTGGGGAACATCCTTGTTCTGGCGCACCATCAGAAATCAAATGCTCTGGAATTCCAATTTCATGAATAAATGTCTTCAGTCCTTGGTGGGCTTGTGATTTGTCCTGTATTGGTATAAATACTTCAAAGCCATTTCCATTTGTAAAGATCTGTGCACATTTTTCTTGCCTCATAATACTCGTAGTTCTTGCATGCCATGTATCAGTGTACCAGGTTCCTTGTGCGACTCTCTTGTTCCTGAAGCGCTGAGTAGGCAGCCGCTTCATCAATGGTGATTGCAAATTCCTGAGTGCCTTCTGCGTCGTGACTTTCAATGTCTGCTCAGCTTTCTTAAAACTAATGTTCCAAGTTTTGGCTAGGCGTTCACAGTCAACTTTGTTTGGACCTTCAATTGTTATCACTGATGGCCCCCATTGATTTCTTCTGTCAAGAGACCTTCTTTCTAGTGTATTGTCAATTTCTTGCAAGCTAGGGGCCTGTTTTGATTCTGCTTCAGGAGCTTCCATAAAGTCAAATTCTGTATCATCAAACAAAAATTGGTCTACCCTTCGCGCGCTTGAAATATTCCTTACTGAAGAAATCGGATGAGCAATATTTCCATCTGTTGCAATCTGGCATTCAGTTAGCATTCTCCTTGTGGATACTTGATGGACCCTCATCAGTTTGCATTGCTGCATGACACTTGGATGCCGTTCTTTTCCTAAGCTGGTCTTGGGAAGTTTATTTGTAACATTACTAGCAGGTTCTGTTACAACAGAACTTTCCTCCATTGCTTGGTCCTCTTCGGTCGACATAGCTTGAAGGCTGAACTGGTCCCCTGAAATTGGATCTCCATTGTCAATGGCTAGCTCGGCCATCCTGAACTTCAGTGAATGTGGATCCCAGGGGGTATCATTTGTTGCTATCAAATGTTGACATTCGTCAAGCTCAATTCTTGTGGGCTTTCTTGTGGGGAAATATGAGATCACGTTTCTCATACTCAGTTTGATAAAAACTTTCTTCGGATCATCATCCTCCAGTGGAGTTTGAATTGTAATTCCATGCTTGGATCTTGGATCAAATTGGCGAGGTGTCTCTTCAACAGAGTTGAAATTGCAGTCCCTCACTTGATTTGGGCATATCAAGCTGTTCTTCAATTTGTCCCCAAAGTAAAGTGCTTGATGGAACACTATGATATATACTTGGCCTGATGTTGGATTCGTCCATGCAGTCGCACAGCTTCCAATGGGGATTTTCTTGATGGGCTTGTACTCTTCAGAAAAAGGTGCAACATCAACATGTGTTGTGATCTGATCAGGATTCAGCAATACCATATTGCTTCCTGCTGCGGTAGTATCTGCATGTGAGTCTAACTCACAATATCCTTCTTCATTTTCCCCATCATCAAAACCTACAGGAACATTCATCTGGTATAATGACCGGCTCACCATTTTTAACAATTTGTGTTCTAGTGATAGTGTCCGGTTATTATGTCATTTCTTAGATTTTGATCCAAAACTGTCACCCGCGCCTTCATTTTCAGTTTCTTTCTTTTTAGTCTCAGCAGCCTTGAGATTTCTTTTCTTTTTAGCCTGTCTCATCTGGTAAAGCTCCTGGCGCTGTTCTTTTGACATTGTTTTATAAACACTTGTTGGGTAAGGCTTGCACTCAACTTTTCCTGTAAAGGTTCCAGTTGTCTTTTGCTTTTTGTTGCTGGTTGTGCCCATAGAATACAAACTTCTGGAACCTCTTTTACTCTTCCCAGTTGCAAGCTTTTTCAATCCAAGACGATTGGTGAATAGAATCAAACATTCATTGAAGTTGTCACGATAGTCTTTGCTCTCATCAATTGCATCTGCTTTTGCAGCATCAAGTCGCTCATCACTGATTGAATTGATAAAATCCCAAACAAATCTTCTTTCGTTATGATTCTTTTCAAATCTCAGAATTGTTCCATGAAAAGCAGTCCAATTTCGCTTGTGCTTGTTCCAGTCATAACCCTTGGAATCTCCAGTGTAGTGTGAATCTTTCATATCCTGATATGTCTTATTCAGAACCATAGTGATATTGGTATCAGTGTAAGCATGTTGCATGAGAGAAATGAAAGCGTTTCTGGCATTACCAGAATTCAGGGCAGTGTTTTGGAAATGTGCCACATATTCCCAACCAGGACCTTTTCTTGTTGCATCACACAGCAACCTCCAGACGACGTTGTTGTCCTCATCATACTGGTGACCTGACAGGACACCACATCTTTCATTGTAATCACTATAAGTTTGATAAGTATCTGTTGGGCTTTGCCCGACTGTTCCAGACCTGGCTTCATCAGTAACTTTTTCCTTTTCTTGGGGTCTTATGACATACAAGATTGGGAATCCCTCAGAGTTGAATCTGTACCTCAGGTTTTGTCGAAAGCCTTCCTCCCATTCTCTGAACTTAGTAAGATCCTTTAGCTCAGGTGGAGTTGACTTTTCTTGTGATTTCACACTCGACTCCATCATCTTGATTCTGAATTGCTGCAGTTCCAGGTTGTTTGGGTTTGCTTTCCAGTCGATAGCCCTTGGCTTGACTCCAATCAACGGTTGATACCGGGCCCAATTTGCCCAAGTGAGAAGCCTCGATGATAGTCTGTTACCATAGTGGATACTTTTTGGATTAGGGCAGTCCGGACTGATAGATTTCAATCCATGCATGAACGATTTAATGCTTTCCTTGTTGAGGTCTGTAATTTCACAAATATTAGACATCCCTCCCCTCATAATTTCTTCAGCCGATTCATAGTTGATACCAAAATCCATTAGGCTGCTCCTGAAAGCAAGCTGTTCTGGGTTCAGAAATCTACCATTGTTGAATCCCCTGATTTTTATCCTGGGTTGGGACGACCTTCTTCCCAGTCGTTCAGCTCTTGCGTTCTCTGCATTTTGGTCAGCATCATTTCGTTCGTCCTCATCATTTTCACTATCCGCGTCACCTGGATTCTCACCCCTTCTTTCTGCATCTCTCATTGCCCTGACTCTCTTCTTTATTTCTTGGTCGATGATTCTCTTCATGGTTGAGTTTGTTTCTGGGTCCCCAAAGGCCCTTTCCATGACTTCCATGATTTTATCTTCCAAATCTTCCTTTTCTTGCATACCTCTTCCATTGTTGTCATTAGAATTCTGTGGATCGTCCTCGTCCACTTCCATTTTTGTTTCTTCTATGTCGGCATCGGCTCTAGTTCGTACCATGGTGGAGTGTGATATTTCAAATGGTGTATGGAATTATTTTGTGATGAAATATGGATGGGCGATTTGTAGTGGGGTATCCGATGGAAGTTGGTATTGGGTGGAAGAGTGTAATTAAATCGAGGATTGGATGTGAGAAATGGGTATTAGTTGTGACAGTCGTTCTGTATTTTTCCGGATCGAATTTTCGTTCCGGTTTGGTTATACTTTTGTTATTTGTGTGAGCTTTTGCTTTTGTTGCAAATCAGGATTGTGAGCTTTCCTATCCTTTCTTGGGATTTTGCTCATTCTGTATTTCTGTGGTGAAAGATTGTTTCCTGAGAATTTAGTGTTCTCTTTTCCTTTTGGATCTTTCGATCTTCGAGATTTGGTGTTCTCATATCTTTGGATTTTTCGTTTTTTTTTTCGTGCCAGATGCTCTTTGCAATCTGTTCCTTCTTGCGGGCAGACGCTCTTTGCAATCTGTTCCTCCACAGAATACTTCAGGCTCAATCTTCTGGCTCACGTCGTTCTAGTTTTCAGTGAAAGATCAGTGTTCTCGAATTGGATATTGATTCCTTTCAACTGATGCCAACCTGGGCGATTCTTTCATCTGAATCGTCCAGCCCTTTTCCCTTGCTTGTTTGCTGGATCTCGAAACCCGGTGGAGCCACCACCTTGGTTCGGTTCTTTGGTCTCTTCTTTCAGGGAGACCGCCCTGGTGTTGGTCTATTCCAGGGCTCCGCAAGCAATTGCCCCTTTTACATCCTTGAGGGTTGATGCCGGTAGCTGATCAGGCTAATCCGGATTCGTCTGGTCTTCGAGCTCAACTGCGTTTCTCGGTGGAAACGCCATTCATCCTCCACAGCTCGTAGAGTGCTGTGGGTCTGATAAACTATAAAAAGTGTGCCGTAACAAACAAACAAATCGCAATCGTCCTTTTGGTCGATTGATTTAGTGAGTAAGACCTTTGTTACAATTCGATCGTCCTTGCCTTTGTCGATCGACAGGTTAATTACTCGTCGGTAAATTACTCGTCGTATCGTGTAATTTTTTAAGCATACAAAACACATGTAATTCTTAAGACACAAAACACACGCAAACCATCTTCGATCGGTCTTTTACCGTATAATTCACCGTGATATTCTCATTGGAATATCACAGTATTTGTACCTTATTATGTAGAATTAGTACTAGGTTGTACATAGATTTTAGGGCATGATAGTGTTTTAGAGTTGTTAATTCTTCGAAGAGTGAGCTGTTGGGAAAATTCCCTCTAAGAGACAATCCACATGGATTAATCACCGACGATTATTCACTCAGGTTAAATAACCTTACGAATAAGGTTATTTGCCTTTGTGACTCTTCGTACGTGCGATACGCTTTACACGGTGAATTCTTTTCAGGTATGTGTATGACGTTACGGGCCCATCATTAGGAAAGGTGAGATCATCCTCGGGAGTATACCACTGGTGAAAATTGGCGGAATACGATGGTGTTCCGACAGGTATTTGAGTGTCACCGTCCTTTTTGTACTGAATGTCAGGGTTGTTTGAAAGGAATCGAGCCGGATGCGCGGGTGACACGGAAGACTTGAGAGGTCGCTGGTCCTTAGACGAGGAGGTCGTGGATTTGTATACACCTAGAGATGCATGGAAAACGCCTCTACGACCATTTTCTACAGCAGGATGTATGTCTGCTGCGGAATTGGCATGCTCATCCTTGGTCGAAGTATCGTCTTCTTGAAAAGATACCGAGTGTTCATGTTGGTATGCCTTTCGGGTAATGGGTTTGACACTGTTGGGGTCAGGTTGGTTAGTGTTAAGTAAGTTGTGTCGCAATGAGGCAACCACGATTTTCTTGCCTTCCGGAGAAAAACTGAGCCAACTCTTCATGTCCTGACGTGACAAGGCCTTCCATAAGTTTGTAGGCAACCTTGTGGTAGGGTCAGGGGTACGTCCAGCCTTGAACACAGCATAATCTTGATAGTCTCCTTCAAATTCGATGGGGAGAGCATAGTCCTCATGGTTTTGGATCGAGTCAGAAGAAAAATCATGAACGTGTGCACGTACGGTCGACCGAGGAGCAGACATCGCAGACTGGGAATCAAGTCGAGTTGCTTCAAGTAAAAGCGTGATTTTAAGATCGTGGATAGCAGCGGCTTCGGCAACTGCATCCGTTACGGTGCTATTCGTCCCACCTGGATCCTTGACTTTGGCAAACTGTTCGCTTAGCTGGAAGCTGGAATAACATGCCTGACACAATGCTGATTTTACAGTGTGATACTCGAGGGGCTTGTTGGGAGGACGGAGCTTGTTGAGGTGATTCAATTCATCAAACCAATGTGTGATGAATTTCACTTTGGATTCCTTCCAATTGTTGAGGTTCAACTTGAGCAACGCTTGTAGCTGGGTCGAGTTGTCGTATACCTTTGCTTTTGATTGGCTATGAAGGTTTACGAAGTCGAAGTAGGCCTTGCGTCCATCACGAGTGGTAGAATGACTGTGTACACATGATGCAGAAAGGTCACTCTTGAAGACTTCCAACATTAGTACCCAGAAGAAGGCACATTGTTTGACATAGAGATCACGGGTGTAACCCACAAGCGTGGCTGGAGGCCAAGTTTCATCAAGGAATGTCTCTGTATCGATGTCGTATGCCTCGAGTTTAGCTTTGAAACCGACGAGCCAGTGTTCGAATCTCGAGTCATTCGTGAGGGGTGTAAAGGACTTTTCATCTCGTGCTTTTCGGCACCATGATTCGTACTTTACCTGCTGAGGGGACTTTTTGTTACTTCCCGCCGGAGGAGGTGGTGGGTTCAGAACAGATTCGTTACGTAAGCGTTGGGCACGCTCTCCGCGGAATGCCTGGAATTCCCTGTATGTATATGACTTTACATCTTTCCAGTCCTTCTCGTCTTCTCCTAGGTCGACACCTTCTTCTTGTAGGTCGATAGCGAAATCCGCAAGTGCTTCTATGCTCCTTTGGATGGATCGAGGGATATGCGTTGCCAATCCTTGCTCCATATAGGTAAGTTCGCGTGCAAAATCCGGTTCGATAAGTGCGTCAAGGAACGACTTCCACTCGCATATTCCGCCTTCTTTGAGAGCTAGGCACAACTTGCTAGTAATCTCACTTGTTACGTTGAGTAATGATATGAGTATCTTTCTCATATCAGCATCGAAGCTGGGAAAGCGTTCGATAGTGGTGACTTCGGCGTCATTCTTCTCTTCGCCTCCGAGTGCATTGACGGGCATTACCGGTATGTTTGGCATCTGTGGTGGTTCGGAGCCTTGGAAAGAAGTGCGTGGTAACTGAGAATGGGAACTGCTTCTTGTGTGATGTGCGACGTGCATATGCCAGCGTAGGGATTATGTTCAATTCCGTTCCTGTTCCTTCTTGTGTGCAAGCCTTCTTAGAGCTTGCGACTGTTAATCTATTATTTTCCTTCTGAATCCGATTCGTTGAGAGTCTGATTCAAGGGCTTCTGACAAACAGCAACGCTGTGTTAGTGTGTTAGTAGACAAACGATTGTACTCTACGCGTGACAATTGTGGTTGGATACTTTCGGCAACGGATAATCGGACTACAGGCGAGACTAGGGAAACGCCAGATCTCCTCTTGCTGTGACTTATTCAGATTGCAGCGAGACAGACCTTAGTATGTAGATTACAGGTAGTTGGTAGCAACTAGTGTGAATTTTGGGATATAAATCAGTTGAATGTTAAAAGTATGAGATAAAGTGAAATCTTGCCGAAATGCAAGATATCTCTTTTATTGAGATGAATACGTTGCAACTGCTGTTGCGTAGTGCTGAGATTACTCGCTGATTATTTCCGTACATGTATTAGTCGTTGACCATATATATTTGTATGCGTGTATATGTATTGTGTGAGAATCACATGCCAACGGTTTTCTTCTCTTGTTCCGTTAGGAAGACTCCATGATATGTTTATCATTAAGGTCAGGAATTGCTCCCGTAGCTCGTGTGATATTTTATGAAATCAGAGTTTGCTCACCGAAGAACAATGGCAATATCGTAAGACAGGGATTGCTCACCGTTTATGCGCGATGGGAATCGATACGCCGTGGGAATCGATATGCCGTGGGAATCGATTACTTAGATGGATACGGGACTCATTGATTCATGCGCAAAGGAAATCTACCCTTTGGTAACTTTGGTACTTCTGGTCACGAAAGGAAGTTAATATTGCACTGTGTTCAAATCTGATGGGATTTTGGGTTGATGACTGAGTTATGTTTTGGTTTGGGATGGGCAGGATTTGCACTGTGTTCAACCCGGTGGGTTTTTGGGTTGATGACTGAGTTATATTTTGGTGGGGGATTTGCGAGATTTGCACTGTGTTCAAATCTGGTGGGTTTTGGGGTTGACCATTGAATTATATTTTTGTTAGGGACTGGAAAGATTTGCACTGTGTTCAAATCTGGTGGGTTTTTGGGTTGTATTGATGACTGAGTTATATTTTGGTCGGGGACTGGCAGGATTTGCACTGTCTTCATATCTGGTGGGTTTTTGGGTTGATGACTGAGTTATATTTTGGTCGGGGACTGCTAGGATTTGCACTATGCTCAAATCTGGTGGGTTTCCGGGTTGATGACTGAGTTATATTTTGGCTCGGGATTGGCAGTATTTTGACTGTGCTGGAAAGATTTGCACTGTCTTCAAATATGGTGAGTTTTTGGGTTTATGATTGAGTAATATTTTGGTGGGGGTTTGGCAAGATTTGCACTGTGTTCAAATCTGATGGGTTTTTGGGTTGACGATTGAATTATATTTTGGTTAGGGACTGGAAAAATTTGCACTGTGTTCAAATCTGGTGGGTTTTTGGGTTGAAGATTGAATTATATTTTGGTTAAAGACTGGAAAAATTTGCACTGTATTCAAATCTGGTGGGTTTTTGGGTTGAAGATTGAGTTATATTTTGGTTAGGGACTGGCAGGATTTGTACTGTGTTCAATTCTGGTGGGTTTTTGGATTATGACTGAGTTATGACTGAGTTATAGTTTGGTTGGGGATTGGCATGACTTGCACTCTCTTCAAATCTGGTGGGTTTTTTGATTGATGATTGAGTTAATTTTAGGTTGAGGATTGGCAGGATTTGCACTGTGTTCAAATCTTGTGTGTTTTTGGGTTGATGATTGAATTAGATTTTGGTTAGGGACTGGAAAGATTTGCACAGTGTTCAAATCTGGTGGGTTTTTGGGTTGATGTCTGAGTTATATCTCGGTTAGGGACTGGAAAAATTTGCACTGTCTTCAAATCTGGTGAGTTTTTGCTTTGATGATTGAGTAATATTTTGGTGGGGGATTGGCAAGATTTGCACTGTGTTCAGATGTGGTGGGTTTTTGGGTTGATGATTGAGTTATATTTTGGTTAGGGACTGGAAAGATTTGCACTTTGTTCAAATCTGGTGAGTTTTTGGGTTGATGATTGAGTAATATTTTGGTGGGGGATTGGCAAGATTTGCACAGTGTTCAAATCTGGTGGGTATTTGGGTTGATGATTGAATTTTATTTTGGTTAGGGACTGGAAAGATTTGCACTGTCTTCAAATCTGGTGAGTTTTTTGGTTGATGATTGAATTATATTTTGGTGGGAGATCGGCAAGATTTGCACAGTGTTCAGATCTGGTGGGTTTTTGGGTTGATGATTGAGTTATATTTCGGATAGGGACTGGAAAGATTTGCACTGTCTTCAAATATGGTGAGTTTTTGGGTTTATGATTGAGTAATATTTTGGTGGGGGTTTGGCAAGATTTGCACTGTGTTCAAATCTGATGGGTTTTTGGGTTGACGATTGAATTATATTTTGGTTAGGGACTGGAAAAATTTGCACTGTGTTCAAATCTGGTGGGTTTTTGGGTTGAAGATTGAATTATATTTTGGTTAAAGACTGGAAAAATTTGCACTGTATTCAAATCTGGTGGGTTTTTGGGTTGAAGATTGAGTTATATTTTGGTTAGGGACTGGCAGGATTTGTACTGTGTTCAATTCTGGTGGGTTTTTGGATTATGACTGAGTTATGACTGAGTTATAGTTTGGTTGGGGATTGGCATGACTTGCACTCTCTTCAAATCTGGTGGGTTTTTTGATTGATGATTGAGTTAATTTTAGGTTGAGGATTGGCAGGATTTGCACTGTGTTCAAATCTTGTGTGTTTTTGGGTTGATGATTGAATTAGATTTTGGTTAGGGACTGGAAAGATTTGCACAGTGTTCAAATCTGGTGGGTTTTTGGGTTGATGTCTGAGTTATATCTCGGTTAGGGACTGGAAAAATTTGCACTGTCTTCAAATCTGGTGAGTTTTTGCTTTGATGATTGAGTAATATTTTGGTGGGGGATTGGCAAGATTTGCACTGTGTTCAGATGTGGTGGGTTTTTGGGTTGATGATTGAGTTATATTTTGGTTAGGGACTGGAAAGATTTGCACTTTGTTCAAATCTGGTGAGTTTTTGGGTTGATGATTGAGTAATATTTTGGTGGGGGATTGGCAAGATTTGCACAGTGTTCAAATCTGGTGGGTATTTGGGTTGATGATTGAATTTTATTTTGGTTAGGGACTGGAAAGATTTGCACTGTCTTCAAATCTGGTGAGTTTTTTGGTTGATGATTGAATTATATTTTGGTGGGGAGATCGGCAAGATTTGCACAGTGTTCAGATCTGGTGGGTTTTTGGGTTGATGATTGAGTTATATTTCGGATAGGGACTGGAAAGATTTGCACTGTCTTCAAATATGGTGAGTTTTTGGGTTTATGTTTGAGTAATATTTTGGTGGGGGTTTGGCAAGATTTGCACTGTGTTCAAATCTGATGGGTTTTTGGGTTGACGATTGAATTATATTTTGGTTAGGGACTGGAAAAATTTGCACTGTGTTCAAATCTGGTGGGTTTTTGGGTTGAAGATTGAATTATATTTTGGTTAAAGACTGGAAAAATTTGCACTGTATTCAAATCTGGTGGGTTTTTGGGTTGAAGATTGAGTTATATTTTGGTTAGGGACTGGCAGGATTTGTACTGTGTTCAATTCTGGTGGGTTTTTGGATTATGACTGAGTTATGACTGAGTTATAGTTTGGTTGGGGATTGGCATGACTTGCACTCTCTTCAAATCTGGTGGGTTTTTTGATTGATGATTGAGTTAATTTTAGGTTGAGGATTGGCAGGATTTGCACTGTGTTCAAATCTTGTGTGTTTTTGGGTTGATGATTGAATTAGATTTTGGTTAGGGACTGGAAAGATTTGCACAGTGTTCAAATCTGGTGGGTTTTTGGGTTGATGTCTGAGTTATATCTCGGTTAGGGACTGGAAAAATTTGCACTGTCTTCAAATCTGGTGAGTTTTTGCTTTGATGATTGAGTAATATTTTGGTGGGGGATTGGCAAGATTTGCACTGTGTTCAGATGTGGTGGGTTTTTGGGTTGATGATTGAGTTATATTTTGGTTAGGGACTGGAAAGATTTGCACTTTGTTCAAATCTGGTGAGTTTTTGGGTTGATGATTGAGTAATATTTTGGTGGGGGATTGGCAAGATTTGCACAGTGTTCAAATCTGGTGGGTATTTGGGTTGATGATTGAATTTTATTTTGGTTAGGGACTGGAAAGATTTGCACTGTCTTCAAATCTGGTGAGTTTTTTGGTTGATGATTGAATTATATTTTGGTGGGGAGATCGGCAAGATTTGCACAGTGTTCAGATCTGGTGGGTTTTTGGGTTGATGATTGAGTTATATTTCGGATAGGGACTGGAAAGATTTGCACTGTCTTCAAATATGGTGAGTTTTTGGGTTTATGTTTGAGTAATATTTTGGTGGGGGTTTGGCAAGATTTGCACTGTGTTCAAATCTGATGGGTTTTTGGGTTGACGATTGAATTATATTTTGGTTAGGGACTGGAAAAATTTGCACTGTGTTCAAATCTGGTGGGTTTTTGGGTTGAAGATTGAATTATATTTTGGTTAAAGACTGGAAAAATTTGCACTGTATTCAAATCTGGTGGGTTTTTGGGTTGAAGATTGAGTTATATTTTGGTTAGGGACTGGCAGGATTTGTACTGTGTTCAATTCTGGTGGGTTTTTGGATTATGACTGAGTTATGACTGAGTTATAGTTTGGTTGGGGATTGGCATGACTTGCACTCTCTTCAAATCTGGTGGGTTTTTTGATTGATGATTGAGTTAATTTTAGGTTGAGGATTGGCAGGATTTGCACTGTGTTCAAATCTTGTGTGTTTTTGGGTTGATGATTGAATTAGATTTTGGTTAGGGACTGGAAAGATTTGCACAGTGTTCAAATCTGGTGGGTTTTTGGGTTGATGTCTGAGTTATATCTCGGTTAGGGACTGGAAAAATTTGCACTGTCTTCAAATCTGGTGAGTTTTTGCTTTGATGATTGAGTAATATTTTGGTGGGGGATTGGCAAGATTTGCACTGTGTTCAGATGTGGTGGGTTTTTGGGTTGATGATTGAGTTATATTTTGGTTAGGGACTGGAAAGATTTGCACTTTGTTCAAATCTGGTGAGTTTTTGGGTTGATGATTGAGTAATATTTTGGTGGGGGATTGGCAAGATTTGCACAGTGTTCAAATCTGGTGGGTATTTGGGTTGATGATTGAATTTTATTTTGGTTAGGGACTGGAAAGATTTGCACTGTCTTCAAATCTGGTGAGTTTTTTGGTTGATGATTGAATTATATTTTGGTGGGAGATCGGCAAGATTTGCACAGTGTTCAGATCTGGTGGGTTTTTGGGTTGATGATTGAGTTATATTTCGGATAGGGACTGGAAAGATTTGCACTGTCTTCAAATATGGTGAGTTTTTGGGTTTATGTTTGAGTAATATTTTGGTGGGGGTTTGGCAAGATTTGCACTGTGTTCAAATCTGATGGGTTTTTGGGTTGACGATTGAATTATATTTTGGTTAGGGACTGGAAAAATTTGCACTGTGTTCAAATCTGGTGGGTTTTTGGGTTGAAGATTGAATTATATTTTGGTTAAAGACTGGAAAAATTTGCACTGTATTCAAATCTGGTGGGTTTTTGGGTTGAAGATTGAGTTATATTTTGGTTAGGGACTGGCAGGATTTGTACTGTGTTCAATTCTGGTGGGTTTTTGGATTATGACTGAGTTATGACTGAGTTATAGTTTGGTTGGGGATTGGCATGACTTGCACTCTCTTCAAATCTGGTGGGTTTTTTGATTGATGATTGAGTTAATTTTAGGTTGAGGATTGGCAGGATTTGCACTGTGTTCAAATCTTGTGTGTTTTTGGGTTGATGATTGAATTAGATTTTGGTTAGGGACTGGAAAGATTTGCACAGTGTTCAAATCTGGTGGGTTTTTGGGTTGATGTCTGAGTTATATCTCGGTTAGGGACTGGAAAAATTTGCACTGTCTTCAAATCTGGTGAGTTTTTGCTTTGATGATTGAGTAATATTTTGGTGGGGGATTGGCAAGATTTGCACTGTGTTCAGATGTGGTGGGTTTTTGGGTTGATGATTGAGTTATATTTTGGTTAGGGACTGGAAAGATTTGCACTTTGTTCAAATCTGGTGAGTTTTTGGGTTGATGATTGAGTAATATTTTGGTGGGGGATTGGCAAGATTTGCACAGTGTTCAAATCTGGTGGGTATTTGGGTTGATGATTGAATTTTATTTTGGTTAGGGACTGGAAAGATTTGCACTGTCTTCAAATCTGGTGAGTTTTTTGGTTGATGATTGAATTATATTTTGGTGGGAGATCGGCAAGATTTGCACAGTGTTCAGATCTGGTGGGTTTTTGGGTTGATGATTGAGTTATATTTCGGATAGGGACTGGAAAGATTTGCACTGTCTTCAAATATGGTGAGTTTTTGGGTTGAAGATTGAGTAATATTTTGGTGGGGGTTTGGCAAGATTTGCACTGTGTTCAAATCTGATGGGTTTTTGGGTTGACGATTGAATTATATTTTGGTTAGGGACTGGAAAAATTTGCACTGTGTTCAAATCTGGTGGGTTTTTGGGTTGAAGATTGAATTATATTTTGGTTAAAGACTGGAAAAATTTGCACTGTATTCAAATCTGGTGGGTTTTTGGGTTGAAGATTGAGTTATATTTTGGTTAGGGACTGGCAGGATTTGTACTGTGTTCAATTCTGGTGGGTTTTTGGATTATGACTGAGTTATGACTGAGTTATAGTTTGGTTGGGGATTGGCATGACTTGCACTCTCTTCAAATCTGGTGGGTTTTTTGATTGATGATTGAGTTAATTTTAGGTTGAGGATTGGCAGGATTTGCACTGTGTTCAAATCTTGTGTGTTTTTGGGTTGATGATTGAATTAGATTTTGGTTAGGGACTGGAAAGATTTGCACAGTGTTCAAATCTGGTGGGTTTTTGGGTTGATGTCTGAGTTATATCTCGGTTAGGGACTGGAAAAATTTGCACTGTCTTCAAATCTGGTGAGTTTTTGCTTTGATGATTGAGTAATATTTTGGTGGGGGATTGGCAAGATTTGCACTGTGTTCAGATGTGGTGGGTTTTTGGGTTGATGATTGAGTTATATTTTGGTTAGGGACTGGAAAGATTTGCACTTTGTTCAAATCTGGTGAGTTTTTGGGTTGATGATTGAGTAATATTTTGGTGGGGGATTGGCAAGATTTGCACAGTGTTCAAATCTGGTGGGTATTTGGGTTGATGATTGAATTTTATTTTGGTTAGGGACTGGAAAGATTTGCACTGTCTTCAAATCTGGTGAGTTTTTTGGTTGATGATTGAATTATATTTTGGTGGGAGATCGGCAAGATTTGCACAGTGTTCAGATCTGGTGGGTTTTTGGGTTGATGATTGAGTTATATTTCGGATAGGGACTGGAAAGATTTGCACTGTCTTCAAATATGGTGAGTTTTTGGGTTTATGTTTGAGTAATATTTTGGTGGGGGTTTGGCAAGATTTGCACTGTGTTCAAATCTGATGGGTTTTTGGGTTGACGATTGAATTATATTTTGGTTAGGGACTGGAAAAATTTGCACTGTGTTCAAATCTGGTGGGTTTTTGGGTTGAAGATTGAGTTATATTTTGGTTAGGGACTGGCAGGATTTGTACTGTGTTCAATTCTGGTGGGTTTTTGGATTATGACTGAGTTATGACTGAGTTATAGTTTGGTTGGGGATTGGCAAGACTTGCACTCTCTTCAAATCTGGTGGGTTTTTTGATTGATGATTGAGTTAATTTTAGGTAGGGGATTGGCAGGATTTGCACTGTGTTCAAATCTTGTGGGTTTTTGGGTTGATGATTGAATTAGATTTTGGTTAGGGACTGGAAAGATTTGCACAGTGTTCAAATCTGGTGGGTTTCTGGGTTGATGACTGAGTAATAAGACCAAGGTCGTAAACGTCGTTGGATTATGTAGTTAGTTTTTTCGTTTTTTATTTTACGGTGTTGGAAAGAGTTATTGATAAGATTATGATCGGATTTTTTCTGGACCATATTGTTCTTTCATTTACTAATTTGTCTTTTCTTTGTGTGGGAATACGCGTATCGAGCGTTCGATACCCATAGATACTCGTAACGTGTGTTCGATACTCAGTGTTTTAAGTATCTCTTGATACTCTTGAGCGCTTATGTATAATTTACTTATTGCGCTCTCTTCTTGATAAAAGATCTAGAACACTTTGGAATCGTACGTCTTGTTTTACGTAATACGTCTTGTTTTACGTTTCCGTAAAACAATACGTATCCGTTTTACGTTTACGTAAAACAATACGTATTTATTTTACGTTTACGTAAAATAATACGTATTCGTACCTCGTTCGCGTATACGTAAATTGTATGTTACGTATTACGTATCACGTATTTCGTGTGTACGTAAATACGTAACTTCACGCTTGATTCAGTATTCCAATACACCCTTGGATGGTCCTTGGACTATCCGGCTCATATAAATATATCGGTCTTACCTTTTTATGGTGGCTCCCTGGGTGGTGCTTGGTAGGGTAATCCGCCAGATTATGCTTTCCTGGTTGCCAAAAAATATTGAATTGCCCTTGTTGGGCCCGGTCTTTTAACCAATAGTATCGCATATCAATTGCTTTGGACCTCTTTTGTTTGATAGTGCCGTTGAGTATGCCCTCTGCTGTATTGTTGTCGGTCTTCAGTGGAGTGGCCGGTTGTGGGTGACCTAGTTCAAGCAGACATTGTCGGATGGGTAAGGCCTCCCGTGCATTCAGGAATAATGACGCCACTTCGGCCTCGGCTGCTGACGCCATAACATTTTTGATTATTTTTGCCAGTACGAGAATAGCGCCGTTGAATGTGTGATCGGCTGTATCCCCTAGGTAATGATAGCCCCCAGCTCGGCTCTTGGCCTCTGGACATACCAAGTACGCTGCATCGCTATCCACTCGTAGTATCATGTCACTTGCCCTGTAGATGATGGATGCGTCTGGGTTACATGCCGCATAGTTGAGGAAGTATTTTGTGACCGCTAGTGTTGTTTTGTTATTCTTGGCAGAGGCAATGCCGTTGAGCGCATGTAACATCGTGTTGTCGACCGCTCGGGCATAAAACAGGAATTTTCCTGTGACTTGTTGGATGAATTTTATTTCTTCATCCGATAGTGTTGTCACGTCCTCGAGCTTTGCGTATTGGATTTTTTCGCCGTAGGCTGGGATGTCCGCGCGCGAAGGGCCCGCGAACGTGTGTGTCGGTCGCACGTGTTCAAATTCTTTCAATGCTTGTTCCACGTACCCATCCATAGACAATCGTACTTCACGTTTGTCGTAGTCCCAACGTAGATGAACCCCGACGTACTGTTTCCCCAACCAGTCTACTTTGAATGTGTACTTGGCTCCGACGGCTGCTACTAGGTGATCTACGTCTTCCTGTTGGGTGTACTTGATCCCAAAGTCATCCACCACTAGGGTAAAGTTTATGTCCCTTTCATCATGTAGGAACAGTCCCTCTGTGTGGGGTGCTTTTCTGTATCCGTACTTCTGGAGGTGGTCAACTAGGTCGTCGTGGGCTATCTTTCCACTCTGTTTTAACCCATACCATGCCTTTTTGATCCGGGCATATACGTATTCTCCTTGTTTGAGTCCTTCCAGTTGGTACGCTATCCGGACTCGGGGGGGAATCATGTCCCACCGGAACTTAACGTATTCGGGTTCGTCTAGTGTGGAGCATAAGTACATGTTAGAAATGTCACCGGTACAGTATTTGGCCCCAGGGGATGACACTACGCTGTTCCAGTGGGTTTTTATGGTTTCCATGCTTGCCGTCCGGGTGGACACGTTACCATGGTACTCCAGTTGGTCTCCCCCTGGTGTGATTCTAGTCCTGTAGGGGTCGGCCTTCTCGGGGCGTATGGCTACTGTATATCGGGGATATGTGACCCTTTTGTGTATGGGCACGTCAGTTCTCCTGATCCAGTCCAATACGTCCATCCCTTCTATGTTATTCTGTTGAAAGCCTTGGAATAACCGGCCGAACTCGTCTTCGCCTGACTTGAGCCATAATTCTTGGATCTGTGCTTTGGGGTGCCTGATTAGATCACGGTACGCCGCCCACTTGTTCAAGTCCTCATCCCATATGGACCCCCCACACGCTAGTTGGGGCACATACGATAACTCGTTCATCCGTAGGGCCTGTTTTGGTACGGGGAACTGGACCGGGTCACGCGGGTAAACTCCCATTAGGGCGTTGGGCTTAAGCTTGGATTTTGAGTAGTATTGGTCGGATTTATAGTACCTGGACACTTCACTGTGTGTGTAGTCCGCAACGTCCCCATCCGTGAATTTTACTCTATAGTATTGATTGGTTTGGTCATAACTTATGACTTCACCTTCATACCACCCTGAGTTGAACTTCTTTCTAATGATCGTGCCTATAGCCCAGGGGTGTCCCCGGCGGGCACTGCGTTGTTGCCTAGGTGACACCCTTGGAGGTTTGCGCGCATTCTCGGGTACCTTGGGTTTTGTATTAGGTGTCACCCTTGGAGGTTCGCGAGTATTCTCGGGCACATTGGATTTTGTATTGGGCCCATTCGATATCTTCTGTGTCGTATCACAATGCTTGGCATCTTTGAGCATATTTCGTTTTTGTTGCATATTTATATGTAATAGGTCTTGTATACTCTGAAGGGCCTCGTTAACTTGTGTTCCCTGTTCCATATAAGGGATTGGCGGATGGGGTTTACTAGCAATTTTCTTTAGGTCTTGGAGTGTCATGAGCAGCCGGTCTGTAGAGGACGTACGCGGCATCTCAGTCTTTGGGAAGAATGCTACTTTGTTGCTGATTCTGGTAGCGCGGCTGGCCTCCCCGACACATGTGTGATTTCTGTAGTGCTTTAAGGCCGGTCCAATGTAGTAGCCCCTCGTTCCATGGTCCTGCCATGCGCCGCGTTCCTGAGCCCTATCGTGGATAATCACCCGACAACCCATAGGGGCGAGGGGGTGTTTGTTGTAGTCATATACCCCGCGTCTGAGCTCATATGCCGATAGTTTGGGCTGGGTACGTGACGCACGTAACAAGTTGAGGGTAATGAGGGCCTGTGGGATCAGTAGGTCCCAATCGTCTATCGGGTACTTGTCATCCACCCCATTCAATCCTGCTATAAAATGGTTCTTGAATGTCTGTATGGCCCTTTCTGCGTGGTTGAGACGATGGTTCCCGGGCGATGCTAGTTGGTAATTGAGGTTGTTCTTTGTGATGTACGCGATTAGTTTCTTGGAGGTCTCGTTGTCCATACGTACTATTTTTGCGTTCACGTTGTCCTCTTTCATCCGCGTGTAGCATGCTGTGAATCCCTGTAGGAGGTCTTTGCTCTTGCGTGACTGGATGGGTTCCACGTCAATATAGTTGGAATCGTAGTCGTACATGAGGAATACGTACTGGTGGCCACGGCGTGACGTGACTGGGTATCTCCCCGGTAGGTCCCACGCAATGAGTTCCGTCGGTTCGTTTTTGGTTCGTGGCCCTGCGTGGTTGGTTGGTTGCATTTCATTCGCCGATACTATGTCCACGCAGACATTATGTATCTTCTTCCGGCTGACTTGGGGTGGTTCTGTATCGGCTGTCGGCCTGTTCTTCGCCTTCTTTGGTTTGCCCGTGCTTTGGATGCCTTGTCGAACCATTTGTAGGTGTCCCATAGTAGTTTCTTCTGTGAGTGGGAGATGTCGGTTGACACGTTGTGCTGTGAGACCTGGCCACGTGGCAAATGAGCTGCGGTCGATGGCGCGGACCCACGTCTCTTTAGTGGGGTACCCTGCTGCTGCGTGGTAGAATTGTATTAGTTTGGGGATGGCTTGAATCTGGTATGCTCCTGCCCCCGTGTGAATCGGATATTCGGTTTCGTTGTTGTTGTGGACGGCGCTGGTCGCGCTGTGTTCGTTTTGTTTGTTTTTGTTGTTTTTGGTTTCGTTTTGTTCGTTTTCGTTTTGCGGGGGGCCTGTCACCCTTGGAGATTGAGTCGTCCCATGTTTGCCGGGCTGATGGAGGGGAACCATGTATAGGTTCCGTAGGGGGTCGCGTTGTCCGGTGAGTATGACTTGTTTGGAGGGGCCATATATGGACACGTTGTCTTTAGAGAACGCCACTTCGCACCCGTGATCGCAGAGTTTGGGCACCAAGACCAGTGGTAGCTCCACTTCATCAAACTTGTGACAGCCGCGTGCCTCGCTGGGGAGTTGGGGTAGGTCTAATTGGTCGGTTGCGTTGGATAGCATAGTGCTCCCATTAGCACAACCTATGGTCAGCGCCCCTGGTGTGTCCTGATGTGCCCCTCCTTGGTAGGTCGTTGGGACAAAATGGTCTGTTGCCGCTGAATCCAGGGCCCCATATCCGGGTGGGGCCATGATATGGAACGCAACGTCTTGCGCAAAGGTCACAGATTGTGGTGGCCGAGGTAGTTTATCTCTCGAGGGACCCGCACGTAGGATACTGAGTAATTGTGAATCATGATTACTAGGTTTATGTATACTACTACTGTGGCTCCTCCCACGCCGTCAGGAGTGGTGGGGGGCCTCGTACACCCCACGACCGGCGCCATTGGGATTGGGTCCGTTCCACTTCATCCACCTGTCGTTGTTTCTGGTGGATCCTCCCATCTGGTTGTCGAAGGAGGCTCCATCCTGGTGGGTGGCTTTGTTCCTCTTGTGGAAGCATTCTTGTCTGGTGTGTGAGAGGTTGACACCGCACGAGTGGCAGTGATATTTGTATTGTTTCCACTCGTGGGCCAGCGGGCGTCCCGAGGCTGCCTGTCTGGGCCGACCCGCGTCGGTTGCCTTAAGTCTGTTGATGTCTGCCTGTAGGGCAGCCATGGCTGTTTCCCACTGGTGTGACATTGTCATTGTAGATGCCGCTGTCGCCGTCGAGGCTGTATTCTCGGACACCCGCGAATAGATCTCTCAGCACACATTGGCCAGTTCGAGTTGTTGTGCTTCCAGGTCAGTGAAACGGCGGTCATTGTGGATGTCCACCATGTTGGCCGATGCAGATTTGTTGTGGTATGCGCTGTACAATTCCTTTAGCCGTTGGCCCCAGAACTTTTTGTAGTGGATGAACTCGTCACCCGTGGCTATGGTTGTCCTGTGTTGTTTCCAATCTTCATTAACCCGGTGTAGTGTAATCGGGTCATGTTTGCTGCGCATGAAGGCGTCCCGGGCATAATCGATCATCTGTGCCGAGGATACTTCTGCGGTTTCCGGGAGTAGATTGATTTGCCACTGGTACTTAGTCAATTGTCTGAAGTACTCCTTGGGTCCAATAGGGCTCGGTGTATACGATAGGTCGTTCATTTTCTTTGCGAGCTCGCGAGTAAGCCGGTGCTGGGCATCTGTAGTACAGAGGTCAGCTTCCATGGCCTGGAATGCGGCCAGTACCGTGGTTCCTCTGGGGAATGCCTCGGAGCCCGGGTCTTTTAGTTCATCTAGCATGGTGGGAAACTTCTTGTCGGTGATGAGTAGGGCCTCTCTATCATACTTGTTCCACTCCACGTATAGGGCGCGTCTGCGTTTCCATAGTTTATACGCGTCCGAGGTGAGCTCTATTGTGCTATCGAGTTCTTGAGGCTCTGTCGGTGCTGTGGGATATGCGGCTCTGGCGTCTCTTGCCTTGTGTTGTTCCTTACTTTCCAACAGGAATGCATACCCACTTCCTTGTAGGTATTTGATGGATACTACTTCAGCCAATGCGTTGGCAAGGGTCTTTTTGAACTCGTACACATCTACGCTCGTCGGTATCGCTATGGGCTTCAGTTGGGTCTCATCCAGATGGTCCTTGACCCCGGTGTAATCCTTCTTCTTGACCATCTCGTTGTCGGTATCGCTATCCTCACTGTCTTCTGTATAGTCGTATAGCAACCTCTTCTGTGTTTGCAATTGCGTGTTTTGCTCTTCTGTGTATTCGAGTACGTCCCTGTTGTACTGTTCGAGTTCTACCAGTTGGTCTCTCAGATCCCGGATTGAGGTGGAGCCTACGTTCCTGGAATCGTCCATGCTGGTGTCAGGGGTAACTCCTATTGTTGTAGGGCCGGGGATTCCTTCGGTTTGTGTTCGCTCTGGCATTGGGGTGTGGTAATCTTATCAATAACTAATAAGACCAAGGTCGTAAATGTCGTTGGATTATGTAGTTAGTTATTTCGGTTTTTATTTTACGGTGTTGGAAAGAGTTATTGATAAGATTATGATCGGATTGTTTCTGGACCATATTGTTCTTTCATTTACTAATTTGTCTTTTCTTTGTGTGGGAATACGCGTATCGAGCGTTCGATACCCATAGATACTCGTAACGTGTGTTCGATACTCAGTGTTTTAAGTATCTCTTGATACTCTTGAGCGCTTATGTATAATTTACTTATTGCGCTCTCTTCTTGATAAAAGATCTAGAACACTTTGGAATCGTACGTCTTGTTTTACGTAATACGTCTTGTTTTACGTTTCCGTAAAACAATATGTATCCGTTTTACGTTTACGTAAAACAATACGTATTTATTTTACGTTTACGTAAAATAATACGTATTCGTACCTCGTTCGCGTATACGTAAATTGTATGTTACGTTCTACGTATCACGTATTTCGTGTGTACGTAAATACGTAACTTCACGCTTGATTCAGTATTGGTGGAGTTGTTAGTTGAATGTTTAACACTAACCCTAAGAGTTGACAACGTAACCTTGGAGACGGAGTTTATGTGGGGGGGGGGTTGGGGGGGGGGAAATACGTAGAAATATTAAAAAAATCTGTTTTTAACAAGTAGACTTGGTACAAACGCTACGACTAAAAATCATTAAAAACAGTACCCAAATAATTATTTACGGAAATGAGATGCTTCTTCTAAAAGCAATAGTAATATCTAGTGGCGCGCGTTCATTTTTATGGTAGCAAACTCTCATTTTTTTGGTTGCAAGTAACCATAAAATTTAACCTGAATACAGATAAAAATCATACAATTCTCATCGTCGTCATCATCGGCCCATCGTCAGATGAGAAAGTTGGTGAGAGAAATACAATTGGACTTTTTAGATTTGGTACAATTTGTACATGAATGAGTCGGACAAATTCGATCGAACAAATGAGAGAGTTCGATCGAAATTGTTGTCGGCAAAAAAATACGGACTCGGAAACGACGACGGAGGTGCGGGACCGAGGTGCGAAATTCGATTGAGGTGCGAGAAATTGGTGGAGTTGTTAGTTGAACGTTTAACACTTACCCTAAGAGTTGACAACGTAATCTTCTAGAAGGAGTTTATGGGGGGGTTTGGGGGGGGGGGGGGGGAATATGTAGAAATATTAAAAAAATCTGTTTTTAACAAGTAGACTTGGTACAAACGCTACGACTAAAAACTTTTAAAAACAGAATTGAAACAATTATTTACGGAAATGAGATGCTTCATCTAAAAGCAATAGTAATATCTAGTGGTTTCGTACCTCTACCAACCTCTACCAACCTAGACACGAAAGGAATTTAATATTTTATAGTAGCAAACTCTCATTTTTATGGTTGCAAGTAACCATAAGATTTAACCTGAATACAGATAAAAACCATACCATTCTCCTCGTCGTCATACAAGTAGAATTTAATCATAGTAATAAGACCAAAGCTGTAAGAAGGCGTTGGGTTAGATTAGTTACTTTTAGTATTTACATTATTTTGCTCTTTTTACTGTGTTGGAAAGAGTTATCGATAAGATTATGATCGGATTGTTTCTGGACCATATTGTTCTCTCAATTACTAATTTGTCATTCCTTTGTGTGGGGATACTCGAGAGTTCGATCCTCATATTGTGTACCTCTACTCAGTGCTTTAAGTATCTCTTGATACTCACGAGCGCTTATGTATAATTTACTTATCGTACTCAGCACATTGGTCGCGTCTCACTTTTACTTATTGCGCTCAGCTTGTGATAGAAGATCTTGGAATCGTACGTCTCGCTTTATATCCCGTATACGTATTATTTATACGTAATACGTATTACGTATACGTAATACGTAATACGTAAATTATACGTTTCTTATTACGTATCACGTATCAAGTACGTTACGACGATTTTGCGCGTACGGAAATTCACGCTTGATTCAGTATTCCAATACACCCTTGGATGGTCCTTGGACTATCCGGCTTATGTAGATATATTGGTCTTACCTTTTTATGGTGGCTCCCTGGATGGTGCTTGGTGGGGGAATCAGCCAGATTATGTTTTCCCTGTTCCCAGAAAATATTGAATTGCCCTTGTTGTATGGGTTGATTACTGAGTTATAGTTTGGTCGGGGATTGGCAGGATTTGCACTGTCTTCAAATCTGGTGGGGTTTTGGGTTGATGAATGAGTTATAGTTTGGTCAGGGATGTGCAGGATTTGCACTGTCTTCAAATCTGGTGGGTTGGTGGGTTTTTGGGCTGATGATTGAGTAAATTTTAGGTTGGGGATGGGCAGGATTTGCACTGTCTTCAAATCTGGTGGGTTTTTGGATAGATGACTGAGTTATAGGTTGTTGGGGGATTGGCAGGATTTGCACTGTCTTCAAATCTGGTAGAATTTTGGGTTGATGACTGAGTTATAGTTTGGTCGGGGATTGGCAGGATTTGCACTGTCTTCAAATCAGATGGGTTTTTGGGTTGAAGAATGAGTTATAGTTTGGTCGGGGATGGGCAGGATTTGCACTGTCTTCAAATCTGTTGGGTTGGTGGGTTTTTGGGTTGATGATTTATAGTTTGGTCGGGGATTGGCAGGATTTGCACTGTCTTCAAATCAGGTGGGTTTTTGGGTTGATGAATGAGTTATAGTTTGGTTGGGGATGGGCAGGATTTGCACTGTCTTCAAATCAGGTGGGTTTTTGGGTTGATGAATGAGTTATAGTTTGGTTGGGGATGGGCAGGATTTGCACTGTCTTCAAATCTGTTGGGTTGGTGGGTTTTTGGGTTGATGATTGAGTTAATTTTAGGTTGGGGATGGGCAGAATTTGCACTGTCTTCAAATCTGGTGGGTTTTTGGATTGATGACTGAGTTATAGTTTGGTCAGGGATTGGCAGGATTTGCACTGTCTTCAAATCTGGTGGGTTTTGGGTTGATGACTGAGTTATAGTTTGGTCGGGGATGGGCAGGATTTGCACTGTCTTCAAATCTGTTGAATTTTTGGAAAGATGACTGAGTTATATTTTGTGTTCAAATCTGGTGGGTTTTTGGGTTGAAGATTGAATTATATTTTGGTTAAAGACTGGAAAAATTTGCACTGTATTCAAATCTGGTGGGTTTTTGGGTTGAAGATTGAGTTATATTTTGGTTAGGGACTGGCAGGATTTGTACTGTGTTCAATTCTGGTGGGTTTTTGGATTATGACTGAGTTATGACTGAGTTATAGTTTGGTTGGGGATTGGCATGACTTGCACTCTCTTCAAATCTGGTGGGTTTTTTGATTGATGATTGAGTTAATTTTAGGTTGAGGATTGGCAGGATTTGCACTGTGTTCAAATCTTGTGTGTTTTTGGGTTGATGATTGAATTAGATTTTGGTTAGGGACTGGAAAGATTTGCACAGTGTTCAAATCTGGTGGGTTTTTGGGTTGATGTCTGAGTTATATCTCGGTTAGGGACTGGAAAAATTTGCACTGTCTTCAAATCTGGTGAGTTTTTGCTTTGATGATTGAGTAATATTTTGGTGGGGGATTGGCAAGATTTGCACTGTGTTCAGATGTGGTGGGTTTTTGGGTTGATGATTGAGTTATATTTTGGTTAGGGACTGGAAAGATTTGCACTTTGTTCAAATCTGGTGAGTTTTTGGGTTGATGATTGAGTAATATTTTGGTGGGGGATTGGCAAGATTTGCACAGTGTTCAAATCTGGTGGGTATTTGGGTTGATGATTGAATTTTATTTTGGTTAGGGACTGGAAAGATTTGCACTGTCTTCAAATCTGGTGAGTTTTTTGGTTGATGATTGAATTATATTTTGGTGGGAGATCGGCAAGATTTGCACAGTGTTCAGATCTGGTGGGTTTTTGGGTTGATGATTGAGTTATATTTCGGATAGGGACTGGAAAGATTTGCACTGTCTTCAAATATGGTGAGTTTTTGGGTTTATGTTTGAGTAATATTTTGGTGGGGGTTTGGCAAGATTTGCACTGTGTTCAAATCTGATGGGTTTTTGGAATGACGATTGAATTATATTTTGGTTAGGGACTGGAAAAATTTGCACTGTGTTCAAATCTGGTGGGTTTTTGGGTTGAAGATTGAGTTATATTTTGGTTGGGGACTGGCAGGATTTGTACTGTGTTCAATTCTGGTGGGTTTTTGGATTATGACTGAGTTATGACTGAGTTATAGTTTGGTTGGGGATTGGCAAGACTTGCACTCTCTTCAAATCTGGTGGGTTTTTTGATTGATGATTGAGTTAATTTTAGGTTGGGGATTGGCAGGATTTGCACTGTGTTCAAATCTTGTGGGTTTTTGGGTTGATGATTGAATTAGATTTTGGTTAGGGACTGGAAAGATTTGCACAGTGTTCAAATCTGGTGGGTTTCTGGGTTGATGACTGAGTAATAAGACCAAGGTCGTAAACGTCGTTGGATTATGTAGTTAGTTTTTTCGGTTTTTATTTTACGGTGTTGGAAAGAGTTATTGATAAGATTATGATCGGATTTTTTCTGGACCATATTGTTCTTTCATTTACTAATTTGTCTTTTCTTTGTGTGGGAATACGCGTATCGAGCGTTCGATACCCATAGATACTCGTAACGTGTGTTCGATACTCAGTGTTTTAAGTATCTCTTGATACTCTTGAGCGCTTATGTATAATTTACTTATTGCGCTCTCTTCTTGATAAAAGATCTAGAACACTTTGGAATCGTACGTCTTGTTTTACGTAATACGTCTTGTTTTACGTTTCCGTAAAACAATACGTATCCGTTTTACGTTTACGTAAAACAATACGTATTTATTTTACGTTTACGTAAAATAATACGTATTCGTACCTCGTTCGCGTATACGTAAATTGTATGTTACGTATTACGTATCACGTATTTCGTGTGTACGTAAATACGTAACTTCACGCTTGATTCAGTATTCCAATACACCCTTGGATGGTCCTTGGACTATCCGGCTCATATAAATATATCGGTCTTACCTTTTTATGGTGGCTCCCTGGGTGGTGCTTGGTAGGGTAATCCGCCAGATTATGCTTTCCTGGTTGCCAAAAAATATTGAATTGCCCTTGTTGGGCCCGGTCTTTTAACCAATAGTATCGCATATCAATTGCTTTGGACCTCTTTTGTTTGATAGTGCCGTTGAGTATGCCCTCTGCTGTATTGTTGTCGGTCTTCAGTGGAGTGGCCGGTTGTGGGTGACCTAGTTCAAGCAGACATTGTCGGATGGGTAAGGCCTCCCGTGCATTCAGGAATAATGACGCCACTTCGGCCTCGGCTGCTGACGCCATAACATTTTTGATTATTTTTGCCAGTACGAGAATAGCGCCGTTGAATGTGTGATCGGCTGTATCCCCTAGGTAATGATAGCCCCCAGCTCGGCTCTTGGCCTCTGGACATACCAAGTACGCTGCATCGCTATCCACTCGTAGTATCATGTCACTTGCCCTGTAGATGATGGATGCGTCTGGGTTACATGCCGCATAGTTGAGGAAGTATTTTGTGACCGCTAGTGTTGTTTTGTTATTCTTGGCAGAGGCAATGCCGTTGAGCGCATGTAACATCGTGTTGTCGACCGCTCGGGCATAAAACAGGAATTTTCCTGTGACTTGTTGGATGAATTTTATTTCTTCATCCGATAGTGTTGTCACGTCCTCGAGCTTTGCGTATTGGATTTTTTCGCCGTAGGCTGGGATGTCCGCGCGCGAAGGGCCCGCGAACGTGTGTGTCGGTCGCACGTGTTCAAATTCTTTCAATGCTTGTTCCACGTACCCATCCATAGACAATCGTACTTCACGTTTGTCGTAGTCCCAACGTAGATGAACCCCGACGTACTGTTTCCCCAACCAGTCTACTTTGAATGTGTACTTGGCTCCGACGGCTGCTACTAGGTGATCTACGTCTTCCTGTTGGGTGTACTTGATCCCAAAGTCATCCACCACTAGGGTAAAGTTTATGTCCCTTTCATCATGTAGGAACAGTCCCTCTGTGTGGGGTGCTTTTCTGTATCCGTACTTCTGGAGGTGGTCAACTAGGTCGTCGTGGGCTATCTTTCCACTCTGTTTTAACCCATACCATGCCTTTTTGATCCGGGCATATACGTATTCTCCTTGTTTGAGTCCTTCCAGTTGGTACGCTATCCGGACTCGGGGGGGAATCATGTCCCACCGGAACTTAACGTATTCGGGTTCGTCTAGTGTGGAGCATAAGTACATGTTAGAAATGTCACCGGTACAGTATTTGGCCCCAGGGGATGACACTACGCTGTTCCAGTGGGTTTTTATGGTTTCCATGCTTGCCGTCCGGGTGGACACGTTACCATGGTACTCCAGTTGGTCTCCCCCTGGTGTGATTCTAGTCCTGTAGGGGTCGGCCTTCTCGGGGCGTATGGCTACTGTATATCGGGGATATGTGACCCTTTTGTGTATGGGCACGTCAGTTCTCCTGATCCAGTCCAATACGTCCATCCCTTCTATGTTATTCTGTTGAAAGCCTTGGAATAACCGGCCGAACTCGTCTTCGCCTGACTTGAGCCATAATTCTTGGATCTGTGCTTTGGGGTGCCTGATTAGATCACGGTACGCCGCCCACTTGTTCAAGTCCTCATCCCATATGGACCCCCCACACGCTAGTTGGGGCACATACGATAACTCGTTCATCCGTAGGGCCTGTTTTGGTACGGGGAACTGGACCGGGTCACGCGGGTAAACTCCCATTAGGGCGTTGGGCTTAAGCTTGGATTTTGAGTAGTATTGGTCGGATTTATAGTACCTGGACACTTCACTGTGTGTGTAGTCCGCAACGTCCCCATCCGTGAATTTTACTCTATAGTATTGATTGGTTTGGTCATAACTTATGACTTCACCTTCATACCACCCTGAGTTGAACTTCTTTCTAATGATCGTGCCTATAGCCCAGGGGTGTCCCCGGCGGGCACTGCGTTGTTGCCTAGGTGACACCCTTGGAGGTTTGCGCGCATTCTCGGGTACCTTGGGTTTTGTATTAGGTGTCACCCTTGGAGGTTCGCGAGCATTCTCGGGCACATTGGATTTTGTATTGGGCCCATTCGATATCTTCTGTGTCGTATCACAATGCTTGGCATCTTTGAGCATATTTCGTTTTTGTTGCATATTTATATGTAATAGGTCTTGTATACTCTGAAGGGCCTCGTTAACTTGTGTTCCCTGTTCCATATAAGGGATTGGCGGATGGGGTTTACTAGCAATTTTCTTTAGGTCTTGGAGTGTCATGAGCAGCCGGTCTGTAGAGGACGTACGCGGCATCTCAGTCTTTGGGAAGAATGCTACTTTGTTGCTGATTCTGGTAGCGCGGCTGGCCTCCCCGACACATGTGTGATTTCTGTAGTGCTTTAAGGCCGGTCCAATGTAGTAGCCCCTCGTTCCATGGTCCTGCCATGCGCCGCGTTCCTGAGCCCTATCGTGGATAATCACCCGACAACCCATAGGGGCGAGGGGGTGTTTGTTGTAGTCATATACCCCGCGTCTGAGCTCATATGCCGATAGTTTGGGCTGGGTACGTGACGCACGTAACAAGTTGAGGGTAATGAGGGCCTGTGGGATCAGTAGGTCCCAATCGTCTATCGGGTACTTGTCATCCACCCCATTCAATCCTGCTATAAAATGGTTCTTGAATGTCTGTATGGCCCTTTCTGCGTGGTTGAGACGATGGTTCCCGGGCGATGCTAGTTGGTAATTGAGGTTGTTCTTTGTGATGTACGCGATTAGTTTCTTGGAGGTCTCGTTGTCCATACGTACTATTTTTGCGTTCACGTTGTCCTCTTTCATCCGCGTGTAGCATGCTGTGAATCCCTGTAGGAGGTCTTTGCTCTTGCGTGACTGGATGGGTTCCACGTCAATATAGTTGGAATCGTAGTCGTACATGAGGAATACGTACTGGTGGCCACGGCGTGACGTGACTGGGTATCTCCCCGGTAGGTCCCACGCAATGAGTTCCGTCGGTTCGTTTTTGGTTCGTGGCCCTGCGTGGTTGGTTGGTTGCATTTCATTCGCCGATACTATGTCCACGCAGACATTATGTATCTTCTTCCGGCTGACTTGGGGTGGTTCTGTATCGGCTGTCGGCCTGTTCTTCGCCTTCTTTGGTTTGCCCGTGCTTTGGATGCCTTGTCGAACCATTTGTAGGTGTCCCATAGTAGTTTCTTCTGTGAGTGGGAGATGTCGGTTGACACGTTGTGCTGTGAGACCTGGCCACGTGGCAAATGAGCTGCGGTCGATGGCGCGGACCCACGTCTCTTTAGTGGGGTACCCTGCTGCTGCGTGGTAGAATTGTATTAGTTTGGGGATGGCTTGAATCTGGTATGCTCCTGCCCCCGTGTGAATCGGATATTCGGTTTCGTTGTTGTTGTGGACGGCGCTGGTCGCGCTGTGTTCGTTTTGTTTGTTTTTGTTGTTTTTGGTTTCGTTTTGTTCGTTTTCGTTTTGCGGGGGGCCTGTCACCCTTGGAGATTGAGTCGTCCCATGTTTGCCGGGCTGATGGAGGGGAACCATGTATAGGTTCCGTAGGGGGTCGCGTTGTCCGGTGAGTATGACTTGTTTGGAGGGGCCATATATGGACACGTTGTCTTTAGAGAACGCCACTTCGCACCCGTGATCGCAGAGTTTGGGCACCAAGACCAGTGGTAGCTCCACTTCATCAAACTTGTGACAGCCGCGTGCCTCGCTGGGGAGTTGGGGTAGGTCTAATTGGTCGGTTGCGTTGGATAGCATAGTGCTCCCATTAGCACAACCTATGGTCAGCGCCCCTGGTGTGTCCTGATGTGCCCCTCCTTGGTAGGTCGTTGGGACAAAATGGTCTGTTGCCGCTGAATCCAGGGCCCCATATCCGGGTGGGGCCATGATATGGAACGCAACGTCTTGCGCAAAGGTCACAGATTGTGGTGGCCGAGGTAGTTTATCTCTCGAGGGACCCGCACGTAGGATACTGAGTAATTGTGAATCATGATTACTAGGTTTATGTATACTACTACTGTGGCTCCTCCCACGCCGTCAGGAGTGGTGGGGGGCCTCGTACACCCCACGACCGGCGCCATTGGGATTGGGTCCGTTCCACTTCATCCACCTGTCGTTGTTTCTGGTGGATCCTCCCATCTGGTTGTCGAAGGAGGCTCCATCCTGGTGGGTGGCTTTGTTCCTCTTGTGGAAGCATTCTTGTCTGGTGTGTGAGAGGTTGACACCGCACGAGTGGCAGTGATATTTGTATTGTTTCCACTCGTGGGCCAGCGGGCGTCCCGAGGCTGCCTGTCTGGGCCGACCCGCGTCGGTTGCCTTAAGTCTGTTGACGTCTGCCTGTAGGGCAGCCATGGCTGTTTCCCACTGGTGTGACATTGTCATTGTAGATGCCGCTGTCGCCGTCGAGGCTGTATTCTCGGACACCCGCGAATAGATCTCTCAGCACACATTGGCCAGTTCGAGTTGTTGTGCTTCCAGGTCAGTGAAACGGCGGTCATTGTGGATGTCCACCATGTTGGCCGATGCAGATTTGTTGTGGTATGCGCTGTACAATTCCTTTAGCCGTTGGCCCCAGAACTTTTTGTAGTGGATGAACTCGTCACCCGTGGCTATGGTTGTCCTGTGTTGTTTCCAATCTTCATTAACCCGGTGTAGTGTAATCGGGTCATGTTTGCTGCGCATGAAGGCGTCCCGGGCATAATCGATCATCTGTGCCGAGGATACTTCTGCGGTTTCCGGGAGTAGATTGATTTGCCACTGGTACTTAGTCAATTGTCTGAAGTACTCCTTGGGTCCAATAGGGCTCGGTGTATACGATAGGTCGTTCATTTTCTTTGCGAGCTCGCGAGTAAGCCGGTGCTGGGCATCTGTAGTACAGAGGTCAGCTTCCATGGCCTGGAATGCGGCCAGTACCGTGGTTCCTCTGGGGAATGCCTCGGAGCCCGGGTCTTTTAGTTCATCTAGCATGGTGGGAAACTTCTTGTCGGTGATGAGTAGGGCCTCTCTATCATACTTGTTCCACTCCACGTATAGGGCGCGTCTGCGTTTCCATAGTTTATACGCGTCCGAGGTGAGCTCTATTGTGCTATCGAGTTCTTGAGGCTCTGTCGGTGCTGTGGGATATGCGGCTCTGGCGTCTCTTGCCTTGTGTTGTTCCTTACTTTCCAACAGGAATGCATACCCACTTCCTTGTAGGTATTTGATGGATACTACTTCAGCCAATGCGTTGGCAAGGGTCTTTTTGAACTCGTACACATCTACGCTCGTCGGTATCGCTATGGGCTTCAGTTGGGTCTCATCCAGATGGTCCTTGACCCCGGTGTAATCCTTCTTCTTGACCATCTCGTTGTCGGTATCGCTATCCTCACTGTCTTCTGTATAGTCGTATAGCAACCTCTTCTGTGTTTGCAATTGCGTGTTTTGCTCTTCTGTGTATTCGAGTACGTCCCTGTTGTACTGTTCGAGTTCTACCAGTTGGTCTCTCAGATCCCGGATTGAGGTGGAGCCTACGTTCCTGGAATCGTCCATGCTGGTGTCAGGGGTAACTCCTATTGTTGTAGGGCCGGGGATTCCTTCGGTTTGTGTTCGCTCTGGCATTGGGGTGTGGTAATCTTATCAATAACTAATAAGACCAAGGTCGTAAACGTCGTTGGATTATGTAGTTAGTTATTTCGGTTTTTATTTTACGGTGTTGGAAAGAGTTATTGATAAGATTATGATCGGATTGTTTCTGGACCATATTGTTCTTTCATTTACTAATTTGTCTTTTCTTTGTGTGGGAATACGCGTATCGAGCGTTCGATACCCATAGATACTCGTAACGTGTGTTCGATACTCAGTGTTTTAAGTATCTCTTGATACTCTTGAGCGCTTATGTATAATTTACTTATTGCGCTCTCTTCTTGATAAAAGATCTAGAACACTTTGGAATCGTACGTCTTGTTTTACGTAATACGTCTTGTTTTACGTTTCCGTAAAACAATATGTATCCGTTTTACGTTTACGTAAAACAATACGTATTTATTTTACGTTTACGTAAAATAATACGTATTCGTACCTCGTTCGCGTATACGTAAATTGTATGTTACGTTCTACGTATCACGTATTTCGTGTGTACGTAAATACGTAACTTCACGCTTGATTCAGTATTGGTGGAGTTGTTAGTTGAATGTTTAACACTAACCCTAAGAGTTGACAACGTAACCTTGGAGACGGAGTTTATGTGGGGGGGGGGTTGGGGGGGGGGAAATACGTAGAAATATTAAAAAAATCTGTTTTTAACAAGTAGACTTGGTACAAACGCTACGACTAAAAATCATTAAAAACAGTACCCAAATAATTATTTACGGAAATGAGATGCTTCTTCTAAAAGCAATAGTAATATCTAGTGGCGCGCGTTCATTTTTATGGTAGCAAACTCTCATTTTTTTGGTTGCAAGTAACCATAAAATTTAACCTGAATACAGATAAAAATCATACAATTCTCATCGTCGTCATCATCGGCCCATCGTCAGATGAGAAAGTTGGTGAGAGAAATACAATCGGACTTTTTAGATTTGGTACAATTTGTACATGAATGAGTCGGACAAATTCGATCGAACAAATGAGAGAGTTCGATCGAAATTGTTGTCGGCAAAAAAATACGGACTCGGAAACGACGACGGAGGTGCGGGACCGAGGTGCGAAATTCGATTGAGGTGCGAGAAATTGGTGGAGTTGTTAGTTGAACGTTTAACACTTACCCTAAGAGTTGACAACGTAATCTTCTAGAAGGAGTTTATGGGGGGGTTTGGGGGGGGGGGGGGGGAATATGTAGAAATATTAAAAAAATCTGTTTTTAACAAGTAGACTTGGTACAAACGCTACGACTAAAAACTTTTAAAAACAGAATTGAAACAATTATTTACGGAAATGAGATGCTTCATCTAAAAGCAATAGTAATATCTAGTGGTTTCGTACCTCTACCAACCTCTACCAACCTAGACACGAAAGGAATTTAATATTTTATAGTAGCAAACTCTCATTTTTATGGTTGCAAGTAACCATAAGATTTAACCTGAATACAGATAAAAACCATACCATTCTCCTCGTCGTCATACAAGTAGAATTTAATCATAGTAATAAGACCAAAGCTGTAAGAAGGCGTTGGGTTAGATTAGTTACTTTTAGTATTTACATTATTTTGCTCTTTTTACTGTGTTGGAAAGAGTTATCGATAAGATTATGATCGGATTGTTTCTGGACCATATTGTTCTCTCAATTACTAATTTGTCATTCCTTTGTGTGGGGATACTCGAGAGTTCGATCCTCATATTGTGTACCTCTACTCAGTGCTTTAAGTATCTCTTGATACTCACGAGCGCTTATGTATAATTTACTTATCGTACTCAGCACATTGGTCGCGTCTCACTTTTACTTATTGCGCTCAGCTTGTGATAGAAGATCTTGGAATCGTACGTCTCGCTTTATATCCCGTATACGTATTATTTATACGTAATACATATTACGTATACGTAATACGTAATACGTAAATTATACGTTTCTTATTACGTATCACGTATCAAGTACGTTACGACGATTTTGCGCGTACGGAAATTCACGCTTGATTCAGTATTCCAATACACCCTTGGATGGTCCTTGGACTATCCGGCTTATGTAGATATATCGGTCTTACCTTTTTATGGTGGCTCCCTGGATGGTGCTTGGTGGGGGAATCAGCCAGATTATGTTTTCCCTGTTCCCAGAAAATATTGAATTGCCCTTGTTGTATGGGTTGATTACTGAGTTATAGTTTGGTCGGGGATTGGCAGGATTTGCACTGTCTTCAAATCTGGTGGGGTTTTGGGTTGATGAATGAGTTATAGTTTGGTCAGGGATGTGCAGGATTTGCACTGTCTTCAAATCTGGTGGGTTGGTGGGTTTTTGGGCTGATGATTGAGTAAATTTTAGGTTGGGGATGGGCAGGATTTGCACTGTCTTCAAATCTGGTGGGTTTTTGGATAGATGACTGAGTTATAGGTTGTTGGGGGATTGGCAGGATTTGCACTGTCTTCAAATCTGGTAGAATTTTGGGTTGATGACTGAGTTATAGTTTGGTCGGGGATTGGCAGGATTTGCACTGTCTTCAAATCAGATGGGTTTTTGGGTTGAAGAATGAGTTATAGTTTGGTCGGGGATGGGCAGGATTTGCACTGTCTTCAAATCTGTTGGGTTGGTGGGTTTTTGGGTTGATGATTTATAGTTTGGTCGGGGATTGGCAGGATTTGCACTGTCTTCAAATCAGGTGGGTTTTTGGGTTGATGAATGAGTTATAGTTTGGTTGGGGATGGGCAGGATTTGCACTGTCTTCAAATCTGTTGGGTTGGTGGGTTTTTGGGTTGATGATTGAGTTAATTTTAGGTTGGGGATGGGCAGAATTTGCACTGTCTTCAAATCTGGTGGGTTTTTGGATTGATGACTGAGTTATAGTTTGGTCAGGGATTGGCAGGATTTGCACTGTCTTCAAATCTGGTGGGTTTTGGGTTGATGACTGAGTTATAGTTTGGTCGGGGATGGGCAGGATTTGCACTGTCTTCAAATCTATTGAATTTTTGGAAAGATGACTGAGTTATATTTTGTCAGAAATTGGCAGGATTTCCACTGTCTTCAAATCTGGTTAGTTTTTTGATTGATGAATGCGTTATAGTTTGGTCTGAGATTGACAAGATTTGCACTGTCTTCAAATCTTGTGGATTTATGGGTTGATCATTGAGTTATAGTTTTGTCGGGGGTTGGCAGGATTTGCACTGTCTTCAAATCTAGTTAGTTTTTTGGTTGATGATTGAGTTAATTTTAGGTTGATGATGGGAAGGATTTGCACTGTCTTCAAATCTGGTGAGTTTTTGGATTGATGACTGAGTTATAGGTTGTTGGGGGATTGGCAGGATTAGCACTGCCTTCAAATCTGGTGAGTTTTTGGATTGATGACTGAGTTATAGTTTGGTCGGGGATTGGCAAGATTTGCACTGTCTTCAGATCTGGTGGGTTTTTGGATTGATGACTGAGTTATAGTTTGGTCAGTGATAGGCAGGATTTGCACTGTCTTCAAATCTGGTGAGTTTTTGGATTGATGACTGAGTTATAGGTTGTTGGGGGATTGGCAGGATTAGCACTGTCTTCAAATCTGGTGGGTTTTTGGGTTGATGACTGAGTTATAGTTTGGTTGGGGATTGGCAGGATTTGCACTGTCTTCAAATCTGGTGAGTTTTAGGATTGATGATTGAGTTAATTTTAGGTTGGGGAAAGGGCAGGATTTGCACTGTCTTCAAATCTGGTGGGTTTATGGGTTGATTACTGAGTTATAGTTTGGTTGGGGATTGGCAGGATTCTCACTGTGTTCAAATCTGGTGGATTTTTGGATTGATGAATGAGTTAATTTTAGGTTGGGGATGGGCAGGATTTGCACTGTCTTCAAATCTGGTGGGTTTATGGGTTGTGCATTGAGTTATAGTTTGGTTGAGGGTTGGCAGGATTTGCACTGTCATCAAATCTGGTTAGTTTTTGTGTTGATGACTGAATTATTTGTGATTGGAGATGGGCAGGATTTGCACTGTCTTCAAATCTGGTGAGTTTTAGGATTGATGACTGAGTTATAGGTTGTTGGGGGATTGGCAGGATTAGCACTGCCTTCATATCTGGTGGAGTTTTGGATTGATGATTGAGTTATAGTTTGGTTGGGGATTGGTAAGATTTGCACTGTCTTCAGATCTGGTGGGTTTTTGGATTGATGACTGAGTTAAATCTTGGTCAGGTATAGGCAGGATTAGCACTGCCTTCAAATCTGGTGAGTTTTTGGATTGATGACTGAGTTATAGTTTGGTCGGGGATTGGCAGGATTTGCACTGTCTTCAAATCTGGTGGGGTTTTGGATTGATGATTGAGTTAATTTTATTTTGGAGATGTGCAGAATTTGTACTGTCTTCTAATCTGGTGGGTTTATGGGTTGATTACTGAGTTATAGTTTGGTCGGGGATTGGCAGGATTTGCACTGTCTTCAAATCTGGTGGGTTTTTGGATTGATGACTGAGTTAAATTTTGGTCAGTGATAGGCAGGATTTGCACTGTCTTCAAATCTGGTGAGTTTTTGGATTGATGACTGAGTTATAGGTTGTTGGGGGATTGGCAGGATTAGCACTGTCTTCAAATCTGGTGGGTTTATGGGTTGATTACTGAGTTATAGTTTGGTTGGGGATTGGCAGGATTCTCACTGTGTTCAAATCTGGTGGATTTTTGGGTTGATGAATGAGTTAATTTTAGGTTGGGGATGGGCAGGATTTGCACTGTCTTCAAATCTGGTGGGTTTATGGGTTGTGCATTGAGTTATAGTTTGGTTGGGGGTTGGCAGGATTTGCACTGTCTTCAAATCTGGTTAGTTTTTTGGTTGATGACTGAATTATTTGTGATTGGAGATGGGCAGGATTTGCACTGTCTTCAAATCTGGTGAGTTTTTGGATTGATGACTTAGTTATAGGTTGTTGGGGGATTGGCAGGATTAGCACTGCCTTCAAATCTGGTGGAGTTTTGGATTGATGACTGATTTATAGTTTGGTTGGGGACTGAGTTATAGTTTGGTTGGGGATTGGTAAGATTTGCACTGTCTTCAGATCTGGTGGGTTTTTGGATTGATGACTGAGTTAAATCTTGGTCAGGTATAGGCAGGATTAGCACTGCCTTCAAATCTGGTGAGTTTTTGGGTTGATGACTGAGTTATAGTTTGTTTGGGGATTGGCAGGATTTGCACTGTCTTCAAATCTGGTGGGGTTTTGGATTGATGATTGAGTTAATTTTATTTTGGAGATGTGCAGGATTTGTACTGTCTTCTAATCTGGTGGGATTTTGTGTTGATGACTCAGTTATAGGTTGTTGGGGGATTGGCAGGATTTGCACTGTCTTCAAATCTGTTGAATTCTTGGAAAGATGACTGAGTTATATTTTTGTCGGATATTGGCAGGATTTGCACTGTCTTCTAATCTGGTGAGATTTTTGGTTGTTGAATGAGTTATAGTTTGGTCGGGGATTGGCAGGATTTGCACTGTCTTCAAATCTGGTGAGTTTTTGGATTGATGATTGAGTTAATTTTAGGTTGGGGAAAGGGCAGGTTTTGCATTGTCTTCAAATCTGGTGGGTTTATGGGTTGATTACTGAGTTATAGTTTGGTCGGGGATGGGCAGGATTTGCACTGTCTTCAAATCTGGTGGGGTTTTGGATTGATGATTGAGTTAATTTTATTTTGGAGATGTGCAGAATTTGTACTGTCTTCTAATCTGGTGGGTTTATGGGTTGATTACTGAGTTATAGTTTGGTCGGGGATTGGCAGGATTTGCACTGTCTTCAAATCTGGTGGGTTTTTGGATTGATGACTGAGTTAAATTTTGGTCAGTGATAGGCAGGATTTGAACTGTGTTCAAATCTGGTGAGTTTTTGGATTGATGACTGAGTTATAGGTTGTTGGGGGACTGGCAGGATTTGCACTGTCTTCAAATCTGGTGGGTTTTTGGGTTGATGACTGAGTTATAGTTTGGTCGGGGATGGGCAGCAGGATTTCCACTGTCTTCAAATCTGGTGGGGTTTTGGATTGATGATTGAGTTAATTTTAGGTTGGGGAGAGGGCAGGATTTGCACTGTCTTCAAATCTGGTGGGTTTATGGGTTTATTACTGAGTTATAGTTTGGTCAGTGATAGGCAGGATTTGCACTGTCTTCAAATCTGGTGGGTTTTTGGATTGATGACTGAGTTATAGTTTGGTCGGGGATGGGCAGGATTTGCACTGTGTTCAAATCTGGTGGGTTTTTGGGTTGATGACTGAGTTATAGTTTGGTCGGGGATTGGCAGGATTTTCACTGTCTTCAAATCTGGTGGGTTTTTGGATTGATGATTGAGTTATAGGTTGTTGGGGGATTGGCAGAATTTGCACTGTCTTCAAATCTGATGAGTTTTTGGGTTGATGATTGAGTTATTTTAGGTTGGAGATGGGCAGGATTTGCACTGCCTTCAAATCTGGTGGATTTTTGGATTGATGACTGAGTTATAGGTTGTTGGGGGATTGGCAGGATTTGCACTGTCTTCAAATCTGGTGGGTTTTTGGGTTGATGACTGAGTTATAGTTTGGTCGGGGGTTGGCAGGATTTGCACTGTCTTGAAATCTGGTGGGGTTTTGGATTGATGATTGAGTTAATTTTAGGTTGGGGAAAGGGCAGGATTTGAACTTTGTTCAAATCTTGTGGGTTTATGGGTTGATTACTGAGTTATAGTTTGGTCGGGGATTGGCAGGATTTGCACTGTCTTCAAATCTGGTGGGTTTTTGGATTGATGACTGAGTTAAATTTTGGTCAGTGATAGGCAGGATTTACACTGTGTTCAAATCTGGTGAGTTTTTGGATTGATGACTGAGTTATAGGTTGTTGGGGGACTGGCAGGATTAGCACTGTCTTCAAATCTGGTGGGTTTTTGGGTTTTTGACTGAGTTATAGTTTGGTCGGGGATTGGCAGGATTTGCACTGTCTTCAAATCTGGTGGTTTTTTTTATTGATGATTGAGTTAATTTTAGGTTGGGGAAAGGGCAGGATTTGCACTGTGTTCAAATTTGGTGAGATTTTTGGATATATGACTGAGTTATAGGTTGTTGGGGGATTGGCAGGATTTGCTCTGTCTTCAAATCTGGTGGGTTTTTGGGTTGATGACTGAGTTATAGTTTGGTCGGGGATGGGCAGCAGGATTTCCACTGTCTTCAAATCTGGTGGGGTTTTGGATTGATGATTGAGTTAATTTTAGGTTGGGGAAAGGGCAGGATTTGCACTGTCTTCAAATCTGGTGGGTTTATGGGTTTATTACTGAGTTATAGTTTGGTCAGTGATAGGCAGGATTTGCACTGTCTTCAAATCTGGTGGGTTTTTGGATTGATGACTGAGTTATAGTTTGGTCAATGATAGGCAGGATTTGCACTGTGTTCAAATCTGGTGAGTTTTTGGATTGATGACTGAGTTATAGGTTGTTGGGGGATAGGCAGGATTAGCACTGTCTTCAAATCTGGTGGGTTTTTGGGTTGATGACTGAGTTATAGTTTGGTTGGGGATTGGCAGGATTTGCACTGTCTTCAGATCTGGTGGGTTTTTGGATTGATGACTGAGTTAAATTTTGGTCAGGTATAGGCAGGATTAGCACTGCCTTCAAATCTGGTGAGTTTATGGATTGATGACTGAGTTATAGGTTGTTGGGGGATTGGCAGGATTAGCACTGCCTTCAAATCTGGTGGAGTTTTGGATTGATGACTGAGTTATAGTTTGGTTGGGGATTGGTAAGATTTGCACTGTCTTCAGATCTGGTGGGTTTTTGGATTGATGACTGAGTTATATTTTGGTCAGGTATAGGCAGGATTAGCACTGCCTTCAAATCTGGTGAGTTTATGGATTGATGACTGAGTTATAGTTTGTTTGGGGATTGGCAGGATTTGCACTGTCTTCAAATCTGGTGGGGTTTTGGATTGATGATTGAGTTAATTTTATTTTGGAGATGTGCAGGATTTGCACTGTCTTTAAATCTGGTGGGATTTTGTGTTGATGACTCAGTTATAGGTTGTTGGGGGATTGGCAGGATTTGCACTGTCTTCAAATCTGTTGAATTTTTGGAAAGATGACTGAGTTATATTTTTGTCGGATATTGGCAGGATTTGCACTGTCTTCAAATCTGGTGAGATTTTTGGTTGTTGAATGAGTTATAGTTTGGTCGGGGATTGGCAGGATTTGCACTGTCTTCAAATCTGGTGAGTTTTAGGATTGATGATTGAGTTAATTTTAGGTTGGGGAAAGGGCAGGTTTTGCACTGTCTTCAAATCTGGTGGGTTTATGGGTTGATTACTGAGTTATAGTTTGGTCGGGGATGGGCAGGATTTGCACTGTGTTCAAATCTGGTGGGTTTTTGGATTGATGACTGAGTTAATTTTAGGTTGGGGATGGGCAGGATTTTCACTGTCTTCAAATCTGGTTGGTTTTTGGATTGATGATTGAGTTATAGGTTGTTGGGGGACTGGCAGGATTTGCACTGTCTTCATATCTGGTTAGTTTTTGGGTTGATGACTGAGTTATAGTTTGGTCGGGGATTGGCAGGATTTGCACTCTCTTCAAATCTGGTGGGTTTTTGGATTGATGATTGAGTTAATTTGAGGTTGGGGAAAGGGCAAGATTTGCACTGTCTTCAAATCTGGTGGGTTTATGGGTTGAGCATTGAGTTATAGTTTGGTCGGGGGTTGGCAGGATTTGCACTGTCTTGAAATCTGGTGGGGTTTTGGATTGATGATTGAGTTAATTTTAGGTTGGAGATGGGCAGGATTTGCACTGTCTTCAAATCTGGTGAGTTTTTGGATTGATGACTGAGTTATAGGCTGTTGGGGGATTGGCAGGATTAGCACTGCCTTCAAATCTGGTGGGTTTTTGGGTTGATGACTGAGTTATAGTTTGGTCGGGGATTGGCAGGGTTCAAACTGTCTTCAGATCTGGTGGGTTTTTGGATTGATGATTGAATTAATTTTAGGTTCGGAATGGGCAGGATTTGCACTGTCTTCAAATCTGGTGAGTTTTTGGGTTGATGACTGAGTTATAGTTTGGTCGGGGATTGGCAGGATTTGCACTGTGTTCAAATCGGGTGAGTTTTTGGATTGATGATTGAGTTAATTTTAGGTTGGGGAAAGGGCAGGTTTTGCACTGTCTTCAAATCTGGTGGGTTTATGGGTTGATTACTGAGTTATAGTTTCGTCGGGGATGGGCAGGATTTGCACTGTGTTCAAATCTGGTGGGTTTTTGGGTTGATGACTGAGTTATAGTTTGGTCGGGGATTGGCAGGATTTTCACTGTCTTCAAATCTGGTGGGTTTTTGGATTGATGATTGAGTTATAGGTTGTTGGGGGACTGGCAGGATTTGCACTGTCTTCAAATCTGGTGAGTTTTAGGATTGATGATTGAGTTAATTTTAGGTTGGGGAAAGGGCAGGATTTGCACTGTCTTCAAATCTGGTGGGTTTATGGGTTGATTACTGAGTTATAGTTTGGTTGGGGATTGGCAGGATTCTCACTGTGTTCAAATCTGGTGGATTTTTGGGTTGATGAATGAGTTAATTTTAGGTTGGGGATGGGCAGGATTTGCACTGTCTTCAAATCTGGTGGGTTTATGGGTTGTGCATTGAGTTATAGTTTGGTTGGGGGTTGGCAGGATTTGCACTGTCTTCAAATCTGGTTAGTTTTTGGGTTGATGACTGAATTATTTGTGATTGGAGATGGGCAGGATTTGCACTGTCTTCAAATCTGGTGAGTTTTTGGATTGATGACTTAGTTATAGGTTGTTGGGGGATTGGCAGGATTAGCACTGCCTTCAAATCTGGTGGAGTTTTGGATTGATGACTGAGTTATAGTTTGGTTGGGGACTGAGTTATAGTTTGGTTGGGGATTGGTAAGATTTGCACTCTCTTCAGATCTGGTGGGTTTTTGGATTGATGACTGAGTTAAATCTTGGTCAGGTATAGGCAGGATTAGCACTGCCTTCAAATCTGGTGAGTTTTTGGGTTGATGACTGAGTTATAGTTTGTTTGGGGATTGGCAGGATTTGCACTGTCTTCAAATCTGGTGGGGTTTTGGATTGATGATTGAGTTAATTTTATTTTGGAGATTTGCAGGATTTGTACTGTCTTCAAATCTGGTGGGATTTTGTGTTGATGACTCAGTTATAGGTTGTTGGGGGATTGGCAGAATTTGCACTGTCTTCAAATCTGTTGAATTCTTGGAAAGATGACTGAGTTATATTTTTGTCGGATATTGGCAGGATTTGCACTGTCTTCAAATCTGGTGAGATTTTTGGTTGTTGAATGAGTTATAGTTTGGTCGGGGATTGGCAGGATTTGCACTGTCTTCAAATCTGGTGAGTTTTAGGATTGATGATTGAGTTAATTTTAGGTTGGGGAAAGGGCAGGTTTTGCACTGTCTTCAAATCTGGTGGGTTTATGGGTTGATTACTGAGTTATAGTTTGGTCGGGGATGGGCAGGATTTGCACTGTGTTCAAATCTGGTGGGTTTTTGGGTTGATGATTGAGTTAATTTTAGGTTGGGGATGGGCAGGATTTGCACTGTCTTCAAATCTGGTGGGTTTTTGGATTGATGATTGAGTTATAGGTTGTTGGGGGACTGGCAGGATTTGCACTGTCTTCATATCTGGTTAGTTTTTGGGTTGATGACTGAGTTATAGTTTGGTCGGGGATTGGCAGGATTTGCACTCTCTTCAAATCTGGTGGGTTTTTGGATTGATGGTTGAGTTAATTTGAGGTTGGGGAAAGGGCAAGATTTGCACTGTCTTCAAATCTGGTGGGTTTATGGGTTGAGCATTGAGTTATAGTTTGGTCGGGGGTTGGCAGGATTTGCACTGTCTTGAAATCTGGTGGGGTTTTGGATTGATGATTGAGTTAATTTTAGGTTGGAGATGGGCAGGATTTGCACTGTCTTCAAATCTGGTGAGTTTTTGGATTGATGACTGAGTTATAGGCTGTTGGGGGATTGGCAGAATTAGCACTGCCTTCAAATCTGGTGGGTTTTTGGGTTGATGACTGAGTTATAGTTTGGTCGGGGATTGGCAGGGTTCAAACTGTCTTCAGATCTGGTGGGTTTTTGGATTGATGATTGAATTAATTTTAGGTTCGGAATGGGCAGGATTTGCACTGTCTTCAAATCTGGTGAGTTTTTGGGTTGATGACTGAGTTATAGTTTGGTCGGGGGTTGGCAGGATTTGCACTGTGTTCAAATCTGCCGGTTTTTTGGGTTGATGATTAAGTAAGTTTTAGGTTGGGGATGGGCAGGATTTGCACTGTCTTCAAATCTGGTGAGTTTTTTGATTGATGACTGAGTTAAAGTTTGGTTGGGAATTGGCAGGATTTGCTCTGTCTTCAAATCTGGTGGGTTTTTGGGTTGATGACTGAGTTATAGTTTGGTCAGGGATTGGCAAGATTTGCACTGCTTTCAAATCTGGTGTTTTTTTTTGTTGATGATTGAGTTAATTTTAAAAAAGAGCTTGTGCCAATGACGTCACTTGAATAGTAATATAAATTGATTGGTATGAACGTAGATCTGGTAGCTTGCAATTACTGTTAACTTTTACAGCTTGCTTGCTCCAATTTAAAAAAGAGCTTGTGTGAATGACGTCACTTGAATAATAATAAATCAATTGGTATGATTGGTAAGAACATAGACAGCTTGCTTGTAGATCTGGTAGCTCGTAATTACCGGCAGCTCCTACAGCTTTCTTGTTCGAATCTAACCCCATCCTTATGAATGTTGATACCTTGCTGATAGCTTACACGTAAATTTGGTTGGTTGGCTAATTATAGAATTGGTACTGGTAAGAATTGGTACAGATCAGAACACCTTTGGTAATTCTGATCTCACCTGATGCACACTTCTAGTAGAAATTGTACGCGTTATTGTACAAGTACTTCTTACCATAACTTTACTGACACACACTTACAATACATACAATAACTACGTATTCAACAACTCCACAGGGCCCCTGCAAAACACTAATCCCTGACCAAACTATAACTCTGTCATCAACCCAAAAACCCACTATTCCAATACTGAGTTATATCTCGGTTAGGGACTGGAAACATTTGCACTGTCTTCAAATCTGGTGAGTTTTTGGGTTGATGACTAAATTATATTTTGGTTAGGGACTGGAAAGATTTGCACTGTGTTCAAATCTGGTGAGTTTTTGGGTTGATGACTGAGTTATATTTTGGTTGGGGATTGGCAAGAATTGTACTGTCTTCAAATTTGGTGAATTTTTGAGCTGATGGTTTAGTTATATTTTGGTTGGGGATTGGAAAGATTTGCACAGTGTTCAAATCTGGTTGGATTTTGGGTTGATGATTGAGTTATATTTTGGTCGGGTATTGGCAGGATTTGCACTGTAATCAAATTTGATGAGTTTTTGGATGATGATTGAGTTATGACTGAGTCATAGTTTAATCGGGGATTGGCAAGACTTGCACTCTCTTCAAATCTTGTGGGTTTTTTGATTGATGATTGAGTTAATTTTAGGTTGGGGTTGGGCAGGATTTGCACTGTGTTCAAATCTTGTGGGTTTTTGGGTTGACGATTGAATTATATTTTGGTTAGGGACTGGAAAGATTTGCACTGTTTTCAAATCTTTTGGGTTTTTGGGTTGATGACTGAGTTATATTTTGGTTGGGGACTGGCAGGATTTGCACTATGTTGAAATCTGGTGGGTTTTTGGGTTGATGACCGAGTTATAGTTTGGTCGGGGATTGGCAGGATTTGAACTGTCTTCAAATCTGGTGTGTTTTTGGGTTGACGATTGAATTATATTTTGGTTAAGGACTGGAAAGATTTGCACTGTGTACAAATCTGGTGGGTTTTTGGGTTGTTGACTGAGTTATATTTTCGTTGGCGACTGGCAGGATTTGCACTGTGTTCAAATCTGGTGGGTTTTTGGGTTGATGACTGAGTAATATTTTGGTTGGGGATTGGCAAGATTGCAGATGACGTCACTTGAATAGTAGTATAGATTGATTGGTAGGATAGGTGTGCAAGTGGTAGATTGCTTGTAGTTCTGGTAGCTCGTAATTACCATTAGCTCGTACACTTGCTTGTTCCAATTTAAAAAAGAAATGACGTCACTTGAATAGTAATATAAATCGGCTTGCTTGCTCCAATTTAAAATAGAACTTGCGCGAATCACTCACTTGATTGGTAGAATAGATCAATTGTTATGATCAATATGAAGGTAGGTAGCTTGCTTGTAGATCTGGTAGCTCATAATTACCTGTAGCTCGTACAGCTTGCTTGTTCCAATTTAAAAAAGATCTTGCGCGAATGACATCACTTGAATAGTAATATATATCAATTGGTATGATTGGTAAGAACAGAGACAGCTTGCTTGTAGATCTGGTAGCTCGTAATTACCACTAGCTCCTACTACAGCTTGCTTGTTCAAATCTAACCCCAACCCTATGAACGTAGATACCTTGCTGATAGCTTACACATAAATTTGGTTGGTTGGCTAATGGTAGAATTGGTACTGGTAAGAATTGGTACAGATCAGAATACCTTTGGTAATTCTGATCTGACTTGATGCACACTAGTACTAGTAGAAATTGTACGCGATATTGTATGAGTACTTCTTACCATAACTTTACTGACACATACTCACAATACATACAATAACTACGTACTCAACAACTCCATAGGGCCCCTGCAAAACACTTATCCCTGACCAAACTATAACTCTGTCATCAACCCAAAAACCCACTATTCTTGAAGACAGTGCAAATCCTGCCCATCCCCTAGTACCTAAAGTTAACTCAATCATCAACCAAAAAAACCACCAGATTTGAAGACAGTGCAAATCATGCCAATCCCCGACCAAACTATGACTCAGTCATCAATCCAAAAACCTACCAGATTTGAAGACAGTGCAAATCATGCCAATCCCCAACCAAACTATAACTCAGTCATACATTGCAATCACGATTTTCTTGCCTTCCGGAGAAAAACTGAGCCAACTCTTCATGTCCTGACGTGACAATGCCTTCCATATGTTTGTAGGCAATCTTGTGGTAGGGTCAGGGGTACGTCCAGCCTTAAACACAGCATAATCTTGATAGTCTCCTTCAAATTCGATGGGGAGAGCATAGTCATCATGGTTTTGGCTCGATTCAGAAGAAAAATCATGAACGTGTGCACGTACGGTCGACCGAGGAGCAGACATCGCGGACTGGGAATCAAGTCAAGTTGCTTCAAGTAAAAGCGTGATTTTAAGATCGTGGATAGCAGCGGCTTCGGCAACCGCATCCGTCACGGTGCTATTCGTCCCACCTGGATCCTTGACTTTGGCAAACTGTTTGCTTAGCTGGAAGCTGGAATAGCATGCCTGACACAATGCTGATTTAACAGTATGGTACTCAAGGGGCTTGTTGGGAGGACGAAGCTTGTTGAGGTGATTTAATTCATCAAACCAATGTGTGATGAATTTCACTTTGGATTCCTTCCAATTGTTGAGGTTCAACTTGAGCAACGCTTGTAGCTGAGTCGAGTTGTCGTATACCTTTGCTTTTGATTTGCTATGAAGGTTTACGAAATCGAAGTAGGCCTTGCGTCCATCACGAGTGGTAGAATGGCTGTGTACACACGACGCAGAAAGGTCACTTTTGAAGACTTCCAACATTAGTACCCAGAAGAAGGCACATTGTTTGACGTAGAGATCACGGGTGTAACCCACAAGCGTGGCTGGGGGCCAAGTTTCATCGAGGAATGTCTCGGTGTCGATGTCGTATGCCTCGAGCTTAGCCTTGAAGCCAACGAGCCAGTGTTCGAATCTTGAGTCATTCGTGAGGGGTGTAAAGGACTTTTCATCCCGTGCTTTTCGACACCAAGATTCGTACTTTACCTGCTGAGGGGACTTTTTGCTACTCCCCGCCGGAGGAGGTGGGGGGTTCAGAGCAGATTCATTGCGCATGCGTTGGGCACGCTCTTCGCGGAAAGTCTCGAATTCCTTATATGTATATGATTTCACATCCTTCCAGGTTCTCAAGTCTTCTGCTAGAGCGCCATCGTCTTCTTGTAGATCGATAGCGTAATCCGCAAGTGCTTCTACGCTCCTTTGAACGGATCGAGGGATATTCATTGGTAGCCCTCCATCAGTATAGGTAAGCTCGCGTGCAAAATCCGGTTCGATGAGCGCGCCGAGGAATGCATTCCACTTGCACAATCCGCCTTCCTTGAGGGCTAAACACAGTTTACTACCGTCTTCACTTGTTATGCTGAGTAGGGATACGAGTATCTTCTTCATAGCAGCATCGAAACTGGGGAAGTGATTGATCGCAGCGACTTCTGCGTCATTCTTTTCTTCGCCGCCGGCCATCGTCGGTATGTTCGGCATCAGTGACGGTTCCGATCCTCCGAGAGAATTGCGCGGTGACTGGGAATGAGAACTACTTCGTGTACGGTGTGCGACTGGCATATGCCAGCGTAGAGATTGAATTCAGGTACGTTCTTGTTCCTCTTTGTGTGCAAGCCTTCTTAGAGCTTGCGACTGTTAATCTATTATTTTCCTTCTGAATCCGATTCGTTGAGAGACTGATTCAAAGGCTTCTGAGGAACAGCAACGCTGCGTTAGTGTGTTAGTAGACGAACGATTGTACTCTACGCGTGATAAATGTGGTTGGATACTTTCGCAACGGATAATCGGACTACAGGCGAAGCTAGGGAGACGCAAGATCTCTTCTTGCTGTGACTTATTCAGATTGCAGCGAGACAGACCTTAGTATGTAGATTACAAGTAGTTGATAGCAACTAGTGTGAATTTTGGGATTTAAATCAGTTGAATGTTAAAAGTATGAGATAAAGTGAAATCTTGCTGAAATGCAAGATATCTCTTTTATTGAGATGAATACGTTGTAACTGCTGTTGCGTAGTGCTGAGATTACTCGCTGATTATTTCCGTACATGTATTAGTCGTTGACCATATATATTTGTATGCATGTATATGTATTGTGTGAGAATCACACGCCAACGGTTTTCTTCTCTTGTTCCGTTAGGAAGACTCCATGATATGTTTATCATTAAGGTCAGGAATTGCTCCCGTAGCTCGTGTGATATTTTATGAAATCAGAGTTTGCTCACCGAAGAACAATGGCAATATCGTAAGACAGGGATTGCTCACCGTTTATGCGCGATGGGAATCGATGCGCCGTGGGAATCGATTACTTAGATTGATACGGGACTCATTGATTCGTACGAATAGGAAATCTACCCTTTGGTAGCTTTGGTACTTCTGGTCACGAAAGCAATTTAATAAAAACCCACCAGATTTGAAGACAGTGCAAATCTTGCCCATCCCCAACCTTAAATTAACTCAATCATCAATAAAAAAACCCACCAGATTTGAAGACAGTGCAAATCTTGCCAATCCCCAACCAAACTATAACTCAGTCATCAACCCAAAAACTCACCAGATTTGAAGACAGTGCAAATCCTGCCCATCCCCGACCAAAATATAACTCAGTCGTCAATCCAAAAACTCACCGGATTTGAAGACAGTGCAGTGCAAATCTTGCCAATCCTTGGCCTTACTATTGCTTTTAGAGAAAGCATCTCATTTCCGTAAATAATTGTTTGGCTAAGCTTTTTAGCAATTTTTAATATAGCGTTTGTACCAAGTCTTCTTGTTAAAAACAGATTTTTTTAATATTTCTACATATTTCCCCCCCCAAACCCCCCCATAAACTCCATCTACAAGGTTACGTTGTCAACTCTTAGGGTTAGTGATAAACGTTCAACTAACAACTCCACCAATTTCTGCACGTTTTGTGTACTAGATACATACTAGTATTCAGTCCGCGTTGGTTTCTACGCCTGTAGATTCTTACACGCTTTTTGTACTAGATATAACTCAGTCATCAACCCAAAAACCCACCAGATTTGAACACTGTGCAAATCCTGCCAGTCACCGACCAAAATATAACTCAGTCATCAACCCAAAAACCCACCAGATTTGAACACAGTGTAAATCTGTTGTCGGCCAAAAAATACGGACATTGTCGGCATCAAATTCGATTGGAAAAGCCGACAAAACAATACGACCGAGGTGCAGAATATTAACACGGAGTAACCACAGAGATACGATTATTTCGATGATCGTGTCTTAGAATCAAACGCACCTCCACTACATGAAAATCCCTAAGTGGTGAAAACAATATCACTTAGGACTACAAACAAAAGACGGTAATCGGTTAGAAACAAGACATATCCAAAGACCTGACCGATAAGTGAACATTTGGAATCCATAAGTACATTCGGAAGAGTGTACTTGGTACCCCGTGAGGAAATTACTTATTGCAATCAAGAAAATCAATACCGATTCCGGATGGGCCTCATATCTAGCATATATACCACGAATAAGCATACGCCCCATCGAACAGAATACTTAACCCAGAAAATGACCAATACCATCGAATGACCGATACAGTAAGACCAATACGATGCTAATACAGCAACAGCAACAGAAGAATCGGTACGACGGTAAAGAAGACAGTAACAAATAACCGGGGAAGATCTCTACCATGAAAATACAGAGAGCCCCAATACACAGTGAAAATACATAGTAAAATAAGAGCCTCTCTATGAGCTCACTTCTCTTTAAATTTAAACAATTCGTTATACCTATCCGGTCGATTTTTAGAGTTACAACAGGTTATAGAGCCCTTATAACTTACACTTGTGTCCCGCAAGAGCACCAGTGTTTACCTTAAACTACCTATCTCCGGCCGTTCAGCACCTCCACTGTCGGTTAAATCCAGAGGAAATTCTGTGCTTAGCTCCCTGTGCGGCACATTCTCGGCCTCCCCACGTCTCATTCTTCCTCTCTCTTTTCCTTTCTCCCTGCTCGTGCATCAAGGGGTGTGATACAGATCCTACCGGCATCTTCTTTTGTAATCCACGACCAAGCATCGACAATCGATTGTTTCTCCGAACATTGTCCCCAAGAATCTTCTTCCGTAACGACGATCGTTCCTTTCCTACCATCGACGATCGACGCCGACACGGTTCTTTTCTCCGACAAACATTCCACGGTTAATTCCTTTCTATCCACAAACACCAACGATTCTTATCAAGGTTAATTTGTTTCAGGTTAATTCCATCCCAAGAACGAAGAATCGCACATCCAAGAACAAACCAATCAACGGATGATCGCACAAACAAGCGCAACTCCGACAACACCGGTTAATCGATTTTTTTCTCCGACGGTTTTCTACGACGACGACAACACCAACAACGATTATTCGCCGATTAACAACAAACAAATTGAACCATGCCAGCAGCTCCATTTGACTGGACTCCAATTTTTGGAATCGAATTCCGATTTGCAAGTGCTAGCAACCCCACTGCGGCCACATCTCTAAACAAAGCCTACTCTGAAATCATCGGCAAAGATGAACTCTCAGAATTCTTTGTGACCCGCGAGGATGAAGAAGAAGAAGAAGGACCACTAGAAATAGCTCCGGATCCACAACTCCACATCCTCAATTGCATTGCAAAGGCCATTGCCATCAACCTAGTGGAACCACCGCCGGATGAAATAACAAAAGGCCACATTGCAAATCTCCTCGACAAATGCGTTATCAAACATGTCAGAAATGGCAGATCTACAAAACGAATGAGATACAAAACAGAATTTGACGCTGCTGCGAAGCATGCCATTCGGACCAACACAGATGACGAACCAATTGTTCTAATCGAAATCACAATTACCCATTGGCGTTTCAAGAAAAATTGGCGCCCAGACCTATTCATGGAAGCCTACACTGGAGACCCACCATCAGATGACGAGGCAGACGTTCCAGATACACCCGCCGCAACAGCTGCAACTGTCTCCCCTACTGAGATGGGACAAATTACGACCCTACTACAACAACTGGTCAACAATGGCAACAGCAACAACAATAACAATGCCGGCGCCAACCATCAAGCGTCACTCGACTTACCATGGAATCCAGCAACCTTACCGCCACCTGTCAAGGACCGATACTACAAGAGAGATGAATTCCTCACCAGAGATGATATGAAGGACTTCCCAATCACCTACACCGACTCATCCGGAAATGAAACAGTCATCAGACAAAACTACTACCTACACAACCTAGGCAGTGGTAGAAACGACCAACGTCTGATCACTAGAAATGGTGACTGTTTTGATTTGACCAGAGCCTCAGACAAGTCCAAGGAAGCTGCTAGAGACAAACTGTTCCTCTCAGGATTCCCACAACTAAAGGACGCAACGGACCCCCAGGTTAGAAAATGGTACCGAGAAATCACAGCTCATTCCCAGCAACATCATATTTATGTGCACCCATACTATCTATTCAGACGTGAAGCTGACCACCTCAGAGGATTCACAATTGGTGATGACCTTCCGCACGACCTACCTTCTAGATATGAATTGGCTATCAATGAATGGGGAAATCTCATTTACACTGCACTAAGAGCTGATAAAATCATCCCTGACTCATGTGCAAGTATGAAGGCCACTATCCAGAGCTTTGAAGGCGGACAGGGATATGAAGCACTATACACAGTTATTGCTCAAACACATCCCAACTCAAAGAGGCCATCCAACGCCAGCAGAATGGTCAGAAACCCTCCCAACCAAGATCCAAATGAATCCCTTGAAGAATACTACTTCCAGTACAAGGATTATCTGAGACTTAGAGTGTTCCTCCAAAACCAACCCAGCACTATCAGTTCAACAGAAGAGGTCAGCAACCTAATTGCAGGAACCACCCTCTCAGAAGAGCTCTTCAAAAAGACAGAAGATGAACGCGACTCTGATGATCAATTCAAAAGAGACAAATACAAGGCAGGTAGGCTTCTACAAACCCTTCAAACCTATGAACAAGAGATCAAGGCTGAACAAAAGTACAAGAGGAACACCTCCAGATCAATCCAGCCCAAGCAACTGCCAGTCTCAGGTACCAGACCAGGTCACCGGCGCAATGATAAATTTCAAAAGCGCGCTAGCAACAGCACTGTTAGAACACCTTCTACTCTGACCTCTCACTCAATCAGCCTGATTGAATCACTTGGCTACCCGGAGATGGACGAAGAATCTGACGATCCCTTCCTCCACCAAGCATACTGCAATGCAATCACGGCATTCGATAAACAACCTAGTCTTTTTGACACATCCAGAAAATGTATTGTTTGCCACATGACCGGTCACAATTTCGATAATTGTCCTGCATTGCAAGATATTGAGTCCCTGAAGAAACATAGGATTGCTGCGGCTGTTTTTCTGAACAAATCCAATAAACAGACCCAACAACTCTTAGATTCCACCCAACAAATCTCTCAGATCAACATTGGCAATGAAGATCAAGATGAGGTTTCACCTGATGCTACAGTAGAAACCCAAAATTTTTGCAATGGCCAAGAATAGAAAGTCTTTCTTGGAGCCATACTATGACATCATCTCAAGATGATCCTCAAGGATTTGACAACGTCACAGCGTCCCAAGTGAACAGCTTATGCCCCTCTTTGGACTCCAGCAGTGTCAGCTCCTATGAATCTGTCATAATTGGTGCCGTCAATCTCCTTCCCAAGGACAGCCTCCAGTCATCAATCCCAATTGATGTCTACTGTGATATGGACTCACTCTGGGTTACGGCTCCTACATTGGAATCACACCTGAAGACCAATGAGGATTCCAATTTCGATAGAGACAACCCTACGCCAGTTGACACATACAATGTACAATCTCTAGTCCCACCGGACCCTATTGCAGCTACAGCCTACTTCCAACAGGGTATCAGGGCTCAAATTGACACCGGCGCAAAAGTTTCCTGCACAAATCTCAAACACATCCTGCACGGTTACAAACCTTACACCAGGATAAGAAAATGTCCTGTCAGGCTTACAGCAGCAATAGGAGGAACAGCAGCTACCTGCATCCCTGAAGGCTCAGGATATTTGCATATCCCAGCACCGAATCACATTGGATATATCAAAGTCTTCTTCTACTATTCTCCCTCCCTGTCAACGACATTACTGAGTGAGAACGATCTCTGTGGAATGACATCTCGCATGCGATGTCAGTTCAGTGGACAGTCCATCCATAAATCATTCACTGACAACCTTGACTCATCTGCTCCACAAAATGGCAACCTCACCATTATTTGTCATCACAAGCAGAACACTGCCTGCAGTATTGTCCTCCATGGGAGCATCATTGATGGTCAATGCTATACACACCCAGTACTGATCCCAGACGTTGATATTGCCTCTCCATATGCCAATTGTGCAACATCGTCCGCTTATGCCTTAGCGACTGACATGCAGTTCAAGGAAGCTTGTGAACTGGCCTCCAAAGCAGCCATTAGCAACTACAGGTATGATATATACACAAATCTTGTCAATCTGCAGAAATGCACTGAAGCAGCGAAAGCTCAGTCTGATACCAGTGACATGATAAGGTTTGATGCCAAACTGTTTTTCACCAAGATTGTGGACAAAAATATCCCAATCCAAGCCATCAAAACCAAGACATCGAAACTCCTGTGGCACCAAAGGTTGGGACACCCATGCGATGATTTTCTGTATCAAGCTCATAAGCACATCATTGGAGTCCCAAAGTTCAAACGGCAAACCAGTATTCTTGACCAATGTCCAACTTGCATACAATGTAAGCAAACCAAAGCACCTGCTGGCTCACATTCCACACGAAAGGCCACACAACCGTTTCAAGGTTTATCTATTGATTTTGCATTCTCAGGTACCAAATCCTCCAACAGCAAACGCAAGCGCGATTATGAAGGCATTCATGGAGAAACTGCTTGGATTCTCATCACAGACCACTATACTGGTATGAAATATGGCGACACGCGAATCTCTAAAGCAGCGCCACTACACTGGTTAGAGCATTTCTTCGCCCAGCACAACCCAACTTGTGCCAACAAGTATGTTTCAGTTGATCAAGGTGGAGAACTCTATCACAATCCTGACATCAGAAACCTCTTCTCTGCGTTTGGATATTCAATCTTTCCAACCGGTGCGGATGCTTCACACCAGAATGGTACAGTTGAAAGAGCTCACCGAACTCTTGCTAACTCCATGAGGACAATGCTGTCTGGTGCTAATTTGCCCATCAAGTTCTGGCCCTTTGCTTTCTACCATGCACTTCGGTTGTCCAATGCATTCCCTGAAGGCAACCAACTACATTCACCATTGGAATTGGCAACTGGCCGTAAGGAAAACCTTGCTGATTTCCGAACCTTTGGTTGTAGAGTTTGGGTTAGACCCCCAGGCAAAAGATCTGTTAAACTCAAACCCAATGCCCGAAAAGGCATCTTCCTGGGGTTCGTCCCATACACTACAAGAAACATTCTTTGGTATGACACTGAAACGCATCGAGTCAAGATCGCCACTCATGTCAGATTTGACGAAGGGATGAATGACTTACCTCTTGCAGATCTTCCAACCAATGTCAAGCACCTGCTCCGGACTGATGACAACACTCCACTTCCTGCAGAAACCCGTGAGGTCTCATCCAGTGATTTCCAATTCTCAATTTCCCCCTTTGCAAACCTCACCAATCTACGACTCACTGTCTCTCCATCTTGTGCTGATCCCACGTTTGGCCTTCGCTATGCCAATGACTCACTGATTGGCAGAGCTTACATCACTGACATCCTTCCCAAAAGTCCTGCTTCCAAGCTTTTCTCCTCCCACAAGAAGACTCTCTCCAAGCTCCGCGGCGCTTATATTGTATCTATCAATCACAATCGTGTCTTTACTGCTGCTGATGTTACTACAGCCTTACAGGAAAATCACGATCGAGGGGTGCGGGATTCTTCAATAGATACACCAATCACCTTTGCCCTTGAAGAGAAATTGTCTATGAAGGAGGTCAGGAAACACTCCAATGAATATGGTTTATTTGCTCCCAATACCTCCTGGAAGGAACCCACTGCTGAAGAAGATCCACCATTCTTGGACCGGATTTCATCCATCAAGACTATCAAGAAAATTGGCACCAAATACAAGCAGCTGATACAATCAAGAATCAACCAGGTCAATAGCACTGAAGCACTCCATGCCTCCATCCAAAAACACTTGGCGCCAATTGAAGACGATATGGAGGTTGTCATTCCTACTATTGATATTGCATCCCTCAGAGCTATCACCAAACTTCATAAACCAGGAAATCAAGCATTACCACTAGATGCAGATTCACTGTCCACTGAAGAAATTGAACTTTTCATCAAGGCCATCAATTCCAAGGCAACTACACCTGAAGAACAAGCACTAGGGCACTTCACTCGAAGGAATCTCAAGCCTTTATCTACATGGCCTGAATGGCAAGCTGGGGAGCGAAAACAGCTCGACCAGTTTGAAGATTTGGAAATGTTTGGATCACCCATTCAATACCCTAAAGACCCAGACGCTATTATTCTCAGGCCTCATTGGCAATACAGTGTAAAAAGGAATGGTGTCAGAAGAGCCAGGCAATGTTGCAATGGAAGCAAATATGCAGCCCCAACCCTGCATGCCATAGCAATGTCATACTCATCATGTGTTGAACATCCCATTCAAAGGTTATTCTTTGCTATTGCTGCAAGCCTCAATCTCAAAGTGTACGGGGGTGATGCTGCAGACGCCTACGCCCATTCTCCAGGGCCCAACATCCCTACATACATGACTATTGATGATGCATATGCAGAATGGTACAGACACAAGCATGGAAAGGACATAGACCGACGATTGGTACTTCCAGTCCTTCGAGCACTTCAAGGCCACCCAGAATCAGGTAGACTATGGGAGACCCACATCAACAAGATCTTGAAAGGTCCCGATCTCAACTTCAAGACCACCACGCATGACAGAACAATCTATACAACAGTTTTTGAAGGTGAAACAGTCTACATGCTGAGACAAGTTGACGATTTTGCACTGGCTTGCACATCAGAATCCATATCTGACAAGATCTATGACATAATTGGCGCAAAGCTGAAGCTCCCTAGAGAAGATGCTGTCCCCTTCACCAAAATGGGTTTGCTTGAAGACTTCAATGGAATTGATGTCAAACAGACAGCTGACTACATTGAACTGTCCTGCGCCAATTACATTGACCGGATCATGACATCCCATGGTTGGGAGACTGATTCTAAGATGAAACCCCACTCCAAGCCATCGGCGCCGTTATCGACTGAAGTACTGAGCCAACTGCAATCACATACTGATGGTCCATTAGAAGGCACCAAGGAACATGCTGAATTACAATCCACATAGGGTTTCTCCTACAGAACGCTTTTAGGTGAAATGATGTTCGCATATGTCAGTTGCCGGCCAGACATAGGCTATGCAGTGACTCTGATGTCAAAGTACAGTTCCAACCCCACTGCTTTCCACTATTCCAGCCTGAAGAATATAGCCCGCTATCTCAGGACCACCAGATCTTGGGGTATCAGATTCTACAGGCCAAATGCTGAGCCATCTCTTCCACCAGGAGAACCATACAACGATGCAGTCCAAGATGTGTCACTCCCAAAATTCCCGGAAGACATCAAGCAAGCCAAACTGATGTGTTTTGTGGACGCCGCATATGGAAATGATCCAAAACACCGAAGGTCCACCACAGGCTACGTCTTCACTTATGCCGGTGGAGCGATTGTTTACAGATCCAAAGCTCAGTCCCTTACCGCACAGAGTTCTACAGAAGCAGAATTCATTGCTGCAGTCACAGCAGCCAAAACAGCCAGATACCTCAGATCCGTACTCAAAGAATTAGGATTTGCTCAAGCTGGTCCAACCCCTATCTATGAAGACAATGCATCAGCAATTGAGATCATCAACGCTCAGAAGCCAACTGAAAGAACCAGGCACATTGAAATCAGGTTCTTTGCAATTCAAGCATGGAAGGAAAACGGTGAAATCAAAATGATACATATCCCTGGAATTATCAATCCGGCTGATGATCTAACCAAACCATTGGGATGGATCTTGCACGCCCGTCATGCAAGATACATCATGGGACACTACCCAGGTTAAATCATTCAACGGTGCGCGCTTCGACAATTGCTACGATTGATTCGATCCGAATCAGCAAGATTGATCGGGATGCCGATTCGATTCGATCCGAATGTTTGATCTACCAGTCAATAAAACTCTGATAAGCTTCCAGCATATATAACCGACCCAGATCTACTCCGACAGTAATCCAACATTGAAGGTAACATGTTGGATCAAGGGGTGTGTTGTCGGCCAAAAAATACGGACATTGTCGGCATCAAATTCGATTGGAAAAGCCGACAAAACAATACGACCGAGGTGCAGAATATTAACACGGAGTAACCACAGAGATACGATTATTTCGATGATCGTGTCTTAGAATCAAACGCACCTCCACTACATGAAAATCCCTAAGTGGTGAAAACAATATCACTTAGGACTACAAACAAAAGACGGTAATCGGTTAGAAACAAGACATATCCAAAGACCTGACCGATAAGTGAACATTTGGAATCCATAAGTACATTCGGAAGAGTGTACTTGGTACCCCGTGAGGAAATTACTTATTGCAATCAAGAAAATCAATACCGATTCCGGATGGGCCTCATATCTAGCATATATACCACGAATAAGCATACGCCCCATCGAACAGAATACTTAACCCAGAAAATGACCAATACCATCGAATGACCGATACAGTAAGACCAATACGACGCTAATACAGCAACAGCAACAGAAGAATCGGTACGACGGTAAAGAAGACAGTAACAAATAACCGGGGAAGATCTCTACCATGAAAATACAGAGAGCCCCGATACACAGTGAAAATACATAGTAAAATAAGAGCCTCTCTATGAGCTCACTTCTCTTTAAAATTAAACAATTCGTTATACCTATCCGGTCGATTTTTAGAGTTACAACAAAATCTTTCCAGTCACTTGATTGGTAGAATAGATGACATTGCGTCTTTTTCGATTGAAGTTTGTATCTACTGTACTTACGAGTATGAGTACATACCGTACTCCATGTTAATAGATGTATTCGGGCCGATGATGACAACGATGAGAATTGTATGATTTTTATCTGTATTCAGGTTAAATCTTATGGTTACTTGCAACCAAAAAAATGAGAGTTTGCTACCATAAAAATGAACGCGCGCCACTATTGCTTTTAGAAGAAGCATCTCATTTCTGTAAATAAATGTTTGGCTAAGCTTTTTAGCGATTTTTAGTCGTAGCGTTTGTACCAAGTCTACTTGTTAAAAACAGATTTTTTTAATATTTCTACATATTTCCCCCCCCCCAAACCCCCCCCATACACTCCGTCTAGAAGGTTACGTTGTCAACTCTTAGGATTAGGGTTAGTGTTTAACGTTCAACTAACAACTCCACCAATTTTGGGTTGCATTTTTTGTGCACCCTCACGGTACCCAAAAAAAAACAATGACAAATTCTGCACGTACGTACGAGTACGATACACATAAAATGCAACCCGGGTTGAATTTTCCTGGCTGCGTGCAACTTTGTACTGCGCGTTCTGTAGACTGAGATACCCCATTCCGCACCCTCCAAAAACAAAGGTGCGGTAGCGTATTTTGTACTAGCACCGGACAGTACAGGTTGCATATTCAACCTTAAGAGGGTTGCAGTTTTAGTTGCTTTTTATTGCTGTATTTTAACACGAGGTGCGCAACTTATGCAACCCACACCCTTGAGTAACTGTTACGGCCCATTATTTCACTTTTGTTTGGCGACACTCGGTAACACTCAGTAAGACTCCACTTTGGTTTCTTAGCTCATTTCTTTTTGCCGATTGCAATTCAACGCATGATCAAACACTCACTCACTTTTTCAACTCACTAAGCTCATAGTTTCGATCCAAAGTAACCGAAAACACGTACTACGACTAGCAAGCAACAAAGAAAGAAGAAGGTGGTAGGCCCCGTGTGAGTACTCAGTACGAATCCCCGAGCTGTTAGAGCCAGGGAGCGGCGTGCTGCAGCCCGCGCCGCCGCTGCCAACACACCAGTAGCATTCGAAGCAGCATTCTCCCTTCCCGCCGGCCGGAGTTTGGAAGAAATCCGGAATGCTACATCCCTTCTAGATTTTGCTGGTGGATCAGCATCCAGATCTCCTCCTACTACTAGTACTCGCCCTCCTCCTCCTCCCCCCCCTCCTCGTCCTGCCGGAACAAGAACAGCAAGAATAATTCAACGCTTGGAATAAAACAAGCCAACGTGGCCGTTTGTCAACAACACTTGAAAGGGCTCCTCGCGCTCAACTTGCTGCTGGCGAGGATCATCGACGGGCTGCCAGCAGAGAACAACAAGAAGGAGACCAAGAACACGAACCCCTTGAATCTGATGATGACGCAACAACAGCAGCATCGAATGGCACAGGAGGTAGTATTACCGGCGCGGATGCCGCCGGCGCCGACAATGATGACGATGATACAGCAGCCACACCTCGACGAGGGGGCCGAGTTGCAGGACCAACACCTGTCCTACCAAATAATGTGAATAAATGCTCCCACCCAAGAATTAAGATACCACAAGTCATTGCTGATGCTCATGGATTTCTTGCATGCATGTAAATATCCCATGGACAAGATGTTCACTACTGAGGAGCTTGCTGTCATTACACCCGAGGATATATACTACAGATGGATGTGTTTCAAGGTGTATGGGAAAGTAGACCCTGGAACAAACGATAATCCAAGACTTGGTCGATCAAGTACTCTGATGTACTGGAAAAAGGCTATTTCATACTTCATGCCAAGCCATGCCGCCTGGAATGAAGCCACACGCGTAGGAAATCCCATGAAGTCACGCTGCATTAATAACCTTAGTAAAGCAGTGAAGAAGAAAGAGACTCGGCGCCTAGGAAAGGAGAGCCGAGCTGATTGGTGCTTCACAAATGAAGAGTTCCTGCAAGTGTTTGATCTAGCAAAGGGACACAGCATTGTTCAGCTTTGACACCAAGCAATGTTGAAGTTCCAGCTTCATATGATTGCTAGGGGGGATGATACATCCCATATGAAGAAGGTTAACTTGGAAGCCAGCCTAAACTATACTGGTTACATTACAGCGCAGATGAGATGGTCAAAGAATGTCCAGGATGAAGGGTACTGCCCAGTGCAGCTGCTAATGGGCGCTATGGATCATCGATACTGTGTTCTCCTTGGGCTTGCAATCTATTTGGAGGTCTGGCTAAGCACTGGCGCGGGTCGGTTGAGTCAGTGGTTGTTTGCAGAAGGACATACTGTGTTTGACTCCTCTGTAAAGGTGCAAGATGCAGAAGCAAATTCTTGCAAGACCACCTATCAGAATGCCCTCAGGAGAATCATCGATGATCCAGAGTTTGAACCTGTTACTGATAGGAAGCTTGGCACTCACTCTGTTAAGAAGTGGGGTACAACTATGGCGCGCAGAGCAGGAGCTACTAGGGACGATGTGAACTACAGAGCTAGATGGAAGACTAGAGGCATGCAAGAAGACTAACTGGATGTACAGTTGGATTGGCCGGATGTTAATTCAGCTAGTAAGCTTTGTTACAAGGGTATCTGTCAGTACAAAGAGAGAGATGGTAGTGGTATTACATCCAATTGGCTTTGCAATGCAGTTGCGCCAGCAATTAGAGCCAAGTTTGGCCCTACAGTTGGCGCCATCCTTGCAAAGCCCTTGCTTTGGGCTTGCATTGATGCAGCAGCAGTTGATATGGTTCCAGCTGGGTTGAAGGCTCAGATTCTTAATCGATATCGGCTGTTGGAGGGCCGGATGGAGGATGAAGAAGCAAATCCTATGGAAAAGGTTCGAGTGATTGCTTCAAATAATGATGGAATTGTTGTCGGCGAAAAATACGGACTTTGTCGGCATCAAATTCGATCAAAAAAGCCGACGAAACGACGACCGAGGTGCGGAGTACGAGATACGAATATCCCGCTGATAAAGCGTTAGAACCAAACGCACCTCCACTACTTGAAAATCCTTAAGTGGTAAAAACGATATCACCTAAGGCTACAAACAAAAGAGGATAATCGGTTAGAAACAAGAAATATCCAAAGACCTGAACAGTAAGTAAACACTTGGAACCCATAAGTACATCCAAAAGAATATACTTGATATCCTGTGAGGAAATTACTTATTGCAATCAAGAAAATCAGTACCGATTCCAGATGGGCCTACTCATATCCAGCATATATACCACGAATAAGCATACGCCCCATCGAACAGAATACTTAACCCAAAAATGACCAATACCACCGAATGACCAATACAGTAAGACCATCATGACGCTAATACAGCAACAGCAACAGTAGAATCGGTACGACGGTAAAGAAGACAGTAACAAATAACCGGGGAAGATCTCTACCACATAAAATACAGCAGAGAGCCCCGATACACAGTGAAAATACGTAGTAAAAAATAAGAGCCTCTCTCTGAGCTCACATCTCTTTAAATTTTCACATCATATACCTTTGGTCGATTTTTAGAGTTTCAACAGGTTATAGAGCCCTTATAACTCACACGATTGCTGCCCATTGGTAGGATCGTGTATACCTTAAGCTATCTATCTCCGGCTGTTCAGCACCTCCATTGTCGGTTAAATCCAGAGGAAATTTGTAGTGACGCCCATCCGTGTGCTACACTTCGGCCTCCCCCCATCTCTTCTTCTTCTTCTCCTCCTTACTCGCGTATCAAGGGGTGTATACCGATCCTTCTACCCAGAATCTTCTTCTGTAATACACGACCAAGAAGCATACGTATCCAGGGGTGTATATCCAGAACGTTCTACCAAGATTCAGCAACGACGGAATGCCGTTTAATACAAGAACGCCGACGACGATCATTCCTACCATCGACGATCGACGCCAAGACGATCTAGAATCCTCTCTCATCCCCGACGGCCTTTTTTGGTTAATTCTTTGCCTCCGATTGCTCCTCCGACGAACGCTCTGGACACGGTTAATTACACTTTGACGTTTAATCGCCAACTACGGTTAACTACATCGAACGATTGTAACAACGATGATTGACGATTGACGATTGACGGCAACGACGACGACAAAACACTGATTCGATAATTCATCAATCAGTTATTTCAACGACACAGATTAATCCAATCCAACATGGTTCCTCCACCAGACGCATTCGATTGGTCCAATGTCTATGGGATTGAATTCAAATTCCAAAGTGACAACAACCCCCAAGAAGTCCTTTCTCTCAATGGCACCTATGCAGAGAGTGTCCCACTTACAGCACCCGAAATATCAACCCTCTTCACATCGGATGCCAATGACGAAGGCCCCAGAACCCTTGGTCCGGCCCCAGTAACTGCACTCAGGGAAGCCTTCTGCAACAGCATCACCTTGGAAATGGTCAACATCGATGAACTAGAAAAGGGACGCATAGCCCAGCTCCTTGATTCATGCCCCGTACGATTTGTTAAACCTGGATCATCAAACCAAAGGATCAGAACCCCACAGGAATTTGACTCCGCAGGAAGAGAAGCTGTCAGACGAGCTGAAGCAACCAATGACCCAGAACCACTCGCCACAGTAATCTTCAACATCAATCAATGGAAGTTCAGAAGAAACTGGAAGACCAATAACCCCGGCAACTATTTCAATGGAATTTACACAGGTGAAGTCCAACCCGGCGTTGATGATGACAATGAGGCCAGCAATAATGAAAATGCCACAGCTCCAATCCCAGCGCCCACGGCAGCAGGCACCGACATGCAAGAATTGACCACCCTACTCCAACAATTGGTCAACAACGGCAACAACAACAACAACAACAATGCTGGTGCCAACCATCAAGCAACACTTGACCTCCCATGGAATCCAGCCACCTTACCACCACCAGTTAAGGAGCGATACTATAAAAAAAAGAATTCCTTACCAGAGATGATATGAAAGACTTCCCAATCACCTACACCGACTAATTGGGAAATGAAACAATTGTCAGGCAAAACTACTACCTACACAATCTAGGCAGTGGGAGAAATGACCAGCGCCTGATCACCAGAAGTGGTGACTGCTTTGATCTAACCAGAGCCTCCGATAAATCCAAGGAAGCGGCTAGAGACAAACTATTTCTCTCAGGATTTCCACAACTAAAGGATGCAACTCACCCTCAAGTCAGGAAATGGTACAGAGAAATCACCGCTCATGCACAGCAACACCATATTTACGTCCACCCATACTACCTCTACAGGCGTGAAGCTGATCACCTCAGAGGATTTACAATTGGTGATAGTCTTCCACACGACCTACCTTCAAGATATGAATTGGCCATCAATGAATGGGGAAATCTCATTTACACCGCACTCAGGACTGACAAAATCATCCCTGATTCATGTGCAAGTATGAAGGCAACAATTCAAAGCTTTGAAGGCGGACAGGGATACGAAGCCCTATACACAGTCATTGCTCAGACGCATCCCAACTCTAAAAGGCCATCCAATGCAGGCAGAATGGTCAGAAACCCCCCAAATCAGTATGCCGGTGAATCACTTGAAGAATACTACTTCAGGTACAAGGATTACTTACGACTTAGAGTGTTTCTCCAAAATCAACCCGGCACCATCAGTTCAACAGAGGAAGTCAGTAACCTCATTGCAGGAACCACTCTCTCGGAAGAGCTCTTCAAAAAGACAGAAGATGAACGCGACTCAGATGACCAATTCAAACGGGACAAATACAAGGCAGGTAGGCTCCTACAAACCCTCCAAACGTATGAACAAGAGATAAAGGCTGAAAAGAAATACAAGGAAAAAAACTCCAAACCAAGCCTGTCCAAACAACTACCTGTCACAGGAATCAGACCAGGTCCCCGTTGCAATGATGGGTTTCAGAAGCGCGCTGGCAACAATACTGTCAGAACACCTTCCACTTTGACTTCTCACTCAATCAGCCTGATTGATTCTCTTGGATAAACCGAGTTGGATGAAGACTATGATAATCCCTTCCTCCATCAAGCATATTGCAATGCCATCACTGCTTTTGACAAGCAGCCCAGTCTTTTTGATACCTCCAGAAAATGCATTGTCTGTCACAATTCCGGTCATAGTTTTGATAATTGTCCTGCCTTACAAGATGTTGAGTCCTTGAAGAAACATAGAATTGCCAAAGCTGTTTTTCTAAGCAAATGCAATAGAGAAATCCAACAGCTCTTGGATTCTACATCCGAGAACTGTTTCTCTACCCCCCGCGGGCTATCGTGCGGTATTTTTACAATTCTCGACCCTATTTTTAAAATTTGCTATCTTTTTAGGTCGCGTGTCTACTAAAAAACCTTGCGCGTCGCACACCTTTACTTTTGAGACAATATCTCGTCACTCCTCAAATCAAATAGCCATTTTAGGGTTGAGGATATCATATTCTTTTCGTGTCAAGCACTATTTTGTGTACAACTTATGCACGAACGACTATTTTTATCTTCTCAACTTTTCTGTTGACTGTACTGTGCACTAATAAACATATTGTACGAGGAATGTTGGAATCATCACTAAGTAGTAATGCCTTTACTTTACGGACCATTTTTGCAATCGAAGTATGGTAGTAAGGAAATCTACCGTACAAGAAAACACATCACACACAAAATAATACATCTAATTTTTTCCTTTCAACGATTCATCTTTCCGACCTCCGTCCTTTCGACCCATTTTACTGATATTTTCTTTCAAACAACTCAGCAACATCATGCCTCCTGTTATCAAAACCCCTCTTCTATTCTACTGCCGTTGTTGCGCGCAGAATGGCAAAAACTCCAAGTTTTTAGGATATAAATCCACGGCAAACAAGCAGGGTACTTTGAAATGCGTCTCTGTTGGCCTAAGAAGACATCTTTATTGCTGTCTTGATGAGTGCCGCGATTTTTACCATAGTCAGGGTCTAATTAAACGAAAGATCTATAACTTCTCCACCTCTATCAAAGTGCAGCCTACCTTGCTGTCTGTTCAACATTCTCCGTCAGATTTTGGGATGACTATGACACAAAACGGTCCATCTGTTCCCCCTTCCCATCTCTCCCAGCACCACACCGTCACAAGTCAATCAGCCACGGGTCTTCATTCTGTTCTAAACCAACAGATTGTACATGATGTCTTTTTACCGCCAATGGATCGGAACGCTATTGAATCTTACATGGCTGTTTCTGCTGTTCAAGATGAAGATGCATTCCCGCTGAATAATGATATCAAAAATTCCGATGACGAGGATGACAATGACGATGACGTAAATGAAAATAACGACAACAATTCTACCAACAACATAGATAGTGGAGACAACAAAGAAGATCACACTAATGGTTCTGATGTTAACGTCGCTACTGCTCAGCCAGCCCCTCCAATACCATCTTTTCATGAAATCATTAATCTGAACGAAAGAGAGGTGGCATTTCAAAGCCACACAAAACTACCGCCGCCCCATCATCTTCTTGCTGAATTGGAACTCATGAATTTAATGGCCAGACATAAATTGCCACTGAACACATTCAAATCAATTTTCCAGTGGGCAAAGAAAAGTCAAATGAGACCGGGTTTTGATTTTTGCGATGCCAAAATCTGATCTCGGAAAACAATTTTTGACAATCTCCAATCCAATCTGGGTCTCTCTGATATGAAATTTCATCCTCATATACTGAATTGGTTACCTGATAATAAGCCCACTCAGGTGTATGTCCGTTCTTTTAAGGATGTCATTTATTCTCTTCTTTCTGACCAGCAGCTAATGATAGAAGAAAACCTCTCATTTCCCGACTATTCCACCCCTCTATCTCCTGACAATAATCCTGAGTTGAATTCTCATTCTGTAATCTCAGAATTGCATCACGGCTCATGGTGGAAATCTTCTTGGAAAGAAATTTGCAATCCCAATTCGCAAGAAATTCTTGTTCCTATATATTTTACATGGATGGCATCTCTTTGGATGCGCACGGACGACTTACGTTAACACCATTGAACATGACACTCGGTATCTTTAATGTGGAGACCCGTTCTCAACCTGAAGCATGGACAACTATTTACTTCCATTCTGACCCCAAATGGGAGTCAACCAGACACTCTCGTCCTGCCACTTTGAAGGAAAAAATTCAGAATCTTCACAATGGTTTGGAAGTAGCGTTTTGTTCCTTCAAAGCCGCGTGTAACAAAGACGGTGGTATCGAATGGAATTATCTTCCGTACGCAAATCAACAGTGGAATGTAAAAATGAAATTTGCCATTGCCTATGTTATTGGCGACACAGAACTTCATGATAAATTGTGTGGAAAATACGGGTCCTTCAATAAGGGTGTCATGCGGATGTGCCGTCACTGCAACTGTTATTCTCCGAACATAAACATTCCTTCTGTTCAACCTGCAACAAAGAATTGGTCACCTGTTGATTTTCATTGTTTTCCCGGCACAGATCTAAACGATATCAATAAGAACTTCAAAAACAACTCTCATCACAACATCAGGAATGTATTTCATGATTTATGCTTTGGTACCAATCAGAACAACATTCATTTTGCAGCTCCTGGTGAATGTTTGCACATGCACCAGCTTGGCACTGCCAAACGTGCCGTCGAATCAATTGAATTGTTGCTCCGCGGAAGTGTTCCATGTGTTTATGCCCCCAATTTGAAGCACGGCGTAGCTGTTGCTAACAGTATTGGCCATATAGCACAACGGTACGGTGGTTTGTTATCACGCCAGTCTGATAGAGATTTTCCTCGCACCAAATTTGGGACTCAGCTATTATCAACCACAAAGAAAGAAGGGCATGATTTCTCTGGAATGCTTATTTCTCTTCTGATCGCTATGGTTTCCAAACATGGATCTGACATTATTGGTGACCATTGTTTTGTAAAGAAACAGATAGAGGTAATTCAGCTCATTCTATCAATGGAAGAATTTCTTAAACACGGTCGAATGAAATATGCTTCCTTAAAGAATCTCCCAAAAACAATCGTTCACTTTATTAATTGTATAAACTCAACATGTCACAGGAAAGGGATGGGAACAAAACTAATCAAGAATCACCTGTACTTTCACCTATCAGATTATATCTCTTTATGGGGGAGCCCCGCAGGCTGGGATAGTGCTCCCAATGAGTCTCACCACAAAACTGAGATTAAAGCTCCTTCCAAGAACACGCAAGGTAATGCTGCATCACTAATCGGTCAAACGGCCAAGCGAAAGTCAGAGAAAATGATGCTAAGCCAGGCAACATATCACTACAACTTGAATCCGCCTGACCCTACTCCAATTGAACGCCCTGATGGTGGCGGTTCTCATTTTCAAATAATGAGAACCGAGAACGGGGAATCAACAATGAAGTGGCTTCTTTCTATCAACAAAACCAAACCATTTTTTCCTACTGACATACTTGACTTTGTTTGTGATTCCGTGCTACCTTTATTGGAGAATCCTTCGCACATTTGTGGAGTTACAGAGCACAATTGTTTCGATGTTGCTTGTGGGTCTAATTTTATATTTCGCTCGCATCCTTCATATAGATCAGACAGTTCTCTGCTCAACTCCGTATGGATGGATTGGTGTTATATGAAATTGGACTTTGATTTGAATAACAATCCCAAGCTCATACCGTGCCATCTGCTATGCTTTTTAACTGTAAAGAGTTTGAAGCAGCCGTACAGTAGTATTGGTGGCTGCCTATCCAATTGATACAAACGGAATGTATGCTGTGGCTCGCCGGTTTCAAGATGTGCCTAAGAAAACAGCTTCTGCTTTTGTCAAACGTGGGCGCCTGATGAATTCTCTCTACCTATTTCATGTCGACACTATCCATTCTGAGCTGGCAGTTGTCCCAGAGCAAGGAAAAGATGGCTCCATAACCAATTGTGATTGGCTAGTGATATCAAATCGTATATCGTGGCTGGATTTCTTTGAAAGCAAAAATGCTGCTACACCACCGTCTTATGAATGTTTGTACAACGCATGCACACTACAGGACGGCATCCAGTTGGAACTGTTTGAGATGGCATTGAATGATAACGAATCCAGTGATTATGTATCCAGTTCAGACAGCGATAGTAGTTCTGACAGCAGTTCCAATTGAGTAGCAAGGTTAATGTAACGGCTAACTTTAAATTATTGTTTAATAGTACTATAGAGGGTTAGCTCTAAGTACAGTTTTGCGAGATACATATGCGCTCATAATATAACAGCCTTCGTATTTCGGATTCGAACAGCTATGTAATACTAATGGATTGAAGAATAGAGTATCGCCTGACCTCAATGGAACTTTCACTCCATACGTGGGGAAGACAAAGTAATAAATCACCTCTTCATCACTTACATGTTTTGGAGCAATAACTATCAGCCTTGTATAGAACATATCGACATCGGTATGGCTTTTTGAGTGATAATCCTTTCCAATAGAAAAGGCCGTTGCGTGATGGCCGATTGCATTCAGCGTTGTACGATTAACAACCTCATTCATCACAGTCGTTTCAAGGTTGACAAATTTGGACATTGGAGTTAAACAAAGCTGCATTTCGTTCACAATAAGTAGGGCTTTTTGTTCAAGGTTGGCTTTCGTTGTCGAGTCCACATTGTTTTTGAAAACGTACACACCATTTCCTGATTTCAATCGATTTGGTCTCATCCCAATAATAGCATATCCACTGTTTACACTGTCACATTTGGTTCCTCGGCCTATTTTGGGTTTAGATTGAACAATCTTCCCAGCAAATGTTCTTGTGATTTCTATATTTTCGGGGGTACCCAAGCGTTGTTTTGCGAATTGTCTGGAAGCTTTTGCAAAGAGTCTCAATGATGGTTCTGATTCGGCGAACGCTAGAACAAACTTCTTGTCCGTACTATCCAATGTTTTGAAACTGTCAATAGACACAGCCTGTGCCAAAGAATATTTCTTCTCTCCAACTGTTGTCCGACCCCAATTTGTAGCCATGAATTTTCCTTGAAACCCATTTTTGTTAACTGTTTTCAATGCTATTTCCTCGACATGTTTGAAAATTGCATTTGGATCTCGGCGACGATTCCTGTCCCCTTATGCTGTCTTGTTAGGTTTTATCTCCGACAAGTGTTTGTAAGTCTGGTGGATTGTTGATGATGATGGTGCTGCGTTTGGGAGAAAATTTGAAGTCATTTTCTTTCTCTCAGTCTTCCCTTGTTTCCTCTTTGATTTTTGCTTGATTGCTTTTGCTGGCAATTGCTTTGTTGTTGTTTTGAATCCCATTGTTGTTGCCGGGACGAATTGCCGTTGCCGTGTTGGATCGATTGGTGTTGTTGGATCGATTCGTTTTGCAAATCGATTCGTGTTGTGGATCGATTGGTCTTGGATCGATTGGTGTTGGATCGATTGGTGTTGTTGGATCGATTGGTGTTGGATCGATTGGTGTTGGATCGATTGGTGTTGTTGGATCGATTGATGTTGGATCAATTGGTGTTGGATGGATTTGCCGTTGCGTATTGATTTGCCATTGCGGATCGATTGGTGACGAATCGATTTGCCGTTGGAGGAGGAGGAGCAATTCGATGGTGGATCGCTGGTGGTGGAGGAGGAGGAGCGATTCGATGGTGGATCCCGGTGCAGACGAATTGCCGTTCCCAGTTGCTTCTATTTGATGGTTCCTTCGATGGTTCCCGGTTGCTCCGATGGTTCCCGGTTGCTTCGATGGTTCCCGGTTGCGGTTCGATGGTTCCCGGTTGCTTGTATTCGATGGTTCCCGGTTGCTTCTATTCGATTGTTCCCGGTTGCGGTTCGATGGTTCCCGGTTGCTTGTATTCGATCGTTCCCGGTTGCTTGTATTCAATCGTTCCCGGTTGCTTGTATTCAATCGTTCCCGGTTGCTTGTATTCAATCGTTCCCGGTTGCGGTTCGATGGTTCCTGGTTGCTTGTATTCAATGGTTCCCGGTTGCTTATATTCGATGGTTCCCGGTTGCTTGTATTCGATGGTTCCCGGTTGCTTATATTCGATGGTTCCCGGTTGCTTGTATTCGATGGTTCCCGGTTGCTTGTATTCGATGGTTCCCGGTTGCTTGTATTCAATCGTTCCCGGTTGCTTGTATTCGATGGTTCCCGGTTGCTTGTATTCGATGGTGCGAATGGAGTGGAAGACCAATCAATTGCCGTTGCCGATACCGATAGAGTTGCCAACGTTGGTGGAGCGTGTTGGATCGATTAGTGTTGGTGTTGCGGATCGATTGGTGTTGGATCGATTGGTGTTGCAGATTGATTGGTGTTGGATCGATGGGTGTTGCAGAGCGATTGGTGTTGGATCGATTGGTGTTGGATCAATTGCTGTTGCAGATCGATTGGTGTTTGATCAATTGGGGTTGCGGATCTATCTCTCGTTGCTGCCGCTTGCTGCTGTTGCTCTCGCTGCCGCTTGCTGTCGAATGAACGAGTCGTTGCCGTTGTTGTTGCCAACGAATCTATTCAAATAGATGATATGATAATTGAACAAAATGGGTGAGTATCTATTGATGTACTACATAGAGTAAATAATAACAACAGAATGATATAATCTACATGCCGATCGATTCGATGCCACAAACCAAGACTGCACGCGCCGCCGCCGCCGCCTACTTTTGTTGTTTGCTTCAATTTGCCCAATCGATTCGATGCTTACAATTTCAAGGGAAGATTTGCCCCGATGGTTCCCGGTTGCTTCCCGGTTGCTTCTTCGATGGTTCCCGGTTGGTTCGATGGTTCCCGTTTGCTTCGATCGTTCCGGCTTGCTTGCGCTTTGATCGTTCCTGGTTGCGCTTCGATCGTTCCCGGTTGATTCGATGGTTCCCGGTTGATTCAATGGCTCCTAGTTGCGCTTTGATCGTTCCCGGTTGCTTCAATGGTTCCCGGTTGACTCGATGGTTCCCGGTTGACTCGATGGTTCCCGGTTGACTCGATGGTTCCCGGTTGATTCGATGGTTCCCGGTTGACTCAATGGTTCCCGGTTGACTCGATGGTTCCCGGTTGACTCGATGGTTCCCGGTTGACTCGATTCCGATTCGATGGTTTGTTCTGATTCCGATTCGATGGTTTCTTTCGATCCATTCCTATGAAAATAAGAAGAAACCGGAAGGGAGGAAATACATTATCAGTAATGCCGGAGGCAGTATAATCATTGTCTATCTCTCTCATTCGTACCGTTTATTGTTCCGACAATCGTTGTTCCGGAAATCGTTGTTCCCACAATCGTCCCGATGAAATTGTTGTTGCTGCTGCCGTTGATTTGCAGCCTTCTTACCCTCTGTCACGAAAAACAGTACCTCGTGCCTGTTGATATAGAAGCAATGGATAGAGATTTATTGCTTTCAAGACATATATGTTTGTGGCCAATTCAAACAATATCTATCCAGCAAACCACCTCTTGTCCAATGCGAGCTAATTCTTTTTCCAGTACAAGGCTGTTATTTCAGACTAAAATATTCGAGCACAGATTACCTGCCTAATGCTGATCAACAATCAAGGGATCATTGGATTAAGTGGAATCCCACGTTCACAGACGGAGTGCCAAATAGCAACTCTACTCAAATAAGTTGGGTAAGATTATGATAGAAAGGTAGTAGGCTAGAAAAAGTGATTTTTTTGTCGCGAGGTAGAAAAGAAAATTACTGTGTTTGTCGCGAGGTAGAAAAAAATTCGTCGATCGATCGAAGTAGAGGATACTTCTAGTACATCCTGTACAATTCTACAGGATTTTGTACTAGTGTAGATTTCTACACGTTTTTTAGTACTGGATAATTTTCAGTATTGAATCCACGTAGGTTTCTACACGAGAAGATGTTTACACCTTACTAGAAATTTTCGGTATTGAATTCGTGTACGTTTCTATGCCAGTAGATTTCTACACTTTTTTAGTACTAGATAATTTTCGGTAGTGAATCCGTGTAGGTTTCTACGCCTGTAGATTCGTACACGTTTTTTGTACTAGATAATTTTCAGTATTGAATTTGTGTACGTTTCTACGCAAGTAGATTTCTACAATTTTTTAACACTAGATAATTTTCGGTAATGAATCCGTGTACGCTTCTACGCTAGTAGATTTCTACATGTTTTTAGTACTAGATATTGTTTGGTATTGAATCCGCGTAGGTTTCTACGGGTATAGATTAATACACGCTTGTTGTACTAGATACATACTAGTAGTGGATCCGCCTAGGTTTCTACGCGAGTACAATACTACAACACGCTTGTTGTACTAGATACATACTAGTAGTGGATCCGTGTAGGTTTCTACGCGAGTACAATACTACACGCTTGTTGTACTAGATACATAATCAAGAAAATCAATACCGATTCCAGATGGGTCTCATATCTAGCATATATACCGTGAACAAGCATACGCCCCATCGAACAGATTACTTAACAACATGAATGACCAATACCACCAAATGACCGATGCAGTAAGACCGACACGACGCTAATACAGCAACAGCAACAGCAGTATCGGTACGATGATGGTAACAAATAACCGGGGAAGATCTCTACCATGTAAAATACAGCAGAGAGCCCCGACACAGTGAAAATACCCAGTAAAAATACAAGCCTCTCTTTGAGCTCACATCTCTTTAAATTTAAAATATTCGTTATACCTATCCGGTCGATTTTTAGAGTAACAACAGGTTATAGAGCCCTTATACCTTCCACTAACAAGTGGATACCTTAAGCTACCTATCTCCGCCCCGTACAGCACCTCCACTGTCGGTTACAGCCAGAGTATACTTGGTACGGGACTCGGCGACGGGCTGTATCAATAGACCTCCCCCCCTCTCTTCTTTTCTTTCTTTCTTTCTCCTTACTCGCGTATCAAGGGGTGTATACAGATCCTTCTACCAAGAATCTTCTTCTGTAATACATGACCAAGAAGCGTACGTATCAAGGGGCGTATCTACAGAACATTCTACCAGGAATATTCTTTTGTACTCCACGACCAAGACCGACTAATCGAGTAAAACCAACATCGTACTCTAAGGATTCGTCTTCCTTTGGAACATCCCTTTGGACCGTTCCGACAATCGATTGAATCGACAATACGACGATTCCGACGATCTCACGATTACGAATACGATTACACTACGTTCAAACGATTCTAATCCACATCTGGAACGACGACAATCTCTAAATCATGCCGCCAGCTCCATTTGACTGGAATCAGATCCGGGACATTAAAATCCAATTTGGATCATTCCATACCAAGGGGAACGCAGACAAACACGTCGAACTCAACAAATCATTCTCCCACTATCTAGAGGACACAGATGGCCTATACATCACAGATGAGGATGCCGAAGGACCCAAGACATTGGCTCCAGACCCGGCAACCATGCTCAAAGAAATCATTGTCAACGCAATCATGGATATCATCCCCGCCCGAGAACAAACAGAAATTAACAAGGGACACATATCCACTCTCTTTGCTGATGCCACCTTCTGGTATGTTGATACGACTCAATCAGCAAGACGACTCAGGAACAAGAATGCAATGGATAGGGCAGGAGAACAAGCTATCTCAAATGGACAGGACACGCTCCTCATAGAAATCAGAGTAACTCACTGGGGCTTTAAACCAGATTGGGATCCATTACACTTTGATGAGGTTTATGACGCCAATATCTACAACTTCCCTGAACCGAATGATGAAGCGACTACACTCCCAGCACCAGTGACAACAGGCACTGACATGCAGCAATTGACCACTCTACTCCAGCAACTGGTCGACAACAGCAACACCAATAACAACACCACCAACAACACCGGCGCCAACCACCAAGCTCTTGACCTCCCATGAAATCCAGCCACCTTACCACCACACGTTAAGGAGCGATACTATAGGAAAGAAGAATTTCTCACCAAAGATGATATGAAAGACTTTCCAATCGCCTACACGGACTCATCAGGAAATGAAACAATTGTCAGACAAAACTACTACCTACATAACCTAGGAAGTGGCAGAAACGACCAGCGCCTGATCACTAGAAGTGGTGACTGCTTTGATCTAACCAGAGCCTCTGACAAGTCCAAGGAAGCAGCTAGAGACAAACTATTCCTCTCGGGATTTCCACAACTAAAGGACGACACCCACCCTCAGGTCAGAAAGTGGTACAGAGAGATTACTGCACATGCACAGCAGCATCATATTTACATCCACCCTTACTATCTCTACAGACGCGAAGCTGACCATCTTAGAGGATTTACCATTGGTGATGGACTACCACACGACCTACCTGCAAGATATGAATTGGCAATTCACGAATGGGGTAACCTCATCTACACTGCACTCAGAACTGATAAAATCATCCCTGACTCATGTGATAGAATGAAGTCCACAATTCAAAGCTTTGAAGGGGGGCAAGGTTACGAAGCTCTGTACATACACAGTGATTGCTCAGACACATCCCAACTCAAAGAGAGAATCCAATGCAGCCAGAATGGTCAGGAATCCTCCCAACCAAGATGCAAATGAATCCCTTGAAGAATACTACTTCAGATACAAGGATTACTTGCGACTCAGAGTTTTCCTCCAAAGCCAACCTGGCACCATGAGTTTGACGGAAGAAGTCAGCAATTTGATTGCAGGGACCACTCTCAGTCACGAACTATTTGAGAAAACAGAAGATGAACGCGGCTCAGATGACCAATTCAAACGGGACAAGTACAAAGCAGGTAGGCTTCTACAAACCCTGCAAACATATGAGCAAGAGATCAAGGCTGAACAAAAGTACAAGAGGAACACCTCCAAACCAATCCAGTCCAAGCAATTGCCTGTCTCAGGCACCAGACCAGGCCCCCGTCGCAATGATAGGTTTCAAAAGCGCGCTAGCAATAGTACTGTTAGAACACCTTCTACTTTGACTTCTCACTCAATCAGCCTAATCGAATCACTTGGGTACCCGGAAATGGATGAAGAATCTGACGACCCCTTCCTCCACCAAGCATATTGCAATGCTATCACAGCATTTGATAAGCAACCTAGTCTCTTTGACACATCCAGAAAATGCATTGTTTGTCACATGTCCGGTCATAATTTTGACAATTGTCCTGCATTGCAGGATATTGAGTCCCTCAAGAAATATAGGATTGCTGCAGCTGTCTTTCTGAACAAATCCAATAAACAAACCCAACAGCTCTTAGATTCAACCCAACAAATCTCTCAGATCAACATTGGCGATAAAGATCAAGATGAGGTTTCACCCGATGACGTGTAGAAGACCAAAATTTTTGCACCGGCCAAGAATAGAAAGTTGTTAATTTCCTTTTGAAACTGGCTGTTGAGCTGATTCTTCCAAAGGCAAAGAAGAGCAACGCGATCTGTAGCTGCAGGCCGGTTGAGGTGCCGGTCTGTTGTAATCTAATATTTCTCTGATATCCACTACAATTGAAGGCTCGGCGTTCAATCAGATCTATTCTGACTACCGGTGGGCTCAGTCAGTTAGATCTTAGGCTTGTAGTTCTACAGTAGGACGCAAGAACGTCCGATGCAAGGTTTAAGGTTGAATAATCAAATAATCTAAAAGTATAAGCGTGTCGACTTGCCAGAGAGCAAGTTATCGCTTTAGAGTGTGCTGCCGCTAATACAGCACGATGAAATCACGGGTATTTTGTACGGTAAATTACCGTATTACGGTGAATATCGTGTTGCCGCTAATACAACACGTATATTCGTGAGCAGAGTTTCGAACCTCTGCTGTCTTTTCTTGAAAATAAGACACTTAACAGAAGGTAGCATATGTTAACATCTGTCATGTGTTCTTTCTTGGATCACTAAGTATCGGACTCGATCGTAAGAATGAGCTCGGTATTGACAATCGATTCTTCTCCTCCAGTTAAGTATCGAACAGTAATTTTTCGAGGTCTCATTATTTTCGATCTCGTACCTCTACCAACTTAGACACGAAAGGAATTTAATACTCCCCATGTGTCCACATGAAAGCATCCTCTAGTATCTGGTGCAGTCATCCTGCAACAGATCACCGGTGTTTCCACAGTAGTGAAAGATGGGCTTGAGTAAAGGATACACTACCGAGTGTCCCCAATGCTTGGTGAGGATGTCAGCGCAGTTATCCTTACCTGCAAGATGTTGCATGAGGATGAAACCTCTTGCGATCATGCTTCTAACATAGTGATATGATAGAATGTGATGCCTCTTGTGGAGCCTCCCATATGGGAATGTAGAGGTTTGGATCATCTTTTCATTGTCTCCCCATGTGTAGGATGTGTCGTGTACTCTAGTACCTAGATACCTGAAGGACTGTCGAATGTCAACAATTTGCTCAATGCAGGTTCTAGCAGATACAAACTCAGCGCCAAAGGTGGCTGTTTCGGATGTTGCTTGCTTCTTGGAGAACCACATGATGGGGGTCTTGTTTGCAAAGTGCAGGATACCAGTGACAGCTTTACCACTTAGGATGTCATGCATTAAGTTTGCATCATAGAAATGAGACAATACAACTACCTTCCCTAGGGGTTTAGGGGCATCGCTTGGTAGGTCTTCAGAGTGCTCCCCATATACGGTATTGGACCAGTCTGTACTGTTGCCTTCAGTGAGTACAAAATCTGGTATGCCCACTCTGAATCTGATTTTGAAATGACGAAACTTGGAAATATATCCATAGATTCGTTTGGCTCTGTTGAGATGGCCTTCCCTAGGTTGCACGCGAAAGCTTGATAAGGTCATGACAGCAGTCTGCACATCAAAACGTCCAATGGCAATGACCCACTGGAGTGAGCCCACCATGCTTTGATACTTTTGGATATCAGTATCACCTAGGAATGATGATGAGTCTAGCTCTGGGTGGTCATTCTCAGCAAGGGGTGAATGGAACCTGGTGGTGGGTTTACACCCAAACATTTGTTCATATGAGGCCTCCATTTTCTCGATGAACTTGATGGGGTTCATGCAGAGCACACCATGTTCATCTCTTTCGAAACCACAGCCCAAGTGAAAGTTCATTGGACCAGAGCCCTTTAATTTGAAATTGTAAGGTTCAGACTGCAGGGTTACCAGAAAGGTTTCAGGATTGGCCATACATAAGCAAAGGTCGTCAACATATGTGCATATCAGCTCGTATACTGGCTCCCCATTCTTGTTGTTGCCAGGCTTGATAAAGATTTCAGGCTCTGCCTTGGATCTTTCAAAACCTAGTTCAATGAGGCAGGCAGCGAGCATATCGCCAAAACACTTGCCAGATGAGCGAAGTCCATATAGAGCCTTGTAGATCACTAGTAGGTGGCCCTCTAATGATCCAAATTCAGCGCCAGCCTTGATACATACTTTCTCGCAGGTAACAGCTTCAAGGTATGCATTACCAATGTCGGTTCCCCATGCTTGTAAGCTATTCAGTTCAGCAAGGAATAGGCACATGCGCAAGCCACGAAGAGAAACCACTCCTGCATATACACTGTGAATGGGAGTTTCAGTGAGATTGCCATTTGCAACTAGCCGGGCTTTGTGTCGACCATCATGCTTGACGGCATAAATCATGTGAACTTTGATCTGTTGAAAACCAATGGGTATATTGCTAGCCTTGTAGATACCCTTGTTAATAAAAGTGTCATACTCTTGAAGCTGGGACATTTCCAACGCTATGGCATCTTGCCATTTGGTGTTGCCATTTGCTGTATCAAACTGGATGGCTTCGTCATGATTTCGAGGTACCTTGAATCCATATTGATACTGAGGAGCAGTACGGAAGGAGCGGAGCTTGGCTTGGTGGATTAGTCTGTCTAGTTTCTTGGTTCTTCGAGCGAGTGAAACAATGCGTTTGAGATGTTTCCAGCCAGGTTTATCAAGCATGTTGTTGTCTTTTGCATATTGGGCTACAGTGACCGGGTCATCGGTAGCTACGTTGGATAGGGGTTCATATGTTCTTTCCATATTCTCCCATTCAATCCATAGGTTGTATTTGGAACCTTTGTATTGGGGGTGCTTGTTGTCAAGGGGACCTTGATGACCAAGTATGCGTCGAAAAGACCAAAGTTTGCCATCTTCTTGAGTTACATCCCTGTGGATGTAATTCATGACGTCATTGTATGCTATGATATCTTCAAGTTCATCATCTGTATGCTTGCACTTGAATTTGATGAAGTCCTTGTTTTGCTCAAGACTGTTTTCAATGTCAACAACTGTCATTCTTTTCTGTGTGCCATCAGGGAGGGCCATGAGAAAAGACCGACCTTGCAATTCAGTAACAGGGATAGCAGGGATGGTGATGGGTGTGCCATCATCGTCAAATTGGGCGTTGCCTTCTTCATCAGTAACAACTACTTTAGATGGGCCAACAGATGGGGTAGCAGGATTGATAGGTGGAGGTGTTGCGTCACTGACATCAAAATATGCTAGCTCAGGGGGACTAAAATCATCTTCAGTAACAGGTACGCCGGTAGGGGTTTTGCTGAAGATGTGAGAGGTTGGAGGACCATCAAGAATCTCCCCATAGTTGTTAGGGAGTGGAGAAGGTACATAGCTTCGTGTATTAGGAACCTTGGAATAAAGGAACGTAGGCAAGGATGGCTTTGGGATGTGCAGAGGAGGTGATGCTGGTACCGAACGGGGTGGTGTAGGAGGTCGAAAGGAGGGACTATCACCAGAAGACTTAGGAGTGAGGGAAGCATCCTTGGCCTGGCGCCATGCAAGAAAGCCATCATCAGTGAACAAGCCAGCGCGCTTGTTGCGATGCTCAGGAGTTAAAGCAGTGCGTACACCAGAGCGATCAAGGAGTTTATTGGTGATGGGATCCCAGATGGTGAAACATAAGCTATTACCAACATGCGCAGCAATGCCAACAAAGTGACCAAGGCATTCAGTGGTCTGGGAGCCAAACTGTGTGTCAGGAGTCTTGTAGTATACAGGCTCAAACCAAAAGAAACTGAGGTATGGGCTGATGTCACCAATGATACCGATGGCAATATAGAAAGGCTGTTTGTCAGAGAGAGTAGGGTCAGACAAATGATTCATGAGATGACCAACGTATGTCATACATAATAGCCATAGGTGTGGTGGAGTGCCTGTGCGATCCATGATTCTATTGACAATGCGCTTGAAGGTCTGGTACCGGCGTTCGAAGAGATTTTGGTGTTGATGGTATGGTTCACTTTGCCATAAACCAATCCACATCATCTTGAGGTAGTCAAGTACAGACTTGCTGGACTGGTAGGACCCATGATCACAGAGCAATCTGAGTGGTCTACCCCATTGCCGAACAAAATTTTGGAGACAAGGGAGAAAATCAGCAGTAGTCCTCATTTCTTCAACATGAATGATATGAGATTTGCGCCCAAAGAAAACTTGAGCAATCTTGGAACCACCATTGATGGCAGGGGTATCTGAATATACGACATCAGAAAGGACATCATCATTGAAAGGTCGGACATTCATGGCAGGCTGTGGTGATTGGAACCTTTTGAAGATGTTACCATCGGGACTAAGTGAAAGTGAGCCATACTGTGTGGAATTGTTGAAGGTAGCCTTGATACGGTCAAGGGAGATCCATCCAAAGAAGGGTTTCAGGGACAGGTAATCGATATCAGTGGGCGATTGAACATGGGCTGCAGCAGTGATGGAGGTGGAAGGAGACTGATTAGAGCACCTACTAAGGATGTCTTGATGGATGTAATCAGTGGGGCTAAGCCAAAATGAAGTATCAGAAACATCCAAAGCCTGGAGGGAGGAGGTAGTGCTGTTGGACAAGAATGAGGTGACTGTAGAAGAGGTGCCAATGTTGATATCCCTAAGCGCGCCAAATTCATCATAATCTTGATATGGAAGTGATGTGGAAATAGGCGGGTATTTCTGAATGAAGGTATCATCCTGGGGGGTATATGCGGTATCTAGCACAGATGGGTCCCAATGCTGATCACTTGTCATGACGACGTGAGGAAGATGAGCAAATTCTGCATGGGTATACTTGCGCATGGCAAGATAAGGTAAGCCATGGCATATACTGAGTGGAAAGACATGGCCATCAGTAGTGGTAATGACTTGGGTTCCACCTGTCTTGAGAGAGGTATCATCCACGATCGAGTGGTATGCTTCCATCTGAGGAGAAGACAAGATAGATGGGTGTTGTCCAGTGTAGGCACATTCATGAAAGATGATAATGACCGGACCTCTGTTGGAAACAGAGTAGGCGCCACACGTTGCAATAGGGATGTTTTGGATTTGGTGATTGTTGATACCAGTTATATTGACAAATCTAGGGGGGATGTCCTTAGAGATAAGGCATGCATCATTTCCTATGATACATCCATTTGCACCCCTGTCAACCATAGCATAACCGGGTGTGGATACAGTAGTTTTGCTAGAGTGGTAAGTAGCGACGGGGTTTGCTGGTGGAACAAGGGATTCACAAGTTGGTGATGCCCAATAGTGAAAGTTCACAGACCGTGAGGTCTGTTCAACAGGTACATAAATATTCCCCTCTTTCTTGTAAAGGATATCAGGGTTATCGGCAAGGAAACGAGCTGGGTGCGCGGGAGAAACAGAAGACTTGAGCGGTCTGTTATCGGATTGAGAAGATGCCTGATATACACCAAGGGATGCATGGAATGCAGATCTGGCTGAGCTTTCCTCAGCAGGTGAGAGGACCTGTTCAGTATCAGTTGAGGGGACCTGCTGATCAGTGTGGTGTTCATAGATCCGACGTGTGATCGGTTTGCTAGAATTGGGATCCGGTGGTAATGCAACATCAAGGAGCTCAGATCGTAGGCAGGCAACTAGTTGCTTCTTGTCGTCAGCTGAGAAGCCAAGCCAGTGCTTCATACCCTGCTTAGAGAGAGTTTTCCAAACTGCAGATGGTAGTCTTGTGGTTGGATCTGGTGTTCTGCCAGCCTTGTAAACAGCGTAGTCCTGGTAGTCACCATCAAAATCAATCGGAGGTAAATATGAGGCCGAGTCATCAGTGATAGCAGAATATGTGGACTGTGTCATAGAAGACAAATCATGAGTATTGGCTTTGACAGACAGCCGACTTCGAGGTTGGGACAGGGAAGCCTGGGAGTCCAGTCTGGTGGCTTCAAGGAGGAGGGTATTTTTCAATTCACTGATAGCAGCGGCTTCATGCTGTCTAAACTTGGTCAAATCCTGTGCTGCAGGGGGATCATCAACCTTGCAGAACTGTTCACTGAGTTGGAAGCTGCTACTGCAGGCCTTGCAAAGGTGTGTTTTGACGGTATCAAAATCAAGTGGCCTCTGCGGGTCGCGTAGTGTGTTGAGATGGTCTAGCTGAGCAAACCATTGGGTGATGAACTTGACTTTGGTGTCCTTCCATGTTCGTAAGTCAATGTCCAATAGGTGTTGCATCACAATGGAGGTGTCATACACTTTGGATTTGGACCTATCATGCAATGCGACAAAGTCAAAGAAGGCCTGTTTGCCGTCTCTAGAAGTGGTATGGCTGAGCACACAGGAATAGGAGAGGTCACTCTGGAGGGCATGTAGAACAAGAGTCCAGAAGAATGCACACTGCTTGTCATGAAGGGCCTTCTCGTACCCGATGAGTGGTATATCAGGCCAGCTTGGATCGAGAAATGTGCGCGTATCTATGTCGGATGTTTCCAATTTAGCCTTGAATTTGACAAGCCAACGCTCAAAGGTTGCATCATTCTTCAGGGTTGGGAATGTGGTTTCATCCCGTGATTTCTTGGTCCATGACTCATATCTGAGCTGTTCGATTGGTTTGGAGGATCTCTCCTGTTGTCGTTGAGATGTGCCGGTGATAGTGCGCGCCGTTGTTTCAATGTCAGTCCCAGATTCTCTTCTGGCTCTGATAATCCCGCGACAGTAGCTCTTAAAGGCGGCCTTGGTATAGTGGGTTCTATCTTCCCAGTCCAGTCCTTGTTCTGTGAGATGTTGTCCAAAATCGATGACTCTTTGTTGAGTCATCTGTACATGTTGGTAAAGTGGTGTTCTTGTTCCTCTCTCGAGGTAAGCGAGATCACCGATATTCTCGATGTACAGGTAGTCCAACCATGTCTTGTACTGCCCAGCGACGAGCGCCTCACACAAGGTGCTGTGGGACTCCTTTGGGACATCGAAGGATTCATGCAGAAAGGTGACTAATGGTTGGTCGAACGAAGGAAAGAGGTCCGTGATAGATGTGTCCTCTTCACCCTCTGGGCTTGGATTATTCTGTTGATCAGGTGCCATGTCTGCTGTGGGCAGAAGGGATGTGGTTGCAGCACTTTCGGGTTGGAGTGTTTGGAATCCTGTGGACCTGCTACGTGTTCGACCTGCGATGGGGATGTTGGACATGTAGTGCTGTTACAGTTTCTCTTTGTTTCGTTGTTGTCTTTTCGTCGGCGTCTCGCGGATGGATAAAGCAGTTATCGTCGATCGATAATTGCTGTTGGTGGATTTGAATTGCTTGGCGTTTCCAAAGCAATGGGCTTCTATTAAAGACTACGGCGTGCCCGTTGATGGTCTTTGTTGTGCTGTAATCGGATCAGAGAACTATCAATCGTCGTGCTGTAATTGGATCAGAGAACTATCAATCGTCGTCCGTAGTTGAGTCAATTGATGATCTGCTGTCGAATTGTTTTCGTCGTCGTCTTCTTTTGCAAGCTTCAACAAGCTTGCGACTGTTAATCTGTTAATTTCCTTTTGAAACTGGCTGTTGAGCTGATTCTTCCAAAGGCAAAGAAGAGCAACGCGATCTGTAGCTGCAGGCCGGTTGAGGTGCCGGTCTGTTGTAATCTAATATTTCTCTGATATCCACTACGATTGAAGGCTCGGCGTTCAATCAGATCTATTCTGACTACCGGTGGGCTCAGTCAGTTAGATCTTAGGCTTGTAGTTCTACAGTAGGACGCAAGAACGTCCGATGCAAGGTTTAAGGTTGAATAATCAAATAATCTAAAAGTATAAGCGTGTCGCCTTGCCAGAGAGCAAGTTATCGCTTTAGAGTGTGCTGCCGCTAATACAGCACGATGAAATTACGGGTATTTTGTACGGTAAATTACCGTATTACGGTGAATATCGTGTTGCCGCTAATACAACACGTATATTCGTGAGCAGAGTTTCGAACCTCTGCTGTCTTTTCTTGAAAATAAGACACTTAACAGAAGGTAGCATATGTTAACATCTGTCATGTGTTCTTTCTTGGATCACTAAGTATCGGACTCGATCGTAAGAATGAGCTCGGTATTGACAATCGATTCTTCTCCTCCAGTTAAGTATCGAACAGTAATTTTTCGAGGTCTCATTATTTTCGATCTCGTACCTCTACCAACTTAGACACGAAAGGAATTTAATAAAAGTCTTTCTTGCAGCCACCATACGACATCACCTCAAGATGACCATCAAGGATTTGACGACGCCACAGCTCACCAAGTGAACAGCTTCTGCCCCTCCTTGGACTCCAGCAGTGTCAGCTCATACGAATCTGTCACGATTGGTGCTGTCAATCTTCTCCCTAGGGATAGCCTCCAATCTTCAATCCCAATTGATGTCTACTGTGATATGGAATCACTTGAGGCTACTGCACCTGCATTGGAATCACACCTGGAAATCAATGGAGATCCCAACTTTGACAGAGACAACCCTACATCAGTTGATACCTACAATGTGCAATTCCTGGTCCCACCAGACCCTATTGCGGCTACAGCCTATTTCCAACATGGTGTTAGAGCTCAGATTGACACCGGTGCGAAAGTTTCCTGCACAAATCTCAAACACATCCTGCATGGTTACAAACCCTACACCAAGCTAAGGAAATGTCCTGTCAGGCTCACGGCAGCGATTGGAGGAAAGGCAGCAACCTGCATCCCTGAAGGATCTGGCTACTTGCATATCCCAGCACCGAATCACATTGGATATATCAAAGTCTTCTTCTACTATTCTCCCTCCCTGTCGACTACACTGCTGAGTGAGAATGACCTTTGTGGAATGACACCTCGCGCGCGAAACCAGTTCAGCAGACAGTCTATTCACAAAGCCTTCCATGATGACCAAGGCTCATCTGCTCAGCAAAATGGACACCTCACTATTATCTGTCATCACAAGCAGAGTACTGCCAAAAGTATTGTCCTACATGGAAGTATCATTGATGCTCAATGCTACACATATCCAGTACTCATCCCAGACATTGATCTTACATCCCCATATGCCAATTGTGCAACATCGTCAGCCTATGCTTTGGCGACTGACATGCAGTTCAAGGAAGCTTGTGAACTGGCCTCCAAAGAAGCCATTAGCAACTACAGATATGATGTATACACCAATCTTGTCACACTGCAAAAATGCACAGAAGCAGCTCAAGCTCAGTCTGATACCAGTGACATGCCAAAGTTTGATGCTAAATTGTTCTTCACCAAGATTGTGGACAAAAATATCCCCATCCATGCCATCAAAACCAAGACATCGAAACTTCTGTGGCACCAACAATTGGGACACCCATGCGATGACTTTCTGTATCAAGCTCATAAGCACATCCTTGGAGTACCAAAGTTCAAGCGACAAACAAGTATTCTTGATCAATGCCCAACTTGCATACGATGTAAGCAAACTAAAACACCTGCTGGCTCACATTCCACAAGAAAGGCTACGCAACCGTTTCAAGGTTTATCAATTGATTTTGCATTCTCAGGTGCCAGATCCTCCAACAGCAAACGAAAGTCAGATTACGAAGGGATACATGGCGAGACAGCTTGGATTCTCATTGCAGATCACTATACTGGTATGAAATATGGTGATACCAGAATCTCCAAAGGAGCACCTCTACATTGGCTGGAACATTTCTTCTCACAGCACAACCCAACTTGTGCCAACAAGTATATCAGCGTTGATCAAGGTGGTGAACTCTACCACAACCCTGACATCCGAAACCTCTTCTCTGCCTATGGGTACTCAATTTTCCCAACTGGTGCAGATGCTTCTCACCAGAATGGTACGGTTGAACGAGCTCACCGGACTCTTGCTAACTCAATGAGGACCATGCTCAGTGGTGCAAATTTGCCCATAAAATTCTGGCCCTTTGCATTTTATCATGCCCTTCGGTTGTCCAATGCCTTCCCAGAAGGCAATCAACAACATTCACCCTTAGAATTGGCAACTGGCCATAAGGAAAATCTTGCTGACTTCCGCACATTTGGGTGCAGAGTTTGGGTGCGACCTCCAGGGAAGAAATCAATCAAGCTTCAACCCAATGCAAGAAAAGGCATATTTCTTGGTTTTGTCCCATACACTACCAGAAACATTCTTTGGTACAATACTGAAACGCACAGAGTCAAGATTGCCACTCATGTCAGATTTGATGAAGGGATGAATGATTTACCCCTTGCAGATCTTCCAACCAATGTCAAGCACCTGCTACGGACCAATGATAACATTCCTCTTCCAGCCGAACCACACGAGGTGTCCTCCAGTGATTTTCAATTCTCCATCTCCCCCTTTGCCAATCTCACCAATCTCCAGCTCACTGTCTCCAGTACTTGTGCTGATCAAGCCTTTGGTCTTCGATATGCAAATGATTCCCTTCTTGGCAGAGCTTACATCACAGATATCCTTCCCAAAAGCCCTGCCTCCAAATTTTTCTTCTCACATAAGAAATCTCTCTCCAAGCTCCAAGGCGCTTATATTGTCTCCATTAATCACAACCGTGTGTTCACTGCTGCTGATGTCACCACCGCATTGCACCAATCACACGCTCGAGGGGTGAGGGATTCAATGGATACTCCTATCACTTTTGCACTTGAAGGAAAATTGTCTATGAAAGAAGTCAGGAAACACTCCAACGAATATGGTTTATTTGCTCCAAATACCTCTTGGAAGGAAACCACTGATGAAGAAGACCCACCTTTTTTGGACCGGATTTCATCCATCAAGACTATCAAGAAAATTGGCACCAAATACAAGAATATCATCCAATCCAGAATCAACCAAGTTGATAGCACCGCAGCTCTCCATGCCAACATCCAAAAACACTTGGCCCCAATCGAAGATGACATGGAGGTTGTCATTCCCACCATTGACATTGCATCACTCAGAGCTATCACTAAGCTTCATAAACCAGGAAATCATGCATTACCCCTAGATGCAGATTCACTACCAAATGAAGAAATTGAACTCTTAATCAAGGCCATCAATTCCAAAGCAACTACACCTGAAGAACAAGCACTTGGACACTTTACTCAAAGGAATCTCAAGCCCTTACCCACATGGGCTGAATGGGAAGCTGGTGAGCGAAAACAGCTTGATCAGTTTGAAGACTTAGAAATGTTTGGATCCCCCATCCCATATCCTAAGGACCCAGATGCCATTATTCTCAGACCCCATTGGCAGTACAGTGTCAAGAGGAATGGTGTCCGCCGCGCAAGACAATGTTGCAATGGAAGCAAATATGCAGCTCCAACCCTGCATGCTATTGCTATGTCATACTCATCATGTGTTGAACACCCCATCCAAAGATTGTTCTTTGCCATTGCAGCCAGCCTCAATCTCAAAATCTATGCAGGTGATGCGGCTGACGCCTATGCCCATTCTCCAGGGCCCAACATCCCTACATACATGACTATTGATGATGTATATGCAGAATGGTACCGACACAAGCATGGCAAAGACATAGGCAGAAGATTGGTGCTTCCTGTTCTTCGAGCACTCCAAGGCCATCCGGAATCCGGTAGATTATGGGAAACCCATATCAACAAGATCTTGAAAGGCCCTTAACTCAACTTCAAGACCACCACACATGACAGAACGATCTACACAACAGTTTTTGAAGGTGAAACAGTCTACATGCTGAGGCAAGTTGACGATTTTGCACTGGCTTGCACATCTGAATCCATATCTGACAAGATCTATGACATAATTGGGGCGAAACTCAAGCTACCTAATGAAGATGTTGTTCCCTTCACAAAAATGGGATTGCTTGAAGACTTCAATGGAATTGACCTCAAACAGACCACTGACTACATTGAACTGTCCTGTGCAAATTACATTGACAGAATCATGAGATCTCATGGATGGGAAACTGATTCTAAGATGAAACCTCATTCCAAGCCATCAGCGCCATTATCAACTGAAGTGCTGAGCCAACTACACTCACATACTGATGGACCATTAGAAGGCACCAAGGAACATGCTGAATTACAATCCACCTTTGGGTTCTCATACAGGACGCTCTTAGGTGAAATGATGTTTGCATATGTGAGTTGCCGGCCAGACATAGGCTATGCAGTGACTCTCATGTCAAAATACAGTTCCAATCCCACTGCATTCCACTATTCCAGTCTGAAGAATATAGCCCGCTATCTCAGAACAACCAGATCTTGGGGTATTAGATTCTACAGACCAAATGCTGAGCCATCTTTACCATCAGGAGAACCCTACACCGATGTAGTCCAAGATGCATCACTCCCGACATTTCCTGAAGATATCAAGCAAGCCAAACTGATGTGTTTTGTTGATGCCGCATATGGAAATGATCCAAAACATCGCAGGTCCACCACAGGATATGTTTTCACTTATGCTGGTGGAGCGATTGTTTTCTGATCCAAAGCTCAGTCACTTACTGCACAGAGTTCTACGGAAGCTGAGTTCATTGCTGCCGTTACAGCAGCCAAAACAGCCAGATATCTCAGGTCTATACTCAAGGAATTAGGATTCGCCCAAGTTGGTCCAACTCCGATCTATGAAGACAATGCATCAGCAATTGAAATCATCAATGCCCAGAAGCCAACTGAAAGGACCAGACATATTGAAATCAGGTTCTTTGCAATTCAAGCATGGAAAGAAAATGGCGAAATCAAGATGATCCATATCCCTGGAATTATCAACCCGGCTGATGATCTAACCAAACCATTGGGATGGATCTTGCACGCCCGACACGCAAGATACATCATGGGACACTACCCAGGTTAGATCGCCCGCTTGTTTCGATTCGATCCAAACATTCAACCTATCAACCGATAAAACAATGATACCATTCTGTTCAACGACGCGATCCGAACGTTCGATCCATCAATCGATAAAACTCAGGATGATATACTCCGACAGTAATCCAATACCATGCAAGTAGAGTATTGGATCAAGGGGTGTGTTGTCGGCGAAAAAAAATACGGACTTTGTCGGCATCAAATTTGATTGGAAAAGCCGACAAAACGAAATGACGACCGAGGTGCGATCCGAGATACGAATATTCCAAAGATCGAAGCTTAGAATCAAACGCACCTCCACTACTTGGAAATCCCTAAGTGGTAAAAACGATATCACTTAGGACTACAAACAAAAGACAGTAATCGGTTAGAAACAAGACATATCCAAAGACCTGACCAATAAGTGAACACTTGGAATCCATAAGTACATTCAAAAGAATATACTTGATATCCCGTGAGGAAATTACTTATTGCAATCAAGAAAATCAATACCGATTCCAGATGGGCCTCATATCTAGCATATATACCGTGAACAAGCATACGCCCCATCGAACAGATTACTTAACAACATGAATGACCAATACCACCAAATGACCGATACAGTATGACCGACACGACGCTAATACAGCAACAGCAACAGCAGTATCGGTATGATGATGGTAACAAATAACCGGGGAAGATCTCTACCATGTAAAATACAGCAGAGAGCCCCAACACAGTGAAAATACCCAGTAAAAATACGAGCCTCTCTTTGAGCTCACATCTCTTTAAATTTAAAATATTCGTTATACCTATCCGGTCGATTTTTAGAGTAACAACACTACAAACATGGAAGAACACAACACCATCAACCTGAGTAACGAAGCAGCACTGAGCATTACCAACACACCCACCACTACAGTAATGAACCAGCAGAAAGAAGGAACAAAAACCAATGTGGTAGAGAAAACATCTAACGGAGAATGCTGCGATATAGAGGATGTTGTGAAATGTGTCATGAAACAAATCCCATATGACATATTGGCACAGGCAGTGGCCAAACACTTACAACAACTGCAGGGGAAACAACATATAGGGGTGGGAAAGGTAGTAATGGTACATAAACAAACAGAGGCAACCATGCAGGGAGATGGGAGTTACAATGTCGGCGACACAAGAGAACAAGCAGTAAGTACAATTACAGACAAATATGGGCTTATAACAGACAACGATATGCTTAAGGCTTTGAGTGATATGACTGAAACACTGGACAAGCAGCTACAAGGTTACATCAAAAAACATTGGTACCATAACATGAAGTTCCCTATCGATAACGAGGTAACGGCGAATGTACTAGAAAAGGCTGTTAAATCACATGCGGTTATGGTGCCACGAAATATTACAATGGCGTCATTCTCTTTCTTTTATAGGAAACGAGTAGGGACAGTACTGACTGCATTGAGGCAAAACTCACAAATATTAGCAAGAAAAAACTGGATAGGTAAATACAGGTTGGGGAATTGGTTGCTGAAATTAGGAATTTTGGAATCTATTTTTGGTCCGACACCACTAACATGCTGCCCGTTGATACTGATGATACTTCCGTACTGCTGTCGGTCAAAAATACACGTACCCTACTTACGTACATTCTACAGCGGTTACATCCATTCTACACTTGAAAAGTTACTTATACTCCTCCTGAGATAAAAATGACTTCAAGTATCCAGACATTTAGGTCATATCATGTGTTCTCTGTCTTATGACGAATTACACATGATCGACGACCGGTTTAGACATCCCTACATACAACACTAACACAGGGATACCGGTTGAATACAGTAAAATACACAGTAACAGAGCAATCTCGCGATATGCTCACATCTCTTTAAATTTCAATTATCCTATACCTTTCGGTCGATTTTTAGAGTAACAACAGGTTATAGAGCCCTTATAACTTACACTTGTGTCCCGCAAGAGCACCAGTGTTTACCTTAAGCTACCTATCTCCGGCCGTTCAGCACCTCCACTGTCGGTTAAATCCAGAGGAAATTCTGTGCTTAGCTCCCTGTGCGGCACATTCTCGGCCTCCCCTCGTCTCATTCTTTCTCTCTCTTTCTCCCGTGCTCGTGAATCAAGGGGTGTGATACAGATTCATCTACAAGAATCTTCTCTTTGTAATCCACGACCAAACACCGACGATCGATTGTTTCTCCGAACTTGGTACAACGACAATCGACACAAACCTTCTTTTGCCAAAAAGAACTCCAACCGCCAACGATCGCCCGGTTAATTACCATCGACGCCGATTGTTTTCTACAATCAATCGCTGACACCGAACACCGCCGCAATCGATAAACAATGTTACTTAAATTACATCGCAACGACAAATTAATTTTGTTTCTAACACTACGATCCTCGCAATCATCAACCGCTTACGACGCATCACCAGTTGAATCGTTCCGGACGACAACCGTTCCACCGACGATTGTCCTACAAGAATCTTGTCTTATTCGCCAACAACGACATTAACGACGACGATTCGCTACAAGGATCGCACGATTACGATCACATTAATACAAGCCAATTGCATTACCGGTCAACACCACAACGCCGACGCTTCTCGGACGATCGATCGACACTTAACCACATCCACTGTCCCTGCCAGTTCAACCACATACATCAATTACAATGCCGACTCCATTTGACTGGACTCCAATCTTTGGAATCGAATTCCGATTCATGAGTGCTAGCAACCCATCTGCAGCCGCGTCCCTCAACAAAGCCTACTCTGAAATCATTGGCACAGATGAACTCTCAGAATTCTTTGTGACCCGCAAAGAAGAAGGACCACTTGAAATAGCGCCGGACCCACAAATCCACATTCTAAATTGCATCGCCGAAGCAATTGCTATCAATCTAATAGACCCTGATGCAGTCACACAAGGCCACATTGCCAACCTTCTCAGCAAATGTGTTATCAAACATGTTAGAAACAATGGGTCTCGCAAGCGAATGCGATACAAAACAGACTTTGATGCCGCAGCCAAGCATGCCATTCGAACCAACACTGATGAAGAACCTATCGTCTCATTTGAACTCACTATCACCCATTGGCGATTCAAAAACAAATGGCGACCTGACCTCTTCATGCAAGCCTACACCGGAGACCCATCATCTGCCACCTCATCCAGGGTCCAATTTGCCAATTTACTACAGCGACAATATACCACACCGAAGGCCGCTTCCCCGGACGCTCCCATCTTAGCCCCTATCACACCCGCTGAAGCCAAGAATGTCAACGCGACTATACCTTCTGATACTACCACAATTGAAGCCACGAATGTCAACGCGACTATTCCATCTGATACTACCAAAATGGTTGGTTCCAATGCTGTCGCGACCCCTGTCGAAGCTCTCTCAGAGACGCCAGCTACCTTCCGACGGACATTTAATCCTCCCAGCCAATCTGTGGCGTTACACCACATGCCAACACCAGTTCCCCTACCCAAGTCTCCTGGCGCTTCTTCACTGCAACCCCTATGGTCCAAAGTGAGTCCTACGGGTATTCACGTGATTCTCCCCCATACAAACCCGACTGTCTTGCGCATCACCAAACGACACCGCGATGCTCTCAAGATCCAGCTGTTCCACCTCCATGCTAATATCTTGTCTATGAATTGGTTTTATGACACTATCGACTGACTGCTACTCGGTTTCATTCTCCAATTCACATACGATGTTGTCTGCGCAACTCCCACCCCCTGCGATCTCCTACCGATCGTTGTGAACCCGCTGACTGACGTTCTGTATCGTTCACCACCATGGAATTCGATTGACCCATGAAATTCAATCCCATAAGTGTTGAATCGAGGGGTGTGCATCTGAATCAAGGGGTGTGCATTGGACCATTCCCTCATAAGCCTCCACCCATTTACTTATCATCGCCCGCACGCGACACGGATCCCACTGAAAACAACCTGAAATACGAACCGACTGATAATTCGCCACTCCTCCACCAAGTGTCAAATCAAGGGGTGTGTTGCCGGTTCTGACGGTATCAATACGAAGATATGATTCAAAGCTTAATTAACATACGAGCTAGATGAGACCTAAAACAGAAGAAGTCTACTAGTCGGCTTTGGACCCCGTTCTTCAATCCTTGACATTCTCCTTACATTCCTTCAGACCAATCCTCTCCTACGGCATCAAATAATTGGATGGTGTGATCATGACTCTGTTCTTCGATCATCCCTTTGAATCATTCAAGCAGTTGCAATCGCTTCTGCAACATCCAAACAAATCCAATGCTTACGATTCGATTCTACGATCAAATTGCTTTCTACGATCTCTCAATCGTATTCCACACTCAACCGATTCCTACGACTGTCAATCCCTTCGTTAGCATTTGATAATTCATTCTGGCATCAATAGCTCTTTTTCCTACCAAGTCAAAAACGAATCCCCTCCGTTCCCATTCGTTTCTACGACACGTCTCTTTGAGATCCTACAAGAATCAATCGCCTTAGCAACTGCCGACAATCTACAACATCGAATACGATTGATAACTACTTATCCCCTCCGTGATACCAAGCATTGTCCAATCCATTCTCTCCATCGACGTCTAATCTAAGTCCTACAACCCGTCTCCTCATGATTCTACAGTCACTCAATCAATTCCCCAATGCACTACGATTGCGATTCGCCACTACGATCATATTGACTCCTACGTTCTCTCCATTTTATTCCACACTCAACCAGTTCCTACGATTTGATTGAACCCTTTTCTACGCTTCAGTTCTACGATCAATCGATTTCTCCGATTCGTCTCATACGATTCAATCCCTTGGTCGGCGTTTGATATTTGATTCTGCTGGAATCAATAGATCTTCTTTCTACCAAGTCAGGAGATCGAATCGAAGAGGGCTACATATCGCCATCACTTTGAATATGATTTGGATTCCCTAATCTCATCTTCCGAGACAACTCAAGTTCAATCAATCCACCTCAGCATCAGTAATCGGCTCGTTTGATTCTATTCGACGATTGAATCTAAGACTACATCCGATTTCACTATATCGATTCCCGCAATCTCCGATTGAATTATCCCCTCCTTGGATCGATTTGTCCCTATCCATCACTCATTGTTCACCTCATTGATCTCCCCTTCGTTGAGATCTTCAATTCCTCCTCTCGGACGACTCTTTATCCCATCCGTGATATCCAATACGCTCAACCAATACACACGGCTTCGACCCCGTGCTATCATCCTTTGACGATTTTGATTCCCCGATCTAATCTCCTTTTCAACTCTGATTGATAACTCTTCTACTGGCGAATCTACTATTAGCCTTCTCACTTCCTGTCGATTTCGCGACCAATACATACTCAAGCACCTCTCCTCCCTCATTGATGACTCATGCTTCTCCGTTACGTGATATCAATCTTCCAATTCTACGATTACAATCTTCCGATTCGATATCTAAGGCCATACTTAAGTTTTAGAGTTCTACAAGATGGAGAACCGACTTGTAATTCAACACTTCTTCACTACTAAATGTTGAATCAAGGGGTGTGCTGTCGGTCAAAAATACACGTACCCTACTTACGTACATTCTACAGCGGTTACATCCATTCTACACTTGAAAAGTTACTTATACTCCTCCTGAGATAAAAATGACTTCAAGTATCCAGACATTTAGGTCATATCATGTGTTCTCTGTCTTATGACGAATTACACATGATCGATGACCGGTTTAGACATCCCTACATACAACACTAACACAGGGATACCGGTTGAATACAGTAAAATACACAGTAACAGAGCAATCTCGCGATATGCTCACATCTCTTTAAATTTCAATTATCCTATACCTTTCGGTCGATTTTTAGAGTAACAACACGTACAGCCGATTACAGCAGAGGTTGAGTCCCTATCACCTTCCCTGGTACTGTTGCAGTTATTCAAGACACAGAAAATGAGGATACAGGTATTTTAAACCCTCAGTACAGGAAATACAACGACGCGGAAAATGAAGATTTTTATTATTTTGTTACAAGAATCATGTCAGCAATCAGTATGACAAAATCCAATTTCAAACAACGGAAGGAGAAGCACTTGCTGAGTGATATATTTTCTGTAGCGGATGAAGCATTTGCATTGATAGTGATCTACAATGAGCATCATGTATCGGTGAACCAGCAGCGGCGAAAGGGTGATGCCACGATTCTGCGACAAAAAAAAATCTGCGATTCAGACAGTGGAAGCAGAAATGGATGGATGGAGGAAGGACGAGAGTTGTTCAGTGATTTGTGTGGCGAAATTGGCGAGATGCAAAAACACCCAGAAAAAGGAAGGGAATTGGAAGAAATGATGAGGGAGAGATTTAGGAACAAAAGTTCGACAGATTACACCAACAATAAGCATGTCAATGCAAATATTACTATTAGCAGCTCCAGTAGTTGCAGTGGACCAAAAAAGAAAAAGAAAAGGAAGGTCTATATTGATCCAGCAATAACAGCATCGATGAATGCCAGTTAATCTATTGGTGAATTAATGTAGAAAATAACAGTACATTCATAATACAAAACTACTACTAATTATGAACTTAATATTGAGAATATTAAAAATAATGGAGGATTCGTAATACGTTGCAATAGGAATAAATCAAGCATAATAGAATTTACATTTAAAAAAGGGAATATCGTAGTCCAGAAATAGAATTCACAATTAGGAAAGCAGAATCGAATTGTTATTTGGGAGATTAATATTTTGGAATTTATACTGAGTCAAGATTTATTTTTTATTTGTGAATAGAAGTAAGTGTTGTTCGTACGGAATAATAATTGGGTTGTCCTAGAGACTGAAATAAATTATTTTTTGTTAATCATGATTAGAGTAATCACGCGCACAGAATTATTTTTTGTATGATTTTAAGGCAGTGACTAGGGTTGCGCGGGGGTGGGAATTTCAGGGTGTTGCGAAAAATATTGCCGTGTTAAAATCACGCACAAAATTTGTGCGTGATAAGTTGATTCAAACCCCGCGAAACAGTTCTCAGACGAACCATGGTTCGAAACAAAACAATATTTCACTCCTGAATAGCAACAAGAATGTTGGTCCAGCTCCTCGGACTCGGTCTGCTGCCCCAGCTCAAGATTAGTGATGAGGGATCGGGTTGTTTTGTGTTTTGTTGTGTGATGTCCTCGTCACTTGTCGCGACTTGAACAACCGTGCGTATGAAATAGGGGTCGTTTTGTTCCCCCAAACTTTTCGTACCATACCGTTCGTATCGTACTAGCGTACTCTACCATACCATAACTCGATTTCGGTCGAGTTCGGAAGACAACATCTTACGGTACGAGTATGTATGTACGAGTACGTACGTACCAGTACGTAAGTCTTACTCGTACCGTACATGAAACACGAACTGGACCAACCAGATGAACAGACAAGTTACGGTAAGAAGATACTACCCGGTCAAGGGTGCAACATGAGGGTGCGTACGGTATTAACGCTTAAATAAGTTTCAATACTGTAGTACCGTACTACTATTCGTACCGGACAGATCAAGTAGTGGCAACAAGGAGCCAAGGCACTAACCAGACACCCAGACTCTATGATAAATGATGAACTATTACTTCTCGTACTATTAGTGTAAGACACAAGAATTTGGTTTGTGCACCGGAACAAAAGTACTCTCTCTATTAGTTATTAAGTAGTGTAATGCTACAACAGTGATCAAAATAATAATCATCTGCAAGCAACCCCCACTCAACGAGGGCTGACAGGCAGTGTTCAGTGGACGATGGGTACGTAGCAATCAATTAATTACTCGGTTGATCGAGAAGGACGCACTGTACTCCTCCCACAACCAAGCAGTGGCTCTCTGCTGTACTACTGTGCATCACATCGAAACCACTTGTATTTCTTTCTTGCCTTGCACGCACACACATTGCCTTCCGTATGTATCTATGTGTATACAAAGCATTGCATTGCGGTATATATTTAAGGCAAAAAGTTTCCGGGAAGGATGGAGACGCCCATCATTTCGTGGGTGACGAGTCCCCAAATTCCCATCATAGCGGCACGGCCGTTGTTGAGCTCGACGGTTCGCTTCTTGAGCTTGGTGGCGTCGTCGAACTTGTCCCATCCGAAATCGAGCGCACCGTTGCGGTAGTCACCGACGTGTTCGGCCTCGACGTCCAACCAGGCGGCGTCGCGGTTGACGATGGTGGCAACGGCGAAGAAGGCGAGCATCTGGAGGAGGACGTTCTGTCCGTCCTTGCTGGCCAACAAGTAGTCGAAGGCCTTGAGTCCGGCGGGGACGTCCTCGGCTCCGGGGAATCGGATTCCGGCGGCGGTGACGAGGTATCCGACAACGGCGAGCATGGAAACACGTCCGTGGGTGATTTCGTACTCTCGGAGGAGGTCGAACTTTTCCTGGGATCCGTCCTCGACCAATCCGAGGGGATCGAAGAGACCGAGCTGTTGTGTTGTGTTGTGTTGTGTAATGTAATGTTGTGAGTGTGGGAAACACAAACAAACGAAATTGATTAGAAACTACGTTCGGTCGGTCGGTCGGTAGGACGAATGCAATGCAGGTGCAGGTGCAGTTGGAATCACAATCACTATTGCAATTGAAATCACAATTACGGAGCCTGTTTGTTACCATTGCATTGGCAAACATAACTTAACATTACATAACATAACTAAACATCACATAACATAACAGAAACCCACAACTCAACTCAACAACAACTTACAGGAGCCATGGCACCAATGTCATCGGAGAAAGGCTTGGCGGCAAGGGCCGAAGAGGAGCGTCCGTCTTGGGCGGGGGCAAAGGCAGCAGCCGAAGCAACGAGGGAGGCAGCGATCATGGACTTCATGGTGAAAGAGTTGGGTGTGTTGGGTGTTTGTGTGTTCGGTGTTGTTCGTCGGAAATTATGGGCAAAACGTCGGGGACGAACGAAACGGGAGGAACAGATTTTGGTTTCCGGTTTTTCGATGGAAGAGCTTACGAGTATTTCAACACGCTCGTATTATTATTGCTTATCTTATTTTTTCCTACCGTGCGCGGTATACTACGTAATCTTACCGTACGCGCACGACGGCGACGGCTACAATCGTCGTTGCCTCGGATTAGTACCGTACGGTACTCGTATGTACGGTAGCTTGATTGAAGTCAGGAAGATGCGATACGGATACCCTTCATCCCCCGCCCCGGGGAAGGAAGGAAACCTTACTCGTACCGTACCGTACTTATACCGTCAGAGAACCGAGCAAAGGAACAAACGAGAACAACGAGAAACCCCCCACATTCAATTCATTCATTCAAGTCTTTTTTATCCAATCACCGAAGTTGCAGATGGCTATCGTTCCGTACCGTACCGTAGTACGAATGATTCCCGATCTTCCTTGTTCAACTTTCCGAACAACACTGCGATGCGCTTCGCTGCCGTCGAGTCGCGCGGTGGCGATTATTCCGATGACGTGTGCTTTGCTATTGGTCGAAACGAATGTGAATGTGAATGCGAATGTGAATTCCAACAAAATACCTTGCGTACATACCGTACCGTAGGTACATACCGGTACCGGTGTGTGTCGTATCCCGTCTCTCCTTCTCCCGTTACACCTACCGTACGGTACACATGTCCTTCCAAATACGATTGGAATTAGAACTTTAATCACATGTTTCAATCCAGAGAACACATCACTTTTGTATATGAGAAGCTTCTCCCAATCTAATACGATTGAATACAAAAGTATCCAAAAACTTGTTTCTTTCTTCAGATTTATCATTCCCACAATTCTAAAATACTGCTAAATCAAACCACTTGTATTACACGTTCTCTTTTTAGATGTTTAGAGGCTTACGACACTGTTTAAACAGTCGAATAAACACGTCTATTTGATATCTATCCTTCACTATTACTCTAGTATTACTATTCAATGCTTTACATTCTAATCAACGCTTTTCCTTGCCCGTACTAACTATCAACATTATTGTTCACAATGACTACTTACAATCTTATCCCCTTCAAGTTCGATTTTGATCCAAACACGATTGAAAAAGTGGAATACAAAACTTCAAGAGTCAAAGGTGGTGTTACTGAAACAACCAAAGTGAAAGTCCCCATTATTTCAGCCTCTTCAACTCATATGCAAGTCATTCACTCCATTCATGAATTCAACAAGAAGGCCAGACGAACTCTCGACTGGGACGATGGCGCCAAACTCTTCAACAAATTCCCAGACATCCTCGGCAACTATTCCGACGATGCTTGGTTCTCTGAACAAATTGAAGAAATTGAAGAAACAGAAGACAACTTCAATTCAATTGACTGGTGTCATCGTCATTGATGATGATGTATTGAACGGCGTGGGTTGTTCAAGGAGAGAAAGAAAGAGGAGGCGGTGATTATTCAATTAACCGGCGTGATAGACAAAATGACCAAGCAAAGGTGCGGCCGTGTCGAAGGGGTGATTGGAATTGCTCGGCGTTGCGCGGAGCAAGTGATTGGTTATCAAAATATCGAATGGTCGTCCAAACAATCCTCGGAGGTGCAGAAATAACCGAAGGAATGTTCCGAAGAAGGAACCGAAGAAAGGGTGGTGCGGTCGACCGGTAGGACCAAAGGAATGACTGGTAACAGAAAGAATTAACCGAAGAAATATCAACCGTCAGGGAAGACTGTCAAATATTTGGAGTGGAGGAGATAATGAACCGAGGAAAGGACCAAAGGAACGTTTGTCGGGGAAATGATTGATGAGGTTGTATCGCAATTGCAGGGCGTTGCTGTTGTTACTCTAAAAATCGACCGAAAGGTATAGGATAATTGAAATTTAAAGAGATGTGAGCTCAGAGAGAGGCTCTTATTTTTACTAGGTATTTTCACTGTGTATCAGGGCTCTCTGCTGTATTTTTATGTATTAGAGATCTTTCCCGGTTACTTGGTCTTCATCGGATTGATACTTGTTCTGCTGCTGCTGTATTAGCGGCGTGTATTGGTCTTACTGTATCGGTCATTCAATGGTATTGGTCATTTTGTCATATATGAGGTTAAGTGTTTTATCCGATGGGGCATATGCTTGTTAGTGGTATTTGAGATAGATGAGGCCCATTTGAAATCGGTATTGATTTTCTTGATTGCAACAAGTAATTTCCTCACGGGATATCAAGTAGATTCTTCTGAATTTACTTAAGCGTCCCAAGTGTTTACTTATCGTTCAGGTCTTTGGATAGTTCTTGTTTCTAACCGATTATCCTCTTTTGTTTGTAGCCTTAGGTGATATTGTTTTTACCACTTAAGGATTTCCAAGTAGTGGAGGTCCGTTTGATTCTAATGCTAGATCATTGGAGTATTCGTATCTCTGTGTTAATCTTACGTACCTCGGTCGTCCTTTCGTTTGTCGGCTTTTTCAATCAAATTTGATGCCAACAAAGCCCGTATTTTTTGCCAACAACACACCCCTTGATCCAACATGATATCATGTCGGTTTGGATGATATGTTGGATTACTGTCGGAGTAGGTCAAAGCCGGTTATGTACCCTGGAGCCGAATCGGAGTGTTACCGATCGATCGAACGTTCAGATCGAATCGAATCGGATCGAATCGAATCGAATCGAACGAATCTGGTCCAGATAATTCCTCCGCGTTTTAATGTACAGGAGATCTTAACCTGGGTAGTGTCCCATGATGCATCTTGCGTGTCGAGCGTGCAAGATCCATCCCAATGGTTTGGTTAGATCATCAGCTGGGTTGATAACTCCAGGGATATGAATCATCTTGATTTCACCATTTTCTTTCCATGCTTGAATGGCAAAGAACCTGATTTCAATATGTCTGGTTCTCTCAGTTGGCTTCTGGGGGTTTATGATTTCAATTGCCGATGCATTGTCTTCATAGATCGGAGTTGGACCAACTTGGACAAATCCCAATTCCTTGAGTATGGACCTGAGATATCTGGCTGTTTTGGCCGCTGTGACTGCAGCAATAAATTCTGCTTCCGTAGAACTCTGCGAAGTACGTGACTGAGCTTTGGATCTGTAAACAACTGCTCCACCAGAATAAGTGAAGACATATCCTGTGGTGGACCTGCGATGTTTTGGATCATTTCCATATGCGGCATCAACAAAACACATCAGTTTGGCTTGCTTGATATCTTCAGGGTATTTGGGGAGTGATGCATCTTGGACTGCATCGTCGTATGGTTCCCCTGGAGGCAGGGATGGCTCAGCATTTGGTCTGTAGAACCTAATACCCCATGATCTGGTTGTTCTGAGATACTGAGCTATGTTCTTCAGGCTGGAATAGTGGAAAGCAGTGGGATTGGAGCTGTATTTTGACATCAGGGTCACTGCGTACCCAATGTCTATCCGGCAGCTTACATATGCGAACATCATTTCACCCAAGAGTGTCCTGTATGAGAAGCCAGATGTGGATTGCAATTCAGCATGTTCCTTGGTGCCTTCTAAATGGCCATCCGTATGTGATTGCAGTTGGCTCAGTACTTCAGTTGATAATGGTGCTGAAGGCTTGGAGTGGGGTTTCATCTTTAAATCAGTTTCCCAACCATGGGATGTCATAATTCTGTCAATGTAGTTTGCACAGGACAGTTCAATGTAATCAGCTGTCTGTTTGACATCAATCCCATTGAAATCTTCAAGCAATCTCATTTTTGTGAAGGGGATTACATCTTCATTAGGTAGCTTCAGTTTTGCTCCAATGATGTCATAGATCTTGTCAGATATGGATTCTGATGTGCAAGCCAGTGCAAAATCATCAACTTGTCTCAGCATGTATACTGTTTCACCTTCAAAGACTGTCGTGTAGATTGTCCTGTCATGTGTGGTGGTCTTGAAGTTGAGGTCAGGGCTTTTCAAGATCTTGTTGATGTGGGTCTCCCAAAGTCTACCTGATTCAGGGTGGCCTTGGAGTGCTCGAAGAACAGGAAGCACCAATCTTCTGTCTATGTTTGCCATATTTGTGTTTATGCATATGCATCATCGATAGTCATGTAGGTAGGGATGTTGGGCCCTGAAGAATGCGCATAGGCGTCAGCCGCATCACCTGCATACACTTTGACATTGAGGCTAGCCGCAATGGCAAAAAACAATCTTTGGATGGGGTGTTGAACACATGATGAGTATGACATGGCAATTGCATGCAGGGTTGGAGCTGCATATTTTCTTCCATTGCAGCACTGTCTTGCTCGTTTGACACCATTCCTTTTGACATTGTATTGCCAATGGGGTCAGAGAATAATAGCTTCTGGATCCTTAGGGTATGGAATGGGTGATCCAAACATTTTTAAGTCTTCAAACTGATCAAGTTGTTTGCGTTCTCCAGCTTCCCATTCAGCCCATGTTGATAATGGCTTGAGGTTTCTGCGTGTGAAGTGCCCATGTGCTTGCTCTTCTGATGTAGTGGCTTTTGAATTGATGGCCTTGATTAAGAGTTCAATTTGTTCAGTTGGTAGTGAATCTGCATCTAGAGGTAATGCATGATTGCCTGCCTTATGAAGCTTGGTGATGGCTCTGAGCGAAGCAATGTCAATAGTGGGGATGGCAACATCCATGTCATCTTCAGTTGGTGCCAAGTGTTTCTGGATGGATGCATGGAGTGCTGCAGTGCTATCAACTTGGTTCATTCTGGATTGGATGATATTCTTGTATTTGGTGCCAATTTGCTTGACTTGATGGATGAAAGCCGGTCCAAAAATGGTGGGTCTTCTGCATCAGTGGGTTCATTCCAAGAAGTGTTGGGGGCAAAAAGACCATATTCGTTTGAGTGTTTCCTGACTTCCTTCATTGATAATTTTGCTTCAAGTGCAAAGGTTATGGGTATCTCTATGGAATCATCTCGCACCCCTCAATCGTATGAGGAAAGCAGCGCTGTGGTGACATCAGCTGCAGTGAACACACGATTGTGATTAATAGAGATAATGTATGCGCCCCGTAGCTTGGAAAGAGACTTCTTATGGGAGGAAAAAAGCTTGGAGGCAGGACTGTTGGGAAGGAAATCTGTGACATAGGCTCTGCCAAGTAGCGAATCATTGGCATATCTGAGACCAAATGCTTGGTCAGTACAGGAACGTGAAACAGTGAGCCTGAGGTTGGTGAGATCTGCAAATGGTGAGATGGAGAAGTGAAAATCGCTGGATGACACCTCATTTGGCTCCGGGGGGAGCTGAAGGTTGTCATCAGTCCTGAGCAGGTGCTTGACATTGGTTGGAAGGTCTGCAAGGGGTAAGTCATTCATGCCTTCATCAAACCTGACGTGGGTGGCTATTTTGACTCTGTGCGTCTCAGTATCATACCAAAGGATGTTTCTGGTAGTGTATGGGACAAAACCCAGGAATATTCCTTTGCGCGCATTTGGCTTGAGCTTGATTGATCTCTTGCCTGGAAGTTTAACCCAAACTCTGCAACCAAAGGTTCGGAAGTCAGAGAGATTTTCCTTATGGCCCGTTGCCAATTCTAAGGGTGAATGTTGCTGGTTGCCTTCAGGGAATGCATTTGACAACCTCAGGGCATGATAGAAAGCAAAAGGCCAGAACTTGATGGGCAAATTTGCACCACTCAACATGGTTCTCATTGAGTTAGCAAGGGTTCGGTGAGCTCGTTCAACAGTCCCATTCTGATGAGAAGCATCAGCACCAGTTGGGAAGATGGAGTATCCAAAAGCAGAGAAGAGGTTTCTGATATCAGGGTTGTGAAAGAGCTCTCCACCTTGGTCAACCAAGACATACTTGTTGGCACAAGCTGGGTTGTGCTGGGAGAAGAAATGCTCGAGCCAATGGAGTGGTGCAGCCTTGGAGATTCTGGTATCACCATACTTCATACCGGTGTGGTGATCTGTGATGAGGATCCAAGCTGTCTCACCATGGATGCCCACGTAGTCACGTTTTCGTTTACTGTTGGATGATTTAGCGCCTGAAAAAGCAAAGTCAATAGACAAGCCCTGAAAGGGTTGTGTAGCCTTTCTTGTGGAATGGGATCCAGCATGGGTCTTTGTTTGCTTACATTGAATACAAGTTGGACATTGATCAAGGACACTCGTTTGGCGTTTGAACTTTGGTACTCCAATAATGTACTTATGAGCTTGGTACAGGGAGTCATCACATGGGTGTCCCAGTCTCTGATGCCAGAGGAGTTTTGACGTTTTGGCTTTGATGGCTTGAATGGGGGTATTTTTGTCCACAACCTTGGTGAAAAACAATTTTGCATCAAACCTTGGTGTGTTGCTGGTATCAGACTGAGCTCTAACCGCTTCAGTGCATTTTTGCAGTGTAACAAGGTTGGTGTATATATCATACCTGTAGTTGCTAATGGCTTCTTTGGAGGCCAGTTTGCAAGCTTTCTTGAACTCCATGTTGGTGGCCAAAGCATATGCTGAAGATGTTGCACAATTGGCATATGGGGATGCAAAATCAACATCTGGTATCAATACTGGGTGGGTGAAGCACTGACCGTCAATGATGCTTCCATGTAGGACAATGCTTTTGACAGTGCTATGCTTGTGATGACAAATAATTGTGAGGTTGCCATTCTGTTGAACAGACGAGTCATGGTTGTCAGTGAAGGCTTTGTGTATGGACTGTCCACTGAATTGTTGTCTCATTCGTGATGTCCTTCCACAGAGGTCATTCTCACTCAGTAATGTTGTTGACAGGGAGGAAGAATAATAGAAAAAGACTTTGAGATACCCTATGTGATTGGGAGCCGGTATATGCACGTAGCCTGATCCTTCAGGAATGCAGCTGGCTGCCTTGCCTCCAATTGCTGCTGTGAGCCTGACTGGACATTTCCTCAGCTTGGTGTAAGATTTGTAGTCATGCAGGATATGCTGTAGGTTTGTGCATGAAGCTTTGGCACCAGTATCAATCTGCGCTCTGACACCTTGTTGGAAATATGCTGCAGCTGCAATAGGATCTGGAGGTACAAGCTTTTTTGTATGGTTGGTATCAACTGGGATAGGATTGTCTCTGTCGAAGTTGGGGTCTCCATTGGTTTCCAGGTGTGATTCCAATACAGGGGCTGTAACCTCCTCAGATGATGTCATATCACAGTAGACATCAATTGGGATTGAAGGCTGTAGGCCATCCCTAGGGAGAAGATCGACAGCACCAATCTGGACAGATTCATACGAGCTGACACTGCTGGAGTCCAAGGAGGGGCATAAGCTTTTCACTTGACGGGCTGTGGCATTGTCAAATCCTTGAGGATCGTCTTGAGGTGTTGTCATATGGCTGCAAGAAAGACTGTCTATTCTTGGCCTTGGCAAAAATTTTGGTCTTCTACTGCATCATCTGGGGGGACCTCATCTTGATCTTCATCTTCAATGTTGATCTGAGAGATTTGTTGAGTAGAATCTAAGAGCTGTTGGGTTTCTCTATTGCATTTGCTTAGAAAAACAGCTGTGGCAATCCTATGTTTCTTGAGGGACTCAACATCTTGTAAGGCAGGACAATTATCAAAACTATGACCGGATGTGTGGCAAACAATGCATTTTCTGGATGTGTCAAAGAGACTGGGTTGTTTGTCGAATGCAGTGATGGCGTTGCAATATGCTTGATGGAGGAAGGGATCGTCAGATTCTTCATCCATTTCAGGGTATCCAAGGGAGTCAATTAGACTGATTGAGTGAGAAGTAGTAGAAGGGGTTCTAACAGTATTGTTGCCAGCGCGCTTTTGGAAGCTATCAATTTGGCGAGGACCTGGCCTGGTTCCTGTGATGGGCAATTGCTTGAGCAGACTTGATTTGGAGGTTTTGTCCTTGTACTTCTTTTCAGCCTTGATCTCTTGCTCATATGTTTGCAGGGTTTGTAGAAGCCTGCCTGCTTTGTATTTGTCTCGTTTGAATTGGTCATCTGAGTCGCGTTCATCTTCTGTTTTCTCAAATAGTTCTTGCAAGAGAGTGGTTCCTTCAATAAGGTTGCTGACTTCTTCTGTGGAACTGATTGTGCTGGGTTGATTGTGGAGGAAGACTCTAAGTCGCAAGTAATCCTTGTAACGGAAGTAGTATTCTTCAGGTGATTCATTTGCATCTTGATTTGGAGGATTCCTGACCATTCTACCTGCATTGGATGGCCTTTTGGAGTTGGGATGTGTCTGAGCTATGAGTGTGTATAGAGCTTCGTAGCCTTGTCCCCCTTCAAAACTTTGAATGGTGGACTTCATTCTTCCACATGAGTCAGGGATGATCTTATCAGTTCTGAGTGCAGTGTAGATGAGATTACCCCATTCGTGAATGGCCAATTCATATCTTGTAGGTAGATCGTGTGGGAGGCTGTCTCCAATGGTAAATCCTTGGAGATGATCAGCTTCACACCTGTAGAGGTAGTATGGGTGGATGTAGATGTGGTGTTGCTGGGCATGAGCAGTGATTTCTCTGTACCATTTTCTAACCTGAGGATGGGTTGAATCCTTTAGTTGGGGGAAACCTGAGAGGAACAATTTGTCTCTAGCTGCTTCCTTCGACTTGTCAGAGGCTCTGGTTAGATCAAAGCAATCACCACTTCTAGTGATTAGGCGCTGATCATTTCTACCACTGCCTAGGTTGTGAAGGTAGTAGTTTTGTCGGACGATCGTTTCATTTCCTGATGCATTGGTGGAAGTGATTTCGAAGTATTTCATGTCGTCACTGGTAAGGAATTCGTCTCTGCGATTGTATCTCTCCTTAACTGGTGGTGGTAAGGTTGCTGAATTCCATGGAAGGTCAAGTGTTGCTTGGTGGTTGGCGCCAGCGTTGTTGTTGTCGTTGTTGTCGTTGTTGTTGTTGTCGTCGTTGATATCACGTTCTGATAGTTTATCAAGGAGAGCGCGTTGGCCTTCAAGGAGTTCCATCATCTTTTCATTGTAAATTCTGGCTTGGGGTGTTGGAGGGTCAACATTGGAGTCATCATCCGAATTGACCTGTGTGGCACCTTCATAAACCTTGTTGAACCGTTGGGCTTTCCAGGTGGGTTTAAACTTCCAAGATGTGATTAGGAGTTCAATGGTAATGGATGGTTTGGAGGAGCCGTCTGTGTGATGCGCGAGCGCTTCTTTAGCAGCCTTTTCTAAGTCAACAGGACCTCACAGTTTCTTGGAGTCTCCATTTGATGCAATGTAGTATACAGCGCAACTAGATAGTAGTTGTGTGATGTGACCTTTCCAGAGCTCTGTTAATTGGGGGAGAGGATAGGTGATAGCGTTGACAACGCTGCCGCGTAGATTGGTCATCATAGAAGGGGCTAGTAGTACCTTAGTGTCCGTTGTGGTGCTCTCCACAAATAAGTCTTCTGTGTCGGTATCGTCCAGGATAGTTGAATATAGGGTATGCAATTGTTCATCATATGGGCTGTTGCCCTTGAATTTGAATCGAATGCCTTCAAGCGCATTCCAATCAAATAGGTCTGCCATGCTTGCTTGTGGATTATCAAAGAACTGTATTGAGAGACAGTGGATACACCCCCTGATTCACAAGCAGGAGGGGAAGAAGGTAGAAGGGAAAAAGAACGACGGTGGCGTCGGCGTCAAAAGAACGAACAATGACCGGAGGGAATCGATGACTGGAGGGAGAAAGTAGAAAGGATTGGTCGGCGGAGGAGCGAGGATCAAAGAATTGATTGAAGAAATAACCGACGAGCGGAAGAAAGGAACCAAAGGAAGAGCGACCGGCGGAAAAGACGGTCAAGATAATTAACCGAGGAAAGGACCAAAGGAACGTTCCGCGGAGAAAGAAGATAGCGTTCGAGGAAGGACCAAAGGATCGTTCGAGAACGGATAGCGTTCGAGGAAGGACCGAAGGATCAGTCGAGAACGGTAGCCGAAGGGATGATTTAACCGAAGAAAGGACCGAAGGAACGTTCATTGGAGAAATAAGGAGAAGAGGGGGAGATTGGAAGGGAGTCGCTCAACAGCGGGCTCACGACAATCTCTGCGCTGGGGGGAAGGCCTATCGCTCAACAGCAATGTCCTCTGGCTGTGACCGGTCAGTGGAGGTGCTGATCGGGCAGAGATAGGCTCTTAAAGTATACGCCAACGCGTGAGTTATAAGGGCTCTATAACCTGTTATTACTCTAAAAATTGACCAAAAGGTATAAGGAATTCTTGTTTAAATTTAAAGAGATGTGAGCTCAGAGAGAGGCTCTTATTTTTACTAGGTATTTTCACTGTGTATCAGGGCTCTCTGCTGTATTTTTATGTATTAGAGATCTTTCCCGGTTACTTGGTCTTCATCGGATTGATACTTGTTCTGCTGCTGCTGTATTAGCGGCGTGTATTGGTCTTACTGTATCGGTCATTCAATGGTATTGGTCATTTTGTCATATATGAGGTTAAGTGTTTTATCCGATGGGGCATATGCTTGTTAGTGGTATTTGAGATAGATGAGGCCCATTTGAAATCGGTATTGATTTTCTTGATTGCAATAAGTAATTTCCTCATGGGATATCAAGTAGATTCTTCTGAATTTACTTAAGCGTTCCAAGTGTTTACTTATCGTTCAGGTCTTTGGATAGTTCTTGTTTCTAACCGATTATCCTCTTTTGTTTGTAGCCTTAGGTGATATTGTTTTTACCACTTAAGGATTTCCAAGTAGTGGAGGTCCGTTTGATTCTAATGCTAGATCATTGGAGTATTCGTATCTCTGTGTTAATCTTACGTACCTCGGTCGTCCTTTCGTTTGTCGGCTTTTTCAATCAAATTTGATGCGGACAAAGCCCGTATTTTTCGCCGACAACAGTTGCGCTGAGCAATTGGCGTAGGAGGTGTTAAAGCGACTATCGAAGGATGAGTTGCAGTCTCTGGTGTAAAGAAGTGCTTAGCACAATCAAATGGGCGTCGATGGTCCTTGGAACGGATGATGGACGCGGAAGAAGGTATTGATTATTGCAATCGGCGTGTCCGGTGCAATGGGCTTCTATTAAAGACGGCGATTGTCTTTATCTTGTATTAACGTATTTGTACTTGTCAAAACGGCGATTGTTAGCGGTGACAGAGGGGACGTTTGATCGTATTCAATGAAATCTTCAATCGTCCTTGGATGTGTATGACAGAAGGAGATTCTTGGTAGAATGTTCTGTAGATACACCCCTTGATACGTACGCTTGGTTGTGTATTACAGAAGAAGATTCTTGGTAGAAGGATCTGTATACACCCCTTGATACGCGAGCAAGGAGGAGAAAAGGAGGGAAAGAAGGGGACGTCTATTGAAACAGCCCGTCGCCGTGTCCCGTACCAAGTATACTCTGGCTGTAACCGACAGTGGAGGTGCTGTACGGGGCGGAGATAGGTAGCTCAAGGTATCCACTTGTTAGTGGAAGGTATAAGGGCTCTATAACCTGTTGTTACTCTAAAAATTGACCAAAAGGTATAGGATAATTGAAATTTAAAGAGATGTGAGCTCAGAGAGACGCTCTTATCTTTACTTGTGTATTTCATACTGTATTGGGGCTCTCTGCTGTATTTTTACATGATAGAGATCTTCCCTGGTTACTTGTTACCATTCTCGTACCGATACCGTTGTTGCTGTTGCTGTATTAGCGTCGTGTCGGTCTTACTGTATCGGTCATTCAATGGTATTGGTCATTTACGGGGTTAAGTGTTTTATCCAATGGGGCATATGCTTGTTCGTGGTATTTGAGATAGGTGAGGCCCATTCGGAATCGGTATTGGTTTTCTTGATTGCAATAAGTAATTTACCCACGGGATATCAAGTAGATTCTTCTGAATTTACTTAAGCATTCCAAGTGTTTACTTATCAGTCAGATCGTTGAATGTGTCTTGTTTCTAACCAACTAACCCCTTTCGTTTGTAGTTCTAAGTGGTATCGTTTTTACCACTTAGGGATTCTCATGTAGTGGAGGTGGTTTGATTCTAAGCTTCGATCTTTGGAATATTCGTATCTCGTACCGTCTTCCCGCACCTCGGTCGTTTCGTTTTGTCGGCTTTTCCAATCGAATTTGATGCCAACAAAGTCCATATTTTTTTCGCCGACAACATGCTTCCCGAGCTATCCTTCTTGCTCCTCATCAACAAGGTCAAGTGCTATGTAGTTGACGCCAAGATGAATTACCATTTCATCCTTGGTCAAAAGACCATGAAGGATATTGGAATCAAAATGGATTTTGAAAACTCAACCATGACCTGGTATGAGAAAACAATGCCATTCCATCCTCCTAGTTACTTTCATGACACGACTATCATCCAAAGAGTCATGTCCAATGAACCATACGTTGTTGCCGAATGCTACATGAACCAAGCCAACCAACAAGCTTATGTTGATGGAGCAACGAAATACAAGAAGACTGACTTACCCAAACTAGTCTCTGAACAAACTCATCTCTCTTCATACAAACAAGATCGTCTCCTCAAGATCCTCAGCCCACACAACAAACTATTTGAAGGTCTCACCAACTGCAAACTAGGAATCATTCCGGACAAAGAATTCCATATCGAGCTCCAACCTAATGCAGTTCCTTATCATATCAAGCAACCGTACTCCATTCCCATCCACCAGCAACAAGCCGTCAAAACCGAGCTCCTTCGACAAGTCAATCTTGGTATCCTTGAACGTTGCTATGCCACCGAATGGGGAATGCCTACATTTGTGGTGCCCAAGCCAGACGGATCCTGCCATCTAATCAGTGACTTTTGTGAACTCAACAAAGTCACCAAGAAACTTCATTACCCATTACCAAAAATTCAAGATATCTTCCACTGACGTTGAGGTTTCAAATATATTACACTCATCAACGTCAGCATGCAATTTCACACCTTTAAACTTGATGAAGAATCCAGTTGAAAGTGTGTCCTTGTTATGACTCCTTTTGGAAAATTTCTCCTTCTTCGTCTACCCATGGGCTTCCTAAACTCTCCATGTTGGGCCCAGGGTAGTATGGAACAAATAGTTGAGACCAAATGCTTGATCAGCACAAGAGCTTGAAACAGTGAGCCTGAGATTGGTGAGATCTGCAAATGGTGAGATGGAGAAATTAAAATCACTGGACAACACCTCAGTTGGTTCCACGGGAAGTGGGATGTTGTCATCAGTCCTGAGCAAGTGCTTGACATTGGTAGGCAGGTCTGCAAGGGGTAGGTCGTTCATGCCTTCATCAAACCTGACATGGGTGGCTATCTTGACTCTGTTTGTTTCAGTATCATACCAAAGAATGTTTCGGGTAGTATATGGTACAAAGCCCAGGAATATGCCCTTACGAGAATTGGGTTTGAGCTTGATGGATCTCTTGCCTGGAGGTCGAACCCAAACTCTGCAGCCAAATGTGCGGAAGTCAGCAAGATTTTCCTTATGGCCAGTAGCTAATTCCAATGGTGAATGGTGCTGGGTGCCTTCAGGGAATGCATTTGACAACCAAAGGGCATGATAGAAGGCAAAAGGCCAGAACTTGATGGGCAGGTTTGCACCATAGAGCATGGTTCGCATTGAGTTAGCTAGAGTTTGATGTGCTCTTTCAACTGTACCATTTTGGTGAGACGCATCAGCCCCAGTTGGGAAAATGGAGTATCCAAACGCAGAGAAGAGGTTTCTGATATCAGGGTTGTGATAGAGTTCTCCACCTTGATCAACTGAGATATACTTGTTGGCACAAGCTGGGTTGTGCTGGGAAAAGAAATGTTCGAGCCAGTGGAGTGGTGCTGCTTTAGAAATTTGGGTATCACCATATTTCATACCAGTGTAATGATCTGTGATGAGGATCCAAGCTGTCTCGCCATGTATGCCTTCGTAGTCACGCTTTTGTTTGCTGTTGGAGGATCTGGCGCCGGAGAAAGCAAAGTCAATGGATAAACCCTGAAAGGGCTGTGTAGCCTTTCTTGTGGAATGGGACCCAGCAGGATGTTTCGTTTGTTTACACTGGATACATGTTGGGCATTGATCAAGGATACTGGTTTGCTGTTGGAACTTTGGAACTCCAATAATGTGTTTATGAGCTTGGTATAGGAAGTCATCACATGGGTGTCCTAATCTCTGGTGCCATAGAAGTTTCGATGTTTTGGCTCTGATGGCTTGAATGGGGATATTTTTGTCCACAATCTTGGTGAAAAACAATTTTGCATCAAACCTTGGCATGTCACTGGTATCAGACTGAGCTTGAGCTGCTTCAGTGCATTTTTGCAGTGTGACAAGATTCGTGTATACATCATACCTGTAGTTGCTAATGGCTTCTTTGGAGGCCAGTTCGCAAGCTTCCTTGAACTCCATGTCGGTCGCTAAAGCATAGGCTGAAGATGTTGCACAATTGGCATATGGGGATGCAAAATCAATGTCTGGAATCAATACTGGGTGGGTGAAGCACTGCCCATCAATGATGCTTCCATGTAGGACAATGCTTTTGGCAGCGCTCTGCTTGTGATGACAAATAATCGTGAGGTTGCCATTTTGTTGATCAGATGAGTCATGGTTGTCAGTGAAGGCTTTGTGTATGGACTGTCCACCAAACTGGCGTCTCATTCGTGATGTCATTCCGCAGAGGTCATTCTCACTCAGTAGTGTTGTTGAAAGGGAGGAAGAAAAATAGAAGAAGACTTTGAGATACCCTATGTGATTGGGAGCTGGGATATGCAAGTAGCTAGATCCTTCAGGAATGCATGTGGCTGCCTTTCCTCCAATGGCTGCGGTGAGCCTGACTGGGCATTTTCTCAGCTTGGTGTAAGGTTTGTAACCATGCAGGATATGCTTTAGGTTTGTACAGGAAACTTTGGCGCCTGTATCAATCTGCGCTCTGATGCCATGTTGGAAATATGCTGCAGCTGCAATTGGATCTGGTGGGACAAGGTGTTGCACATTGTTGGTATCAACCAAGATAGGATTGTCTCAATCGAAGTTGGGATCTCCATTGGTTTCCAGGTGTGATTCCAATATAGGGGCTGTAACCTTAAGTGATTCCATATCACAGTAGACATCAATGGGGATTGAAGGCTGGAGGTTATCCCTAGGGATGAGATTGACAGCACCAATATCGACAGATTCATAGGAGCTGACACTGCTGTGTTCCAAGGAGGGACACAAGCTGTCCACTTGAGGGGCTGTGGCATTGTCAAATCCTTGAGGATCATCTTGAGGTGATGTCATATGGCTGCAAGAAAGACTGTCTATTCTTGGCCTTTGCAAAAAACTTGGTCTTCTGGTTCATCATCTGGGGAGGTTTCATCCGGATCCTCATCTTCAATGTGGATCCGGGAGATGCGTTGAGTAGAATCTAAGAGCTGTTGGGTTTCTCTATTGGATTTTTTCAGAAAAACAGCTGCAGCAATCCTATGTTTCTTGAGGGACTCAACATCTTGCAATGCAGGACAATTATCAAAACTATGACCGGATGTGTGGCAAACAATGCATTTTCTTGATGTGTCAAAGAGACTAGGTTGCTTATCAAATGCAGTGATGGCATTGCAATATGCTTGATGGAGGAAGGGATCGTCAGATTCTTCATCCATCTCAGGGTACCCAAGTGATTCAATCAGGCTGATTGAGTGAGAAGTCAAAGTAGAAGGGGTTCTAACAGTATTGTTGCCAGCGCGCTTTTGAAACCTATCATTGCGACGGGGACCTGGTCTGGTGCCTGTGACGGGCAATTGCTTGGACAGACTTGGTTTGGAGGTTTTGTCCTTGTACTTCTTTTCAGCCTTGATCTCTTGCTCATATGTTTGCAGGGTTTGTAGAAGCCTGCCTGCTTTGTATTTGTCTCGTTTGAATTGGTCATCTGAGTCGCGTTCATCTTCTGTTTTCTCAAATAGTTTGTGACAGAGAGTGGTTCCTGCAATGAGGTTGCTGACTTCTTCTGTGGAACTGATTGTGCTGGGTTGATTGTGGAGGAAGACTCTAAGTTGCAAGTAATACTTGTACTGGAAGTAGTATTCTTCAAGTGATTCATTTGCATCTTGATTGGGAGGATTCCGGACCATTCTACCTGCATTGGATTCTCTCTTTGAGTTGGGATGTGTCTGAGCAATGACTGTGTACAGCGCTTCGTAACCTTGTCCCCCTTCAAAGCTTTGGATGGTGGACTTCATTCTTCCACATGAGTCAGGGATGATCTTATCAGTTCTGAGTGCAGTGTAGATGAGATTACCCCATTCTTGAATTGCCAATTCATATCTTGTAGGTAGATCATGTGGGAGACTATCACCTATGGTAAATCCTCTGAGACTGTCAGCTTCACGCCTGTAGAGGTAGTAAGGGTGGATATAAATGTGATGTTGCTGTGCGTGAGCGGTGATTTCTCTGTACCATTTTCTAACTTGAGGGTGGGTTGCATCCTTTAGTTGCGGAAATCCTGAGAGGAAGAGGTTGTCTCTAGCTGCTTCCTTCGACTTGTCGGAGGCTCTGGTTAGATCAAAGCAGTCACCACTTCTAGTGATCAGGCGCTGGTCATTTCCACCACTGCCTAGGTTGTGTAGGTAGTAGTTTTGCCTGACAATTGTGTTGTTACTCTAAAAATCGACCGAAAGGTATAGGATAATTGAAATTTAAAGAGAAGTGAGCTCAGAGAGACGCTCTTATTTTACTATGTATTTTCACTGTATCGGGGCTCTCTGCTGTATTTTACTTGGTAGAGATCTTCCCCGGTTATCTGTTACTGTCGTACCGATACTTCTGTTGTTGTTGCTGTATTAGCGACGTGTCGGTCTTACTGTATCGGTCATTGTCGGGGTTAAGTATTCTGTTCGATGGGGCGTATGCTTATTCGTGGTATATATGCTGGGTATGACGCCCATCCGGAATCGGTATTGATTTTCTTGATTGCAATAAGTAATTTCCTCACGGGGTATCAAGTATATTCCTTTGAATGTACTTATGGGTTCCAAGTGTTTACTTACTGTTCAGGTCTTTGGATATTTCTTGTTTCTAACCGATTCTCCTTTCTTGTTTGTAGTCCTAAGTGATATCGTTTTACCACTTAGGGATTTTCATGTAGTGGAGGTGTGTTTGATTCTAAGACTCGATCATCGAAATAATCGTATCTCTGTTGTTACTCCGTGTTAATATTCCGCACCTCAGTCGTCGTTTTGTTTTGTCGGCTATTTGATTAAAATTTGATGCCGACAATGGTCCGTATTTTTCGCCGACAACACACCCCTTGATCCAAATTCTCTACTCGCATGGTATTGGATTACTGTCGGAGTATATGTAACCTTGGTCATATTGAGGCTGTGTTCGATGGATCGATTGATCAAATCATATCAACGTGATTGTAATATGAAATCGTTCTAGCAATTCGGACGCGGCCATGGAGTGATCAAAGCAATCGAACGATTTAACCTGGGTAGTGTCCCATGATATATCTTGCATGTCGGGCGTGCAAGATCCATCCCAATGGTTTGGTTAGGTCATCAGCCGGGTTGATAACTCCAGGAATATGAATCATCTTGATCTCACCGTTTTCCTTCCATGCTTGTATGGCAAAGAACCTGATTTCAATATGTCTGGTTCGTTCAGTTGGCTTCTGAGCATTGATGATCTCAATTGCCGATGCATTGTCTTCATAGATAGGGGTTGGACCAGCTTGGGCAAATCCTAATTCTTTGAGTACGAATCTGAGGTATCTGGCTGTTTTGGCCGCTGTGACTGCAGCAATGAATTCTGCTTCTGTAGAACTCTGTGCAGTGAGTGATTGCGCTTTGGATCTGTAAACAATTGCTCCACCCGCATAAGTGAACACATATCCTGTGGTGGACCTGCGATGTTTTGGATCATTTCCATATGCTGCATCAACAAAACACATCAACTTGCTATGCTTGATATCTGCAGGGTATTCTGGGAGTGATCCATCTTGGACTACATCATTATATGGTTCTCCTGATGGAAGAGATGGTTCTGCATTCGGTCTATAGAATCTAATACCCCAGGATCTGGTTGTTCTGAGATATCGAGCGATGTTCTTCAGACTGGAATAGTGGAATGCAGTGGGATTGGAGCTGTATTTTGACATCAGGGTCACTGCATAGCCAATGTCTGGCCGGCAGCTCACATATGCAAACATCATTTCACCCAAGAGTGTTCTGTAGGAGAACCCTGATGTGGATTGTAATGCAGCGTGTTCCTTGGTGCCTTCCAATGGTCCATTCGTATGTGATTGCAGTTGGCTCAGTACTTCAGTTGATAACGGCGCTGATGGCTTGGAGTGGGGTTTCATCTTAGAATCAGTCTCCCAACCATGGGATGTCATGATCCGGTCGATGTAATTGGCGCAGGACAGTTCAATGTAATCAGCTGTTTGTTTGACGTCAATTCCATTGAAGTCCTCGAGCAATCCCAATTTTGTAAAGGGGATCACGTCTTCCTTTGGTAGTTTGAGCCTTGCACCTATAATGTCATAGATCTTGTCAGATATGGATTCTGATGTGCAAGCCAGTGCAAAATCATCAACTTGTCTCAGCATGTAGACCGTTTCACCTTCAAAAACTGTCGTGTAGATCGTCCTGTTATGTGTGGTGGTTTTGAAGTTGAGATCGGGACCTTTCAAGATCTTGTTGTTGTGTGTTTCCCAGAGTCTTCCAGATTCTGGGTGGCCTTGAAGTGCTCGAAGGACTGGAAGCACCAATCGTCTGTCTATGTCCTTGTCATGCTTGTGTCTGTACCATTCTGCATATGCATCGTCAATAGTCATGTATGTAGGGATGTTGGGCCCTGGAGAATGGGCATAGGCGTCTGCAGCATCACCCCCGTATACTTTGAGGTTGAGGCTTGCAGCAATAGCAAAGAATAACCTTTGAATGGGATGTTCAACACATGATGAGTATGACATTGCTATGGCATGCAGGGTTGGGGCTGCATATTTGCTTCCATTGCAACATTGCCTGGCTCTTCTGACACCATTTCTTTTCACACTGTATTGCCAGTGAGGTCTGAGAATGATAGCGTCGGGGTCCTTAGGGTATTGAATTGGTGATCCAAACATTTCCAAATCTTCAAACTGATCAAGCTGTTTTCGCTCCCCAGCTTGCCATTCAGGCCATGTAGATAAAGGCTTGAGGTTCCTTCGAGTGAAGTGCCCTAGTGCTTGTTCTTCAGGTGTAGTTGCCTTGGAGTTGATGGCCTTGATGAAAAGTTCAATTTCTTCAGTGGACAGTGAATCTGCATCTAGTGGTAGTGCTTGATTTCCTGATTTATGAAGCTTGGTGATAGCTCTGAGGGATGCAATATCAATAGTAGGAATGACAACATCCATGTCGTCTTCAATTGGTGCCAAGTGTTTTTGGATGGAGGCATGGAGTGTTTCAGTGCTATCAACCTGGTTGAATCTTGATTGTATCAGCTGCTTGTATTTTGTACCAATGCGCTGGATAGCTTTGATGGATGAAATCCGGTCCAAGAATGGTGGATCTTCTTCAGCAGTGGGTTCCTTCCAGGAGGTATTGGGAGCAAATAAACCATATTCATTTGAGTGTTTCCTGACCTCCTTCATAGATAATTTCTCTTCAAGTGCAAAGGTAATTGGTGTATCTATTGAAGAATCCCACACCCCTCGATCGTGGCAGAGCTGTAAAGCTGTAGTAACATCAGCAGCAGTAAAGACACGATTGTGATTGATAGATACAATATAAGCGCCTTGGAGCTTGGAGAGAGTCTTCTTGTGGGAGGAGAAAAGCGTGGAGGCAGGACTTTTGGGAAGGATGTCAGTGATGTAAGCTCTGCCAATCAGTGAGTCATTGGCATAGCGAAGGCCAAACTTGGGATCAGCACAAGATGGAGAGACAGTGAGTCGAAGATTGGTGAGGTCTGCAAAGGGGGAAATTGAGAATTGGAAATCACTGGATGAGACCTCACAGGTTTCTGCAGGAAGTGGAGTGTTGTCATCAGTCCGGAGCAGGTGCTTGACATTGGTTGGAAGATCTGCAAGAGGTAAGTCATTCATCCCTTCATCAAATCTGACATGAGTGGCAATCTTGACTCGATGCGTTTCAGTGTCATACCAAAGAATGTTTCTGGTAGTGTAGGGGACAAAACCTAGAAATATGCCTTTGCGGGCGTTAGATTTGAGCTTGATTGAGCGCTTGCCTGGGGGTCGCACCCAAACTCTGCATCCAAAAGTGCGAAAGTCAGCAAGATTTTCCTTGTGGCCAGTTGCCAATTCTAAGGGTGAGTGTTGTTGTTTGCCTTCTGGGAAAGCATTGGACAACCGAAGGGCATGATAAAATGCAAAGGGCCAGAACTTGATGGGCAAATTAGCACCAGACAGCATTGTGCGCATTGAGTTAGCCAGAGTGCGATGTCCTCTTTCAACTGTACCATTCTGGTGTGAAGCGTCCGCACCAGTGGGGAAAATTGAATATCCAAATGCAGAGAAGAGGTTTCTGATATCAGGATTGTGATAGAGTTCTCCGCCTTGATCAACTGAAACATACTTGCTGGCGCAAGTTGGGTTGTGCTGGGCGAAGAAATGTTCCAACCAGTGTAGTGGCGCTGCTTTAGAGATTCGCGTATCTCCATATTTCATACCAGTGTAGTGATCTGTGATGAGAATCCAAGCTGTTTCTCCATGAATGCCTTCATAATCGCGCTTGCGTTTGCTGTTGGAGGATTTGGTACCTGAGAATGCAAAGTCAATGGATAAACCTTGAAACGGTTGTGTGGCCTTTCGTGTGGAATGTGAGCCAGCAGGTGTTTTGGTTTGCTTACATTGTATGCAAGTTGGGCATTGATCAAGAATGCTGGTTTGGCGCTTGAACTTTGGTACTCCGACGATGTGCTTATGAGCATTATACAGAAAATCATCGCATGGGTGTCCCAATCGTTGATGCCACAGAAGTTTCGATGTCTTGGTTTTGATGGCGTGGATGGGGATATTTTTGTCCACAATCTTGGTGAAAAACAGTTTGGCATCAAACCTTATCATGTCGCTGGGTTCAGACTGAGCATGAGCTGCTTTGGTGCATCTTTGCAGATTGACAAGATTTGTGTAGATATCATACCTGTAGTTGCTAATTGCTTCTTTGGAGGCCAGTTCACAAGCTTCCTTGAACTGTAGGTCAGTAGCTAGGGCGTAGGCTGACGATGTTGCACAATTGGCATATGGAGAGGCAATATCAACGTCTGGGAGCAGTACTGGGTGTGTATAACATTGAGCATCAATGATGCTTCCATGGAGGACAATGCTGCAGGCAGTGTTCTGCTTGTGATGACATATAATTGTGAGGTTGCCGTTTTGTGGAGCAGTTGAGTCATAGTCGTCAATGAATGATTTATGGATTGACTGTCCACTGAACTGATGTCGCATGCGAGATGTCATTCCACAGAGATCATTCTCACTCAGTAATGTAGTTGACAGGGAGGGAGAATAGTAGAAGAAGACTTTGAGATACCCTATGTGGTTTGGTGCTGGAATATGCAAATATCCTGAGCCTTCAGGGATGCAGGTAGCTGCTTTTCCTCCTATTGCTGCTGTAAGCCTGACAGGACATTTCCTTATCCTGGTGTAAGGTTTGTAACCGTGCAGGATGTGTTTGAGATTTGTGCAGGAAACTTTTGCGCCGGTGTCAATCTGAGCCCTGATACCCTGTTGGAAGTATGCTGTAGCTGCAATAGGGTCCGGTGGGACTAGAGATTGTACATTGTATGTATCAACTGGCGTAGGGTTGTCCCTATCGAAATTGGGATCCTCATTGGTCTTCAGGTGTGATTCCAATGTAGGAGTCGTAGCCTCGAGTGAGTCCATATCACAGTAGACATCAATTGGGATTGATGACTGGAGGCTGTCCTTAGGAAGGAGGTTGACGGCACCAATTATGACAGATTCATAGGAGCTGACACTGCTGGAGTCCAAAGAGGGGCATGAGCTGTTCACTTGGGACGCTGTGACGTTGTCAAATCCTTGAGGATCATCTTGAGGTGATGTCATAGTATGGCTCCAAGAAAGACTTTCTATTCTTGGCCATTGCAAAATTTTTGGTTTTCTACTGTAGCATCAGGTGAAACCTCATCTTGATCTTCATTACCAATGTTGATCTGAGAGATTTGTTGGGCGGAATCTAAGAGTTGTTGGGTCTGTTTATTGGATTTGTTCAGAAAAACAGCCGCAGCAATCCTATGTTTCTTCAGGGACTCAATATCTTGCAATGCAGGGCAATTGTCAAAATTGTGACCAGACATGTGGCAAACAATACATTTTCTGGATGTGTCAAAAAGACTAGGTTGCTTATCGAATGCCGTGATAGCATTGCAATATGCTTGGTGGAGGAAGGGATCGTCAGATTCTTCATCCATCTCCGGGTAGCCAAGTGATTCAACCAGACTGATTGAGTGAGAGGTCAGAGTAGAAGGTGTTCTAACAGTGCTGTTGCTAGCGCGTTTTTGAAACAACCTATCATTGCGACGGGGACCTGGTCTGGTACTTGGGACAGGCAATTGCTTGGGCTGGATTGATTTGGAGGTGTTTCTCTTGTACTTTTGTGCAGCCTTGATCTCTTGTTCATAGGTTTGAAGGGTTTGTAGAAGCCTACCTGCCTTATATTTGTCTCTTTTGAATTGGTCATCGGAGTCGCGTTCGTCTTCTGTCTTTTTGAAGAGCTCTTCTGAGAGGGTGGTTCCTGCAATAAGGTTACTGACTTCTTCTGTTGAACTGATAGTGCTGGGTTGGTTTTGGAGGAACACTCTAAGTCTCAGGTAATCCTTGTACCGGAAGTAGTATTCTTCAATGGATTCATTTGGATCTTGGTTGGGAGGGTTTCTGACCATTCTGCTGGAATTGGATGGCCTTTTTGAGTTGGGATGTGTTTGAGCAATAACTGTGTATAGCACTTCATATCCCTGTCCGCCTTCAAAGCTCTGAATAGTGGCCTTCATACTTGCACATGAATCAGGAATGATTTTATCAGTTCTTAGTGCTGTGTAGATGAGATTTCCCCATTCATTGATAGCCAATTCATATCTTGAGGGTAGGTCGTGTGGAAGGTCATCACCAATTGTGAATCCTCTGAGGTGGTCAGCTTCACGTCTGAATAGATAGTATGGGTGTACATAAATATGATGTTGCTGGGAATGAGCTGTGATTTCTCGGTACCATTTTCTAACCTGGGGGTCCGTTGCGTCCTTTAGTTGTGGGTGTTCCTGAGAGGAACAGTTAGTCTCTAACAGCTTCCTTGGACTTGTCGGAGGCTCTGGTCAGATCAAAACAGTCACCACTTCTAGTGATCAGACGTTGGTCATTTCTACCGCTGCCTAGGTTGTGAAGGTAGTAGTTTTGCCTGATGACCGTTTCATTTCCGGATGAGTCGGTGTAGGTGATTGGGAAGTCCTTCATATCATCTCTGGTGAGGAATTCATCTCTCTTGTAGTAGCGGTCCTTGACAGGTGGTGGTAAGGTTGCTGGATTCCATGGTAAGTCGAGTGACGTTTGGTGGTTGGTGCCGGCACTGTTATTGTTGTTGTTATTGGTGTTGCTGTTGTCGACCAGTTGTTGGAGTAGAGTGGTCAATTGCTGCATGTCGGTGCCCGTTGCGGTGGGCGCTGGGTTTGGTGGTGCGGCATTGGCATCTTCGTCATCTGAATCGGCCTGTGTGGCACCTTCGTAGACCTTGTCAAAGAGTTGGGCTTTCCAGGTGGGTTTAAACTTCCAAGTTGTGATTAGTAGTTCGATGGTAATGGATGGTTTTGAGGAGTCATCGGTGTGGTTTGCGAGCGCTTCCTTAGCAGCCTTTTCTAGATCGACAGGGCCTCTCACTTTCTTGGAGTCTCCATTTGGTGCAATGTAGTATACAGCACAACTAGAGAGTAGTTGGGTGATGTGACCTTTCTGGAGCTCTGTTAAATGAGGAAGGGGGTAGGTGATAGCGTTGACAACACTGCCTCGGAGATTGGTCATCATAGCAGGGGCTAGCACCTTAGCGTCCGTTGTGGTGCTCTCCACAAATAAGTCTTCTGTGTCGGTATCGTCCAGGATAGTGGAATATAGGGTATTCAATTGTTCATCGTATGGGCTGTTGCCCTTGAATTTGAATCGAATGCCCTCAATTGTATTCCAATCAAAGAGGTTGGTCATGCTTGCTTGTGGATTATCAAAGAACTGTGTGTAGAAACAGTGGAGTTACCCCCTGATTCACAAGCAGGAGGGAAAGAAGAAGGAACAAAAAAACCGGTGGCGGCGACACGAGAACGTGTTTGGGAGGAGCCAAAGAACGGGCGAAGAAAGGAAAGAACCAATGCGAGCGTCGAAGGAACGATCGAAGCCAAGAAGAAGGAAAGCCGGTCGTCGGTAGAAGCAGCGATGACCGGAGGGAGAAAAGAGAACCGGCGTCGTCGTCGTCGAAGGCGGCGTCGTCGTTGAAGGTAATATAACCGGTGTCGGCGGTAGAAGCGTCGAGGACCGGAGAATTAACCGAGGAAGAATTAACCGAGGAAAAAGACCGAAGGAAAGTTCCACGGAGAAAAGAAAGGGAGTAAGAGGGAGATTGGAAGGGAGTCGCTCAACAGCAGGCTCGCGCAACAATCTCTGCGCTGGGGGGAAGGCCTATCGCTCAACAGCAATGTCCTCTGGCTGTGACCGGTCAGTGGAGGTGCTGATCGGGCGGAGATAGGCTCTTAAGGTATACACAAACGCGTGAGTTATAAGGGCTCTATAACCTGTTGTTACTCTAAAAATCGACCGAAAGGTATAGGATAATTGAAATTTAAAGAGAAGTGAGCTCAGAGAGACGCTCTTATTTTACTATGTATTTTCACTGTATCGGGGCTCTCTGCTGTATTTTACTTGGTAGAGATCTTCCCCGGTTATCTGTTACTGTCGTACCGATACTTCTGTTGTTGTTGCTGTATTAGCGACGTGTCGGTCTTACTGTATCGGTCATTGTCGGGGTTAAGTATTCTGTTCGATGGGGCGTATGCTTATTCGTGGTATATATGCTGGGTATGACGCCCATCCGGAATCGGTATTGATTTTCTTGATTGCAATAAGTAATTTCCTCACGGGGTATCAAGTATATTCCTTTGAATGTACTTATGGGTTCCAAGTGTTTACTTACTGTTCAGGTCTTTGGATATTTCTTGTTTCTAACCGATTCTCCTTTCTTGTTTGTAGTCCTAAGTGATATCGTTTTACCACTTAGGGATTTTCATGTAGTGGAGGTGCGTTTGATTCTAAGACTCGATCATCGAAATAATCGTATCTCTGTTGTTACTCCGTGTTAATATTCCGCACCTCAGTCGTCGTTTTGTTTTGTCGGCTATTTGATTAAAATTTGATGCCGACAATGGTCCGTATTTTTCGCCGACAACAAATTGTTTCATTTTCCAATAAGTCCGTGTAGGTGATTGGAAAGTCTTTCATATCATCTCTGGTGAGGAATTCATCTCTCCTGTAGTATTGCTCCTTCACTGGTGGTGGTAAGGTGGCTGGATTCCATGGTAAGTCGAGTGTCGCTTGGTGGTTGGCGCCGGCATTATTGTTGTTGTTGCCATTGTTGACCAATTGCTGTAGTAGGGTCGTCAGTTGGCCCATCTCAGTAGGGGAGACAGTTTCTGCAGGTGTATCCCCGATGACTACCTCATCATCGGATGGTGGATCTCCGGTGTAGGCTTCCATGAATAGGTCAGGGCGCCATTTTTTTTGAATCGCCAATGGGTAATCGTGATTTCAATGACTACGGTTGGCTCATCATCTGTGTTGGTCCGAATGGCATGCTTTGCAGCGGCGTCAAAATCTGTTTTGTATCTCATGCGCTTCGTAGATCCACCATTTCTGACATGCTTGATAACACATTTGTCGAGGAGATTGGCAATGTGGCCTTTCGTAATCTCATCCGGGTCTATTAGATTGATTGCAATTGTTTTGGCAATACAATTTAGGATGTGGAGTTGTGGATCCGGAGCGATTTCTAGTGGTCCATCTTCTTCTTCTTCATCCTCGCGGGTCACAAAGAATTCTGAGAGTTCATCTTTGCCAATGATTTCAGAGTAGGCTTTGTTTAGAGATGTGGCCGCAGTTGGGTTGCTAGCGCTTGAAAATCGAAATTCGATTCCAAAGATTGGTGTCCAGTCAAATGGAGTTGGCATGGTTCAATTTGTTTGTTGTTAACCGGCGATTAATCGTTGTTAATGTGGTCGTCGTCGTCGTCGTCGTCGTCGATGTCGGCGTTTCTGTGGCGGCGTTCGATCTGTTTGATTGATTGGATTAGTAAATAACCGTGTTTTCGGTTCTAAGGACCAGTGTCGGCGTCGGGGGAATGACCGGTGTCGGCGTCGGCAGAAGCGTCGAGGTGATTAAGGAGGAGATTCTTGTAGGACAATCGTCGGTGGAACAATTGTTGTGGGTAGAAACGGATTGACAGAAACAAACGGGCGTTGATGGTCCTTTAGGGGGATGATGGACGTGGGAGAGAAAATATGGAGTAATGCAATTGGCTTGTGTAATCATGATCGTGTGATCGTTGGTGATGATAATTAAGCTTGGGGAATCGGATCGTTGACGTTGTTCTCGCGATTAACCGGTGCTTGGTCGCGGATTACAAAAGAAGATTCTTGTAGAAGGATCAGTATCACACCCCTTGATCCACGAGCAGGGAGGTGAAGAGAGAGAAGGAAAGAATGTGCCGCACAGGGAGCTAACCACAGAATTTTCTCTGGATTTAACCGACAGTGGAGGTGCTGAACGGCCGGAGATAGGTAGCTTAAGGTAAACACTGGTGCTCTTGCGGGACACAAGTGTAAGTTATAAGGGCTCTATAACCTGTTGTTACTCTAAAAATCGACCAAAAGGTATAGGATAATTGAAATTTAAAGAGATGTGAGCTCAGAGAGACGCTCTTATTTTTACTTGTGTATTTCGTACTGTATTGGGGCTCTCTGCTGTATTTTTACATGATAGAGATCTTCCCTGGTTACTTGTTACCATTCTCGTACCGATACCGTTGTTGCTGTTGCTGTTGTGAGCTTCAGTTACTGAGCTCTACACCAGAAGAAAGGATACCCATTGGTAGTAATGGGTTCTCTGGAGTCAAGCCAGTCCCCATCACGTTAGTCATGCATGCACTCCAATTTGCATACTATGACTCTCCTCCTCCTCCTCAACAGGAGGCTACTGTTGCCAACATGATTTGCATAGCCTCCTTCTTCTGTCTATGCCCTGGTGAGTACACCGGTACTACCAGGGGTGACCAAGCCTTCCTCCTCCAAGATGTCTCCTTCTATCTTGGCTCCAGGATCCTCTTGCACACAGGTATTAAATTCCTTTTGCACGTACGCGAAAACGACAGTACTCTAAATTACGTACGTACATTCCTACGTAACTTACAGTACTGCAGATGGAATGATACGATCATACGAGTCGAAGATACAAACGATCAAGTCATATGCACCTTCAGTGTAAGATTGGAGTAAGACCGAACCAGAGGTGCAATCGTCATTCTTACACCCAAATTCGATAGTTAGTGGTCGAACAACAGTCATTCTTACGAGTAAGACCGAACCAGAGGTGCAATCGTCATTCTGACACCCAAATTCGATACTTAGTGATCGAACAACAGGCATTCTTACGATCGACGTTCGATACTTAGTAATCGAAGAAGAACACACACTAGAGGTTCGCACATGCGATCTCTTGTTAAGTGTGCTGTTTTCAAGAAAAGACAGCAGAGGTTCGAAGCGCTGCTCACGAACTTGTTACTTGTTTTCTGCTGTATAAAATACGTGCTGTATTAGCAGCAACACGTACATCCGCGTGCTGTATTAGCGGCAGCACCGACCTTTAGGAGAGATACTTGCTCTCCAGCAAGGATCATCTCTCTATCTCTCATACTTTTAGATTATTTGATTATTCAACCTTAAACCTTGCACCGGACGCCCCTTTTGCGTCCCATTGTAGAACTACAAGCCTAAGATCTAACTGATTGCGTCGGTTACCGATAGTCAGAATAGATCTGGTTGGATTAACGTCCAATCGTAGTGGATATCAGAGAAATATTAGAACACAACAGACCGGCACCTCAACCGGCCTGCAGCTAAAGCTCCTGTTGCCCTTCTTTGCCTTTGGATTGAATCAGCTCAACAGCCAGTTTCAAAAGGAAATTAACAGATTAACAGTCGCAAGCTTGTTGAAGCTTGCAAAAGAAGAAGACAGTAGAAGCACTCGACGACGACGAAAACAATCCGACAGCAGATCATCAATTGACTCGACTACGGACGACGATTGATAGTTCTCTGATCCGATTACAGCATAACAAAGACCAAACGAACAAGCCGTTTGTCTTCAATAGAAGCCCATTGCATTGGACACGCCAATAGCAATCACCGCATCACAAGTTCCCCGGATTACATTTATTTCCACGTCTACACTCCACGTGACACCATCTTGTCAAGGACACATCGACGCCCATCATTTGATTGTGCTAAGCACCACAAACCATCGACTACAGCTGTTCCAACAATAGCTGTCTTACACCTTTTCATCTACACAACAACGTCAATTGCGTTCGAGAGGCCAAGCAATTGAGAGCCAACACCAACCAACGACGCAACAAAAAACGAAACAAACACGAATTTTGTTGCTCCTCCAACCCTCTTTTACCAAGTAAAAGACCTAGTAATTTCAAGACAGAAGAAGAAGTATTGAAAGACAAACAAAGAAGACAAAGACGACACGCTGTCAACGTTACTTCTTCAAATCGAGCGGTCAAGTCATAGCCGCGTCCAGTCTACCCTCCGATAGTATTGACAGAGATAAACAATCCAACAGCAGATCATCGAACGATCGACTACGGACGACGATTGATAGTTCTCTGATCCGATTACATACAAGAAAGACACGGCACTTGTCATACCCACAACCACCTCTTGGAAATATTGATTGTTAACACACCGACCATTCGATCCATCAAACAGTATTCCGGCATCCTCCCACATTGGCGAATCACCATACCAAGCAAGGAAACATCGAAAGGGTGCACTACCCCCCAACGTCAGGTTGCCGACGAAAACGAAAACCCCTTGATATTGCGGACACGCCGGTACCAATCTGGTCCCATATCTCCAAGAACTGACAGAGATACCCAATTTTCTAGATGCACGAAAACTACGACGTTTGTCAACCACGGCGACACACAGTCAACGAATTTTCGTTGCTCCACGTTGAATTCCGCTAACGCGCCACATTACCACCTGTTATCAACACGCCTGGCGTACCTCATCGACGTCGGCATTCACTTGTCCTACGACCGACGTACTATATTTGTTGCGAAAACAACACCTACCTACGAAACAGAGAATTTCAACGGCGAGACCGCCGCAACCCAATTCGTTTCGCTCGTCTGAAGACCATCGTCACTACCATTTTGTCTCAATACATCCCCACCGTAAACAAGATATCGCTCATTCGTCATGAATACCCCGGATCTCCTATCACTATTCCCATCATTTGACCAAGCGTTAGCCACATTCCTACACGAATCCTTCGATGTCCCAAAAGAATCCCACAGCACTTTGTGTGAGGCGCTCATCAATAGCCGGTATAGGACATGGTCAGATTTCCTATACATTGAACACATCGATGATCTTGCATATCACGACGGGCGTGCAAGAGTACCACTCACTCGGCATGTACAGCTAAAGTTACAGCGGTTCGTTGATTTTGGTCGACGTCTCACAGAACAAGGCCTAGACTGGGAAGAACGGGAGCACTACACCAAGAAAGCTTTCAAGGACGACTGTCAAGGAATCGTCAAAGCAAAACGAGCCTCTACTGCTGATGGTGAGCGGTCGACAAAACCGATAGCTCAGCTCAACTATGAATCATAGATCAGAACACCAAGGGACAAAACCACCTTTCCAGTGCTACAAAATGATTCAACATTTGAACATTGGCTTGTACAATTTACAGCACAACTAGACGCGAATGGTATTAACCCCATTACATTCCTTGATCCATACTGGCCATATCACGTGCTCACAGGGTACCCCAAGGCCCTCCATGAAGAACAATGTGCATTCTTCTGGACACTCCTCCAGCATGTGTTCCAAGGTGATTTTTCTTCCTCATGTGTGTTGTACCACCAACAGACACGCGATGGTCGTCAGGCTTACTTTGATTTTGTCAAGCTCCACAAAACAGTGTCACACCCAATGCCTCCAGCAGCACCAGTGTCCTCTCCAGGTCCTGTTCCGGTACAGCCTCCTGCCGTCGGCAATATCGTGACGCCTCCACCAACTCCACCAGTGTCAACTCACGCGCCTGTTCATTCCACCGGTAGCACTCCCGCTGTTCATAACAGCCCTCCCACTACTGCCTGCAAAACGGCTGACCACCTCACTGTTGACAATCCTGAGACCCCTACAGGACTTCCTCGTAGTTCCAATCCTGGATCAACTGCTGATTCCACATCCATCGGAACTTCTTCCTACACCTGGAAGTATTCACCCAGCACTGATTCAGTCCGCTTCAGACGAGTCGCCTATCCCTCCCCTCCTAGTATTGTTCCTGCAGACATTTCTACTGAAGATGTTCCCTCTAAACGTCATCGCGAGCCACATTCCACCCGCAATCGTAAGTCACATTCCCCTCGAGCTGGACCTTCCTATCCACCTCCAGCCAACTCTCGATGGACATTTTATCCTCAATCTGAAACCGTGGTATTCAATCGCCCACACCAGCCAGTTACTTTCCCCCAGTCTTCTTGCATTTCCTCCTTGCCACTTCCACCATCTGGGGCACTCTCTAAGGATAGTGTCGTTCCAAGCTCAGTTCATGCCTATTCCCAGTATGGGGCATCTTCTTATCAAGTTCGGAAGCCTATTTATGGGGCACATGGGGCACCTACTTGTCCATTCCGGAAGCCTCTTTATAGCGCATATTCTATGACCTACGATTCGCTTGCTGTTCGCATCACCAAACGAATCGTAGGTCATAGAATAGGCCCTGTTCATGGGCTCCAGGCTGCCACCTCTGTCACCCTCACCTTCACTACTGCTCAGAAGTAGAATGGAGACACAGCAGCGTCCGAGAACTGTTTCGCGGGGTTTGAATTTACTTCTCGCGCTCAAATTTTGTGCGTAATTTTAACATGGCAATATTTCTGGACACCCTGAAATTCGCGAGTACATCGCGACCAAGTGGCGGGCTATAAATTAACTCAGCACTATTTCTGTGCGTGTGATGCACATTACTCTACTCTCAAATAAAAATAATTTATTTCAGTCTCTAGCAGAACCCAATTATTATTCTGTACCAACAACACTTACTTCTATTCACGAATGAAAAAGAAATCTTGAGTCTGTATTAATTCCAAAATATTAATCTCCCAAATAACAATTTGATTCTGCTCTCCTAATTGTGAATTCTATTTCTCAACTACAATATTCACTTTTTAAAATGTAGACTCTATTATGCTTGATTTATTCCTATTGCAACGTATTACGAATCCTCCATTATTTCTAATATTCTCAATATTAAGTTCATAATTAGTACGGAGTATTAGTTTTGTATTATATATGTACTGTTATTTTCTATATTAATTGAAGGGATAAATGGGCATTCATCGATGCTGTTATTGCCGGATCAACATTCATCACTCATGGGTTGAAGTTGTGTTTATTACTCTAGCTTTTGCTGCTGTTTCTACTACTGTGCCCACGCTGTTGCTCTCGTTGCTTGCTGCTGTTGCTACCTTGTTTTGTTGTTCCATTTTGGCATTCTGTTTTGACCATGTTCCATTGTTGCTCCGTTTTTGTTGTTTTGTTTTTGTTGTTTCGTTTGCGTTGTTCTGTTTGCGTTGTTCGGCTTGCGTTGCTCCTTTTGCGTTAGTCCATTTTTGTTGCTCCATTTTTGTTGCTCTGTTTTTGTTGCTCCATTTTTTTTGCTCTGTTTTCGTTTCTCTATTTTTGTTGCTCCGTTTTCGTTGCTCCATTTTTGTTGCTCCGTGTTTGTTGTTTCATCATATTGTGTCGTTGTTTTGTTCCATCTTTTCATTGTTCCATTTTTGCTGTGAAAAATAAAAATAACAGAAAGAAGGATCAGAAAAAATAGAATTTCCAACACATTGTTGTTGTTGTCACTCACTTGTGTTCCGTTATTGTTCCGTTGCTCCGTTTCATTTGCTACTATTCTGCTCTGTTGTTCCATTCAATAAAAATAAAAGAAAGAAAAATCAGAAACAAATAGAATCCCCAACAAATTGCCGTCATTGTTGTCACTTACTTGCGTTCCATTGTTGCTCCGTTGTTCCATTCTGTTTGTTGTTTCGCTCTGTTGTTCCCCCGTCCGATAAAAATAAAAGAAAGAAAGATCAGAAACAAATAGAATCTCCAACAAATTGCCGTCATTGTTGTCACTCACTTGCATTCCGTTGTTGTTGTTCCATTTTGTTGTTCCCTTGTTCCCCTGTTACACTCACTAGTGTTTCTTTGTTGTTCCATTGTTCTGTTGTCCGTGACTGTCGCACAACATTCATTTTCTGTACTTTAAAAAAAATACCGTGTCGACTAAGAAGTATGTTTTTTTTTTTGGTTTTGTGTGTGTGCAGTTTCGTGTGTGTGCTCAGTTTTTTGTGTTTCTTCAGTTTTCCATGTGTGTGTGGTTTTGTGTGTGTTGTGTATGCTGTGTACCCTGACTTCTTCCATGTGTCTGGCTTGTGTGTGGCCTTTATTTTCTATGTAAGTAAAGCATGTACCAGTGCAAGCCACCCCTCCCGCGCCATAATTTTTTCAAAATGGAAAATTTGATTACACGAAGGTTATGTACTTAAATTCCCTACTCATCTATAGAATCTGATAGCCAGTCGGTGGTTCGACACTGTCCTGGGTCAGCACAGTACCTACCAATACCTACGTACACTTTTTGCAAAGTACCCAATGGCGTACCTTTTTGCATCTAGTATCATCTACAACTAGTAATGCCCGCGCACTTTTTTTGTCTGAGAATAATCCAAAAACAGCACTTCCATTTTGATTAAACAACTTATGAATTAATTTTATTTGACACTCATTAAACTACATGTTTGGTGATTTGATTATAAGTGTTATTCCAATTATGGATAAGATGAAATGTGCCAGAAAAATAAATTGAATTGACCTGATACTTTGGGAGCCATTACCCACTCAGTCAGTGTGTGCCGGATTTGTACCAAAAATACTCTCTTGTGTGCCATTTGGAAAGACAAACCACAACATTTTTTGTATTTTGAGTGTAAATGTTGTTGCCAATATGCATCAGATGAGTCATGAAAAAATTATTCATGGCCTGGATCTGATACTTTGGGAGTCATTACCCAATAAGTCAGTTTGTGCCCTGGGTTTACACCCAAAATTGTCTCTTGTGTGCCATTTGGAGAGATAGATCACAACATTTCCAGCATTCTGTGGGGCAAAGTTGTTCCCAATATGGATTTGACAAGTCATGAAAAAATTATTCATGGCCAGGACCGGATACTTTGTGAGTCATTACCCAATAAGTCAGTTTGTGCCCTGGAATTGCACCAAAAATACCATCATGTTTGCCATTTGGAGCGACAAACCACAACATTTTTAGCATTCTGTGGGGCAAAGTTGTTCCCAATATGCAGTTGATGAGTCAGCATAAATGTAATCATGGCTTGGACCGGATACTTTTGTAGTCCTTACCCAATAATTCAGTTGTACCCTGGAATTGCACAAAAAAAACCCTCATGTTTGCCAGTTGGAGAGTCAAACCACAACATTTCCAGCATTCTGTGGGGCAAAGTTGTTCCCAGTATGCATTTGACGAGTCATGATAAATTTACTCCTGACTTGGACCGGATACTTTTGTAGCAATTACCCAATAAGTCAGTTTGTGCCCTGGAATTGCACTCAAAATACCCTCATATTTGCCATTTGGAGACACAAACCACAACATTTTCAGCATTCTGTATGGCACAGTTGTTCCCAATATGTATTTGATGAGTCATCATAAATGTATTCCTGGCTTGGACTGGATGCTTTTGGAGTCATTGCCCAATAAGTCAGTTTGTGCCTGGAATGGCACCCAAAATACACTCATTTTTGCTGTTTGGAGAGACAAACCACAACATTTCCAGTATTCTGTGGGGCAAAGTTGTTCCCATTATGCATTTGATGAGTCATGATAAATGTATTCCTGGCTTGGACCGGATACTTTTGTAGCCATTACCCAATAAGTAAGTTTGTGCCCTGGAATTGCACCAAAACCCCCCTCATTTTTGCCATTTGGAGAGAAAACCCCAACATTTCCGGCGTTCTGTGGGGCAAAGTTGCTATCACGCGCTACGTTTGTGATAGCTTCAGTAGCTAACCTACTTGTAGTAATGGATGTGAAATGCTTGTAGTTTATTGGTGGGTTGGTGGGTTAAGCAGTGCTAGAAGTTTGCTTTGCCCACACACACCGGCGTACAGTCGGGCTTAACAGCTTGGGCGGTTAAGCCTCTGGCTGTTAAGATGAACTGGGGGAGCTCATCACCCCCTCCATTGTGGTATACTACTTCCAAATCCAGGTGCGAGGTTGGCTTGAGGAACAATGGGGATCAACCTTCACTGTCCCCTCCCCCGACTTTGGAAAGGACTTCCAAGCCTTCTGAATCACCCAGAACCTCTACTGGCTCCCCAATGTCACCAATGTGCCGGCTCTGAGGCACCTGCGTCGTGTAGCCGCCGTGGCTGCCCCTGCTGCAACCCCAGGCACCACCAAGCCCGGCAAGACTACCCCCAGCCCCAACCAAGGCTCCGCCGGAGGTGCCCGAGTGTCCAACCCAAATCTGGATCCCCGGCTAAAGGTCTCTGGCGTAGCCAACAAAGTGAGATACTCTCGGCTGCGGGAGGTCATAGCAATCATGAGAGACAAAGGCACCACTCCCTTGTCTTGTCCAGATGGCAAAGACAGGTGCCATTCCTATCACCTTCGAGGAACCTGCTACACCAACTGCAGGAACATCCATGACCATGGTGCCATCACCAGCAGTGAACAGGACCAAGTCTGGACTTGGTGCCAAGCCGCCTTTGGTGTCTGACCGAATGGCAAGCGCCCCTTCGGCGCGTTGACCCGGCCCTCTCAATTCCCAAGGGGGGCTCTGCCTTCCTCCCGACGACTATCTACCCCCCCACCATCTATGCCTTCCTCATGACGACTACCTACGCCTCCATCTCCGCCCTTACGAATCACACATGAATTAGGTAAGCACATACCGCCCGCGCGCGCATGTACCCCTCTCGCCTTGTCTGTGCCTCCCAAACGTTCTACAGGTTCAAAGACCCTCCTGAGTCCCCCCTCCCCACGGCCTACTTCCGAGTCCCTAGTCCCTCCTACAGCTTCGGCATCCCCTCTCCCTTCATCCACCTCCACTTCCACATTGTCTTTGCCTAGGCCCGAGCTCCTCGTCACTGCCAATTTGCCTAGGCCCGAGCGCCTAGTCCTCCCCACCAACCCATTGCCTAGGACCGAGCTCCTCGTCACTTCCACATTGTCTTTGCCTAGGCCCAAGCTCCTTGTCACTGTCAATTTACCTAGGCCCGAGCGCCTAGTCCTCCCCACCAACCCATTGCCTAGGACCGAGCTCCTCGTCACTGCCAACCCACTGCCTAGGCCTGAGCTCCTAGTCATCCCCACCAACCCATTGCCTAGGACCGAGCTCCTCGTCACTGCCCACCCGTTGCCTACTAGGCCCAAGCTCCTCGTCAACCCCACCAACCCATTGCCTAGGCCGACGCTCCTAGTCAACCCCACCAACCCATTGCCTAGGCCCGAGCTACTAGTCAACCCTTCACCGGCGCCTTGGCCAGAGCCCCTAGGCCCGGCACCACGTCGAAGGAGACGAGCTGGGCTGAGACCCACTTGGGGAACGCATGCCACCACATGACGGGCTGCACGGCGCCCGTGGGAAGGGGGACAAAATGGATGCCCCCCATGCCCAGACCTGAAGCATCGCAGGCGCCCAAGGTGGCCAGGAAGGTGTCCGCCACGAGTTCGGCAATGGAGGTAGGCCGGTTGGAGAGATCATTGGCCAGCCATTGGAAGTTGCGAAGGAAGCTGTGGACGCGCTTGGTGAGCCGGAGGCGCTGCCGGCCCGGTTCCTGGTGGCGGAAGGCTTCTTGGAGAATGGAGAAGAGGCCAATGGAGCCAGGAATGGCCAGCGCCATTGACCGGAGTTCCCCAAGGACTTCGTGCCATTGCTTGAGGGGGACATGGCGCTGGGTGGGTGAGATAGAGTGGAGAATCTCCTGTAGGCGGGCCACCCGATGGGGAGGAAGGCTGATGGTTTTGTTGACGGAATCGATGAGCCAGCCAAGGATAACTTTCTTGGTGGTCCAAGTGGCGTCCCCTTGGAGCATTTTCTTGAGGGAAACAGGCTCCTGCCGGAAGGGGGTGTCACCAGTATCAAGGGGCCGGAAGACGGTGATAATTGGTTAGAAACCAGACATACCCAAAGACCTGACCAATAAGTGAACACTTGGAATCCATAAGTACATTCAAAAGAATATACTTGATATCCCGTGAGGAAATTACTTATTGCAATCAAGAAAACCAATACCGATTCCAGATGGGCCTCATATCTAGCATATATACCGTGAACAAGCATACGCCCCATCGAACAGATTACTTAACAACATGAATGACCAATACCACCAAATGACCGATACGGTAAGACCGACACGACGCTAATACAGCAACAGCAACAGCAGTATCGGTACGAGAATAATTATTAACAGCACCGGGGAAGATCTCTACCACATGATATACAGCAGAGAGCCCCGACACACAGTGAAAATACGTAGTAAAAATAAGAGCCTCTCTTTGAGCTCACATCTCTTTAAATTTGAACATCATATACCTTTGGTCAATTTTTAGAGTAACAACAGGTTATAGAGCCCTTATACCTTCCACTAACAAGTGGATACCTTAAGCTACCTATCTCCGCCCCGTACAGCACCTCCACTGTCGGTTACAGCCAGAGTATACTTGGTACGGGACTCGGCGACGGGCTGTATCAATAGACCTCCCCCCCTCTCTTCTTTCCTTTCTTTCTTTCTCCTTACTCGCGTATCAAGGGGTGTATACAGATCCTTCTACCAAGAATCTTCTTCTGTAATACATGACCAAGCATACGTATCAAGGGGCGTATCTAAAGAACATTCTACCAAGAATCTCCTTCTGTAATACACATCTAACAACCGAAGGACATGGTAGAAAGCGAAGGGCCAGAATTTTATGGGCAAATTTGCACCACTCAGCATGGTCCTCATTGAGTTAGCAAGAGTCCGGTGAGCTCTTTCAACTGTACCATTCTGGTGAGAAGCATCAGCACCAGTTGGGAAAATTGAGTACCCAAAGGCAGAGAAGAGGTTTCGGATGTCAGGGTTGTGGTAGAGTTCACCACCTTGATCTACATTGATATACTTGTTGGCACAAGTTGGGTTGTGCTGTGAGAAGAAATGCTCCAACCAATGTAGAGGTGCTCCTTTGGAGATTCTGGTATCACCATATTTCATACCAGTATAGTGATCTGTGATGAGAATCCAAGCTGTCTCGCCATGGATGCCTTCATAGTCACGCTTGCGTTTGCTGTTGGAGGATCTGGCGCCAGAGAATGCAAAATCAATTGATAGTCCTTGAAAAGGTTGCGTGGCCTTTCTTGTGGAATGCGAGCCAGCGGGTGTTTTTGTTTGCTTACATTGTATGCAAGTTGGGCATTGATCAAGAATACTTGTTTGGCGCTTGAACTTTGGTACTCCAAGAATGTGCTTATGAGCTTGATACAGAAAGTCATCGCATGGGTGTCCTAATCTTTGGTGCCACAGAAGTTTGGATGTCTTGGTTTTGATGGCGTGGATGGGGATATTTTTGTCCACAATCTTGGTGAAGAACAGTTTAGCATCAAAAGTTGGCACGTCACTGGTGTCAGACCGAGCTTGAGCTGCTTCTGTGCATTTTTGCAGTGTGACAAGATTCGTGTATACATCATATCTGTAGCGACTAATGGCTTTGTTTGAGGCCAGTTCACAAGCTTTCTTGAACTGCATGTCAGTCGCTAAGGCATATGCAGAGGACGTTGCACAATTGGCATATGGGGATGTGAGATCAATGTCTGGGATGAGTATTGGATGTGTGTAGCACTGAGCATCAATGATACTTCCATGTAGGACAATACTTTTGGCAGTGCTCTGCTTGTGATGACAAATGATGGTGAGGTTGCCATTTTGTTGAACAGATGACTCATGGTCGTCATTGAAGACTTTGTGAAGAGATTGCCCACTGAACTGATTTCTCACGCGAGGTGTCATTCCACAAAGGTCATTCTCACTCAGCAATGTTGTTGACAGCGAGGGAGAATAGTAGAAGAAGACTCTAATATACCCTACAGGATTGGGAGCTGGTATGTGTACATAGCCTGACCCTTCAGGAATACAGGTGGCTGCTCTTCCTCCTATTGCTGCCGTGAGTCTGACAGGACATTTCCTCAGCTTGTTGTAAGGTTTGTAACTGTGCAGGATATGCTTCAGATTTGTGCAGGAAACTTTGGCGCCCGTGTCAATCTGGGCTCTGACGCCATGTTGGAAATGGGCTGTAGCCGCAATAGGGTCTGATGGGACCAGGAATTGGACATTGTGGGTATCAACTACTGAGGAGGGGTTGTCTCTGTCAAAGTTCGGATCTCCATTGATTCCCAGGTGTGATTCCAATGCATGAGCTGTGATTTCAAGAGATTCCATACCACAGTAGACATCAATTGGGATTGAAGGCTGGAGGCTATCCCTATCAATTTCCTTTTGAAACTGGCTGTTGAGCTGATTCTTCCAAAGGCAAAGAAGAGCAACACAATCTGTAGCTGCAGGCCGGTCGAGGTGCCGGTCCGTTGTAATCTAATATTTCTCTGATATCCACTACGATTGAAGGCTCGGCGTTCAATCAGATCTATTCTGACTACCGGTGGGCTCAGTCAGTTAGATCTTAGGCTTGTAGTTCTACAGTAGGACGCAACAACGTCCGATGTAAGGTTTAAGGTTGAATAATCAAATAATCTAAAAGTATAAGCGTGTCGACTTGCCAGAGAGCAAGTTATCGCTTTAGAGTGTGCTGCCGCTAATACAGCACGGTGCTAATACAGCACGATGAAATTACGGGTATTTTGTACGGTAAATTACCGTATTACGGTGAATATCGTGTTGCCGCTAATACAACACGTATATTCGTGAGCAGAGTTTCGAACCTCTGCTGTCTTTTCTTGAAAACAAGACACTTAACAGAAGGTAGCATATGTTAACATCTGTCGTGTGTTCTTTCTTGGATCACTAAGTATCGGACTCGATCGTAAGAATGAGCTCGGTATTGACGATCGATTCTTCTCCTCCAGTTAAGTATCGAACAGTAATTTTTTGAGGTCTCATTATTTTCAATCTCGTACCTCTACCAACTTAGACACGAAAGGGATTTAATACTCCCCATGTGTCCACATGAAAGCATCCTCTAGTATCTGGTGCAGTCATCCTGCAACAGATCACCGGTGTTTCCACAGTAGTGAAAGATGGGCTTGAGTAAAGGATACACTACCGAGTGTCCCCAATGCTTGGTGAGGATGTCAGCGCAGTTATCCTTACCTGCAAGATGTTGCATGAGGATGAAACCTCTTGCGATCATGCTTCTAACATAGTGATATGATAGAATGTGATGCCTCTTGTGGAGCCTCGCATATGGGAATGTAGAGGTTTGGATCATCTTTTCATTGTCTCCCCATGTGTAGGATGTGTCCTCAGGTGGATTTGTGAATTAGGAAGGCTTGACATTGTAATGCCGGTTTCCCTCATGTCAAGGTATTTGGCTCAAGCAAGAAAGGGACATCTAAACCAGTTATTTCATATATTTGCATATTTGAAAAAATACAACAGGTCGAAATTGGTGTTTGACGATTCAGTACCGAGTGTTGATGAGAGTAAATTTCAAAAATGTGATTGGTCTGAATTTTATCCTGGCGCCACTGAATTCATACCAGCAGATATGCCTGAAGCTTTGGGAAAACATGTGACGATGAGTTGTTTTGTTGATGCTGATCATGCCGGATGCAAGGCAACAAGGAGATCCCATACTGGTGTTATTATCTTCATTAATAATGCACCAATTATTTGGTTTTCCAAAAGACAGACAACAGTTGAAACGTCAACTTTTGGATCTGAAATCATTGCATTGAAAATTGCAATCGAATTGGTTGAAGGTCTGAGATACAAGTTGAGAATGATGGGTGTTCCAATTGATGGAAGCACCAATGTGTATTGTGATAATGATTCAGTTGTCACAAATGTTATACGGCCAGAAAGCCCATGCAAGAAAAAGCACAACAGCATTGCATACCATAAGGCGCGTGAATCTATTGCAGCAGGAATTATCAGAGTTGCAAAAGAACCAGGTTCAACAAATATCGCTGACTTGTTTACCAAGCTAATGAGTGGCGCTGTTTTCCGGGAACATTGTTCTCGGTGCATGTGGTAAGTAAATAAGAAACAAATCAATCATTCGATGGAATGTTCGATCGATCGTCCGATCGAAGTAACAAGTTGATTTTATGTTCGATCATGGAATAAATCGATCTGCAATGAGCATTTCAAAAATGGATAATTTGATCCATGAATACAATATATCAAACCGGCAAGGATCAGGGCAAAATGCCATGATACAAGCCAGAATGAATGGCAAAATGCCTCCCCATTTTTGATAGGGCCTCTGATGGTAGACTGGATACAGTTTGGTATTCAACATACATGACTCACGATGAATAGATTAAGTCAAAAGATCCAAACGCTTAACGATTGGATTTACGACTGAAGGGGACTGAAAAGAATTCACCGTGTAAACGTGTACTCGTACGTACGAAGAGTCACGAAGGCAAATAACCTTATTCGTAAGGTTATTTAACCTGAGTGAATAATCGTCGGCGATTATTCATGTGGATTGTCTCTTTACCGGATTTCCCCATCAGCTCACTCTTTGAAGAATTAACAACTCTAAAACACTATCATGCCCTAAAATCTATGTACAAACTAGTACTGATTCTACATGATAGGGTACAATCACATGTGATATGTCAATGAGAATATCACGGTGAATTACACGGTAATACGGTAACACGAAAGACCGATCGAAGATGGTTTTGCGTGTGTTTTGTGTCTTAAGATTACATGTGTTTTGTATGCTAGAAATTACACGATGACGACGAGTAATTAACCTGTCGATCGGCAAAGATGATCGAACCGTAACGACAATCTTACTCAATAAATCAATCGATTGTAAGACCGATTGCGTTTGCTTGTTTGTTACGACACACTTTCTTTAGTGTGATTAGTTCGTTGGGGTCCTATTAGGGACCGAAAATAATTTCAGTCAGGAATTCCGTTATAAAAAATGTTGTTACTCTAAAAATCGACCAAAGGTATATGATGTTAAAATTTAAAGAGATGTGAGCTCAGAGAGACGCTCTTATTTTTACTGGGTATTTTCACTGTATCGGGGCTCTCTGCTGTATTTTACATGGTAGAGATCTTCCCCGGGTTATTTGTTAGTACCGTCTTCTTTACCATCGTACCGATTCTTCTGTTGCTGTTGCTGTATTAGCGTCGTGTCGGTCTTACTGTATCAGTCATTCGATGGTATTGGTCATTGTGGGGTTAAGTATTCTGTTTGATGGGGCGTATGCTTATTCGTGGTATATGTGCTGGATATAGGTAGGCCCATCTGGAATCGGTATTGATTTTCTTGATTGCAATAAGTAATTTCCTCACGGGATATCAAGTATATTCTTCTGAATGTACTTATGGGTTCCAAGTGTTTACTTACTGTTCAGGTCTTTGGACATTTCTTGTTTCTAACCGGTTATTCCTTTTTGTTTGTAGCCTTAGGTGATATCGTTTTTACCACTTAAGGATTCCAAGTAGTGGAGGTGCGTTTGGTTCTAACGCTCGATCGTTCTTGTATTCCGCACCTCGGTCGTCGTTTCTTTCGTTTTGTCGGCTTTTTCGATCAAATTTGATGCCGACATGAAGTCCGTATTTTTCGCCGACAACACACCCCTTGATCCAATACTCTACTCGCATGGTATTGGATTACCGTCGGAATATATTGCCTTGAATTGATCCGGAGGTTGATCGATCACGTTTATTTAACCTGGGTCAAATCGACGTAAATGTAAAATGATATCCCGAAGTTGATCAACGCGATCAAATGGTGCAATCCGACTATCGTTCGAAGTGAATGAATGATTTTACCTGGGTAGTGTCCCATGATGTATCTTGCGTGTCGAGCGTGCAAGATCCATCCCAATGGTTTGGTTAGATCATCAGCCGGGTTGATAACGCCAGGAATATGAATCATCTTGATCTCACCGTTTTCCTTCCATGATTGGATGGCAAAAAACCTGATTTCAATATGCCTGGTTCTTTCAGTTGGCTTCTGAGCATTGATGATCTCAATTGCCGATGCATTGTCTTCATAGATAGGGGTTGGACCAGCTTGGGCAAATCCTAATTCTTTGAGTACGAATCTGAGGTATCTGGCTGTTTTGGCCGCTGTGACTGCAGCAATGAATTCTGCTTCTGTAGAACTCTGTGCAGTGAGTGATTGCGCTTTGGATCTGTAAACAATTGCTCCACCCGCATAAGTGAACACATATCCTGTGGTGGACCTGCGATGTTTTGGATCATTTCCATATGCTGCATCAACAAAACACATCAACTTGCTATGCTTGATATCTGCAGGGTATTCTGGGAGTGATCCATCTTGGACTACATCATTATATGGTTCTCCTGATGGAAGAGATGGTTCTGCATTCGGTCTATAGAATCTAATACCCCAGGATCGGGTTGTTCTGAGATATCGAGCGATGTTCTTCAGACTGGAATAGTGGAATGCAGTGGGATTGGAGCTGTATTTTGACATCAGGGTCACTGCATAGCCAATGTCTGGCCGGCAGCTCACATATGCAAACATCATTTCACCCAAGAGTGTTCTGTAGGAGAACCCTGATGTGGATTGTAATGCAGCGTGTTCCTTGGTGCCTTCCAATGGTCCATTCGTATGTGATTGCAGTTGGCTCAGTACTTCAGTTGATAACGGCGCTGATGGTTTGGAGTGGGGTTTCATCTTAGAATCAGTCTCCCAACCGTGGGATGTCATGATCCGGTCAATGTAATTGGCACAGGACAGTTCAATGTAGTCAGCTGTCTGTTCGACATCAATTCCATTGAAGTCTTCAAGCAAACCCATTTTGGTGAAGGGGACAGCATCTTCTCTAGGGAGCTTCAGCCTTGCACCTATAATGTCATAGATCTTGTCAGATATGGATTCCGATGTGCAAGCCAGTGCAAAATCGTCAACTTGTCTCAGCATGTAAACCGTTTCTCCTTCAAAAACTGTCGTGTAGATCGTCCTGTCATGTGTGGTGGTTTTGAAGTTGAGATAAGGGCCTTTCAATATTTTGTTGATGTGGGTTTCCCAGAGTCTTCCAGATTCTGGGTGGCCTTGAAGTGCTCGAAGGACTGGAAGCACCAATCCTCTGTCTATGTCCTTGTCATGCTTGTGTCTGTACCATTCTGCATAAGCATCGTCAATAGTCATGTATGTAGGGATGTTGGGCCCTGGAGAATGGGCGTAGGCGTCTGCAGCATCACCCCCATAGACTTTGAGATTGAGACTTGCTGCAATGGCAAAGAACAGTCTTTGGATGGGGTGTTCAACACATGATGAGTATGACATGGCTATGGCATGCAGAGTTGGAGCTGCATACTTGCTTCCATTGCAACATTGTCTGGCTCTTCTGACACCATTCCTTTTGACACTGTATTGCCAATGGGGTCTGAGAATAATCGCGTCTGGGTCCTTAGGGTATTGAATTGGTGATTCAAACATTTCCAAATCTTCAAACTGATCAAGCTGTTTTCGCTCCCCAGCTTGCCATTCAGGCCATGTAGATAAAGGCTTGAGATTCCTTCGAGTGAAGTGCCCTAGTGCTTGTTCTTCAGGTGTAGTTGCCTTGGAATTGATGGCCTTGATTAAGAGTTCAATTTCTTCAGTTGGTAGTGAATCTGCATCTAGTGGTAATGCTTGATTTCCTGGTTTATGAAGCTTGGTGATAGCTCGGAGGGATGCAATATCAATAGTAGGGATGACAACATCCATGTCGTCTTCAGTTGGTGCCAAGTGTTTTTGGATGGAGGCATGGAGTGCTTCAGTGCTATTGACCTGGTTGATTCTTGATTGTATCAGCTGCTTGTATTTTGTACCAATGCGCTGGATAGCTTTGATGGAGGAAATCCGGTCCAAGAATGGTGGATCTTCTTCAGCAGTGGGTTCCTTCCAGGAGGTATTGGGAGCAAATAAACCATATTCATTTGAGTGTTTCCTGACCTCCTTCATAGACAATTTCTCTTCAAGTGCAAAGGTAATTGGTGTATCTATTGAAGAATCCCTCACCCCTCGATCGTGGTAGGCCTGTAAAGCTGTAGTAACATCAGCAGCAGTAAAGACACGATTGTGATTGATAGATACAATATAAGCACCTCGTAGCTTGGAGAGAGATTTCTTGTGTGAGGAGAAAAGTTTCGAGGCAGGGCTATTTGGGAGGATATCTGTGATGTAAGCTCTGCCAAGCAGTGAATCATTGGCATACCGGAGGCCAAATGTTTGATCAGTACAAGATGGGGAGACAGTGAGCCTGAGATTTGTGAGATCGGCAAAGGGGGAGATAGAGAATTGAAAATCACTGGATGACACCTCAGTGGGTTCCGCAGGAAGTGGAATGTTGTCATCAGTCCTGAGCAGGTGTTTGACATTAGTGGGGAGGTCTGCAAGTGGGAGATCATTCATGCCTTCATCAAACCTGACATGCGTGGCTATCTTGACTCTGTGTGTCTCAGTATCATACCACAGAATGTTTCTGGTAGTGTAGGGTACAAAACCTAGAAATATGCCTTTTCTTGCATTGGGTTTGAGCTTGATTGATCTCTTGCCTGGAGGTCTAACCCAAACTCTGCAACCAAAGGTTCGGAAATCAGCAAGGTTTTCCTTACGGCCAGCTGCCAATTCCAATGGCGAATGTAGTTGGGTGCCTTCAGGGAATGCATTGGACAGCCGGAGTGCATGGTAGAAAGCAAAGGGCCAGAACTTGATGGGCAAATTAGCACCAGACAGCATTGTCCTCATGGAGTTAGCAAGAGTTCGGTGTGCTCTTTCAACTGTACCATTCTGGTGTGAAGCGTCCGCGCCAGTGGGGAAAATAGAATATCCAAACGCAGAGAATAGGTTTCTGATGTCAGGATTGTGATAGAGTTCTCCACCTTGATCAACTGAAACATACTTGTCGGCACAAGTTGGGTTGTGCTGGGCGAAGAAATGCTCTAACCAGTGTAGTGGCGCTGCTTTAGAGATTCGCGTGTCTCCATATTTCATACCAGTATAGTGATCTGTGATGAGAATCCAAGCAGTTTCTCCATGAATGCCTTCATAATCGCGCTTGCGTTTGCTGTTGGAGGATTTCGTACCTGAGAATGCAAAATCAATAGATAAACCCTGAAACATTCCATTAAAGTCCTCGAGCAATCCCAATTTTGTAAAGGGGATCACGTCTTCCTTTGGTAGTTTGATCGGGACCTTTCAAGATCTTGTTGATGTGGGTTTCCCAGAGTCTTCCAGATTCTGGGTGGCCTTGAAGTGCTCGAAGGACTGGAAGCACCAATCGTCTGTCTATGTCCTTGTCATGCTTGTGTCTGTACCATTCTGCATATGCATCGTCAATAGTCATGTACGTAGGGATGTTGGGCCCTGAAGAATGCGCATAGGCGTCTGCAGCATCACCCCCGTATACTTTGAGGTTGAGGCTTGCAGCAATAGCAAAGAATAACCTTTGAATGGGATGTTCAACACATGATGAGTATGACATTGCTATGGCATGCAGGGTTGGGGCTGCATATTTGCTTCCATTGCAACATTGCCTGGCTCTTCTGACACCATTTCTTTTCACACTGTATTGCCAGTGAGGTCTGAGGATGATAGCATCGGGGTCCTTAGGATATTGAATTGGTGATCCAAACATTTCCAAATCTTCAAACTGATCAAGCTGTTTTCGCTCCCCAGCTTGCCATTCAGGCCATGTAGATAAAGGCTTGAGATTCCTTCGAGTGAAGTGCCCTAGTGCTTGTTCTTCAGGTGTAGTTGCCTTGGAATTGATGGCCTTGATTAAGAGTTCAATTTCTTCAGTTGGTAGTGAATCTGCATCTAGTGGTAATGCTTGATTTTCTGGTTTATGAAGCTTGGTGATAGCTCTGAGGGATGCAATGTCAATAGTAGGAATGACAACATCCATGTCGTCTTCAGTTGGTGCCAAGTGTTTTTGGATGGAGGCATGGAGTGCTTCAGTGCTATTGACCTGGTTGATTCTTGATTGTATCAGCTGCTTGTATCTTGTACCAATGCGCTGGATAGCTTTGATGGAGGAAATCCGGTCCAAGAATGGTGGATCTTCTTCAGCAGTGGGTTCCTTCCAGGAGGTATTGGGAGCAAATAAACCATATTCATTTGAGTGTTTCCTGACCTCCTTCATAGACAATTTCTCTTCAAGTGCAAAGGTAATTGGTGTATCTATTGAAGAATCCCTCACCCCTCGATCGTGGCAGGCCTGTAAAGCTGTAGTAACATCAGCAGCAGTAAAGACACGATTGTGATTGATAGATACAATATATGCGCCTCGGAGCTTAGAGAGAGTCTTCTTACGAGAGGAGAAAAGCTGTGAGGCGGGACTGTTGGGAATGATACCTGTGATGTAAGCTCTGCCAATCAGTGAGTCGGTGGCGTATCGAAGACCAAAGGCTGGGTCAGCACAAGATGGGGAGACAGTGAGTCTGAGATTTGTGAGATCCGCAAAGGGGGAGATGGAGAATTGGAATTCACTAGATGACGCCTCACGGTGTTCTGCAGGAAGGGGAGTGTTGTCATCAGTCCGGAGGAGGTGCTTGACATTAGTTGGTAGATCTGCAAGTGGGAGATTATTCATCCCTTCATCAAACCGGACATGGGTAGCTATTTTGACTCTATGCGTCTCAGTATCATACCAAAGGATGTTTCTGGTAGTGTATGGGACGAAACCCAGGAAGAGGCCTTTTCGTGCATTGGGTTTGAGTTTAATAGATCGTTTTCCTGGGGGCCTAACCCAGACTCTACAACCAAAGGTTCGGAAATCAGCAAGGTTTTCCTTACGGCCAGTTGCCAATTCCAATGGTGAATGTGGTTGATTGCCTTCAGGAAATGCATTGGACAACCGAAGTGCATGGTAGAAAGCAAAGGGCCAGAATTTAATGGGCAAATTAGCACCAGACAGCATGGTGCGCATTGAATTAGCCAGTGTGCGATGTCCTCTTTCAACTGTACCATTCTGGTGTGAAGCGTCCGCACCAGTGGGGAAAATTGAATATCCAAACGCAGAGAAGAGGTTTCTGACATCAGGATTGTGATAGAGCTCGCCGCCTTGATCAACGGAAACATACTTGTCGGCACAGGTTGGGTTGTACTGGGCGAAGAAATGCTCCAACCAGTGTAGGGGCGCTGCCTTCGAGATTCGTGTATCACCGTATTTCATACCTGTGTAGTGATCTGTGATGAGAATCCAAGCTGTTTCTCCATGAATGCCTTCATAATCGCGCTTGCGTTTGCTGTTGGAGGATTTGGTACCTGAGAATGCAAAGTCAATGGATAGACCTTGAAACGGTTGTGTGGCCTTTCGTGTGGAATGTGTGCCAGCAGGTGTTTTGGTTTGCTTACATTGTATGCAGGTTGGGCATTGGTCAAGAATACTGGTTTGACGCTTGAACTTTGGTACTCCAACGATGTGCTTATGAGCATTATACAGAAAGTCATCGCATGGGTGCCCCAATCGTTGATGCCACAGGAGTTTCGATGTCTTGGTTTTGATGGCGTGGATGGGGATACTTTTGTCTACAATCTTGGTGAAAAACAGGTTTGCATCAAACTTTGGCATGTCGCTGGTATCAGAATGAGCTTGGGCTGCTTCAGCGCATTTTTGTGGATTGACAAGATTCGTGTATATATCATATCTGTAGTTGCTAATTGCTTCTTTGGAGGCCAGCTCACAAGCTTCCTTGAACTGTATGTCTGTAGCTAGGGCATAGGCTGACGATGATGCACAATTAGCATATGGAGATCCAATATCAATGTCTGGGATCAGTACTGGGTGTGTATAGCATTGACCATCAATGATGCTTCCATGGAGGACAATGCTGTTGGCAGTGTTCTGCTTGTGATGACAGATGATTGTGAGGTTGCCGTTTTGTGGAGCAGATGAGTCATAGTTGTCAATGAATGATTTATGGATTGATTGCCCACTGAACTGACGTCGCATGCGAGATGTCATTCCACAGAGATCATTCTCACTCAGTAATGTCGTTGACAGGGAGGGAGAATAGTAGAAGAAGATTTTGAGATACCCTAAGTGGTTGGGTGCTGGGATGTGCAAATATCCCGAACCTTCTGGGATGCAGGTAGCTGCTTTGCCTCCTATGGCTGCTGTGAGCCTGACCGGACATTTTCTTATCCTGGTGTAAGGTTTGTAACCGTGCAGGATGTGTTTGAGATTTGTGCATGAAACCTTTGCACCGGTGTCAATCTGAGCCCTGACACCCTGTTGGAAATAGGTTTTAGCTGCAATGGGGTCTCGTGGGACTAGGGATTGCACATTGTATGTACCAGCTGGCGTAGGGTTGTCCCTATCGAAATTGGGATCCTCATTGGTCTTCAGGTGTGGTTCCAATGTAGGGGTCGTAGCCCCGAGTGGTTCCATATCACAGTAGACATCAATTGGGATTGATGACTGGAGGCTGTCTTTTGGAAGGAGGTCGACGGCACCAATTATGACAGATTCATAGGAGCTGACACTGCTGGAGTCCAAGGAGGGGCATAAGCTGTTCACTTGGGACGCTGTGATGTTGTCAAATCCTTGAGGATCATCTTGAGGTGATGTCATAGTATGGCTCCAAGAAAGACTTTCTATTCTTGGCCATTGCAAAATTTTTGGTTTTCTACTGTAGCATCAGGTGAAGCCTCATCTTGATCCTCATTGCCAATGTTGATCTGAGAGATTTGTTGGGCGGAGTCTAAGAGTTGTTGGGTCTGTTTATTGGATTTGTTCAGAAAAACAGCCGCAGCAATCCTATGTTTCTTCAGGGACTCAATATCTTGCAATGCAGGACAATTATCGAAATTATGACCGGACATGTGGCAAACAATACATTTTCTGGATGTGTCAAAAAGACTAGGCTGCTTATCGAATGCCGTGATAGCATTGCAATATGCTTGGTGGAGGAAGGGATCGTCAGATTCTTCATCCATCTCCGGGTAGCCAAGTGATTCAATCAGGCTGATTGAGTGAGAGGTCAGAGTAGAAGGTGTTCTAACAGTGCTGTTGCTAGCGCGCTTTTGAAATTTATCATTGCGCCGGTGACCTGGTCTTGTACCTGAGACAGGCAATTGCTTGGGCTGGATTGATCTGGAGGCGTTCCTCTTGTACTTTTGTTCAGCCTTGATCTCTTGTTCATAGGTTTGAAGGGTTTGTATAAGCCTACCTGCCTTGTATTTGTCTCTTTTGAATTGATCGTCGGAGTCGCGTTCATCTTCAGTTTTCTCAAATAGTTCGTGACTGAGAGTGGTTCCTGCGATCAAATTACTGACTTCTTCTGTTGAACTCAATGTGCTAGGTTGGGTTTGGAGGAAAACTCTGAGTCGCAAGTAATCCTTGTATCTGAAGTAGTATTCTTCGAGGGATTCATTTGCTTCTTGGTTGGGAGGGTTCCTGACCATTCTGGCTGCATTGGATTCTCTCTTTGAGTTGGGATGTGTTTGAGCAATTACGGTGTACAGAGCTTCATAACCTTGTCCTCCTTCAAAGCTTTGAATTGTGGACTTCATTCTAACGCATGAGTCAGGGATGATCTTATCAGTTCTGAGTGCAGTGTAGATGAGATTACCCCATTCGTGAATTGCCAATTCATATCTTGCAGGTAGGTCGTGTGGTAGTTCATCACCAATGGTAAATCCCCTAAGATGGTCAGCTTCGCGTCTATAGAGATAGTAAGGGTGAATGTATATATGATGCTGCTGTGCGTGTGTAGTGATCTCTCTGTACCACTTTCTGACCTGAGGGTGGCTGTCATCCTTAAGTTGTGGAAACCCCGAGAGAAATAGTTTGTCTCTAGCTGCTTCCTTTGATTTGTCAGAAGCTCTGGTTAGATCAAAACAGTCGCCACTTCTGGTGATCAGGCGCTGGTCATTTCTCCCACTGCCTAGGTTGTGGAGGTAGTAGTTTTGCCTGACAATGGTTTCGTTTCCCGATGAGTCGGTGTAGGTGATTGGGAAGTCTTTCATGTCATCTCTGGTGAGGAATTCATCTTTCCTGTAGTAACGGTCCTTCACTGGTGGTGGTAAGGTGGCTGGATTCCATGGGAGGTCAAGTGTTGCTTGATGGTTGGGACCAGCGTTTGTGTTGTTGTTATTGATATTGCCGTTGTTGACCAATTGTTGGAGTAGGTTGGTCAATTCTTGCATGTCGGTGCCTGGTGTAGTGGGCGCCGGGTTTGGAGCTGTGGCATTTTCATCGGTGTTGGCCTCATTTTCACCATCACCGTCGTGTTGAACCTCACCTGTATAGATGCCGTTGAAATAGTTGCCGGGGTTATTTGTCTTCCAGTTTCTTCTGAACTTCCATTGGTTGATGTTGAAGATTACTGTGACGACTGGTTTTGGGTTATTTGCTGCTTCAGCACGTCTGACGGCTTCTATTCCTGCAGAGTCAAATTCCTGTGGAGTTCTGATCCGTTGGTTTGATAACCCAGGGTTGACAAATCGTACGGGGCATGAATCAAGGAGCTGGGCTATGTGTCCCTTTTCTAGTTCATCGATGTTTAGCATTTCCAAGGTAATGCCGTTGCAGAAGGCTTCTCTTAGTGCGGTCACTGGGGCCGGACCAAGGGTTCTAGCGCCTTCGTCATTGGCATCCGATATGAAGAGGGTTGACACCTCGGGTGCTGTGAGCGGGACAGTTTCTGCATAGGTGCCATTGAGAGAAAGGACTTCTTGGGGGTTATTGTCACTTTGGAATTTGAATTCAATCCCATAGACATTGGACCAATCGTATGCGTCTGGTGGAGGGACCATGATGGATGATGATTAATGCGATGTGGCGTCGACGTCGGTTTTTGATTGAACGTCGTCGTCGAAATAATTAACCGTCGTGGCAAGTAATCGTCGTCGTGGCGGTGAGAGAAGTTTCTTGGAGAATCGTTCGATCGTAATCAATCGTAGATGATACGTGTTACAGAAGGGGATTCGTGGTAGAATGTTCGCTCGTACTCGTCGGTCTGATCGTATTCGATGCGTTGGTGATTAGTTGTCGTCGATGTCGGTCTGAAGGAACGATCGGCGTCAAGATAACGAACCGATGATGAGATACACCCCTTAATACGGACGCTTCTTGGTCGTGTATTACAGAAGAAGATTCTTGGTAGAAGGATCAGGATACACCCCTTGATACGCGAGGAAGAAGAAGAAGGGGAGAGAAAAAGAGCTGGGGGGAGGCCGAAGTGTAGCACACGGATGGGCGTCACTACAAATTTCCTCTGGATTTAACCGAACAGTTGAGGTGCTGAACGGGCGGGGATAGATATAGCTTAAGGTATACACGATCCTACGGATGGGCAGCAATCGTGTGAGTTATAAGGGCTCTATAACCTGTTGTTACTCTAAAAATCGACCAAAGGTATATGATGTTAAAATTTAAAGAGATGTGAGCTCAGAGAGACGCTCTTATTTTTACTGGGTATTTTCACTGTATCGGGGCTCTCTGCTGTATTTTACATGGTAGAGATCTTCCCCGGGTTATTTGTTAGTACCGTCTTCTTTACCATCGTACCGATTCTTCTGTTGCTGTTGCTGTATTAGCGTCGTGTCGGTCTTACTGTATCAGTCATTCGATGGTATTGGTCATTGTGGGGTTAAGTATTCTGTTTGATGGGGCGTATGCTTATTCGTGGTATATGTGCTGGATATAGGTAGGCCCATCTGGAATCGGTATTGATTTTCTTGATTGCAATAAGTAATTTCCTCACGGGATATCAAGTATATTCTTCTGAATGTACTTATGGGTTCCAAGTGTTTACTTACTGTTCAGGTCTTTGGACATTTCTTGTTTCTAACCGGTTATTCCTTTTTGTTTGTAGCCTTAGGTGATATCGTTTTTACCACTTAAGGATTCCAAGTAGTGGAGGTGCGTTTGGTTCTAACGCTCGATCGTTCTTGTATTCCGCACCTCGGTCGTCGTTTCTTTCGTTTTGTCGGCTTTTTCGATCAAATTTGATGCCGACATGAAGTCCGTATTTTTCGCCGACAACAAAAAAGTGTAACGTTACAAATCATAGTCAACGTGAGCTCACGTTGACTATGATCTGTAACAAAAAGACTGGTTAAGTAGAAAATTTTGTGTTTATGTAGTACATAAAAGTATTTCGGGAATCACCCATTATTAACTACTCCGTATTGAATACCAGTACAATTTGGGAGTCGAGGCTGCTTTGACTGTACTGCCAGATTTTTATTCAGTGATTCCCACCTCGAATAAAATACTAAAAGTTCGCGACTAAACTAATAAATCTATTCACATAGTGCATAGATTTATTAAGTATTGAATATATTTTTTCAGTCGAGACCGCACTGACTGAAAAAACTTTGTTAACTGAATAAAAACAGAATAAACTTGTGTATCAACTACCGATACGTTTTTAGAATACTGATATAAAAATTATAAAAGATTAAAGAATCGATATGTAAAATGTAAACTGATCTGTGGAGGAGTCATCATTCCTCTTCTTCCGGAAGTAATGATTTTCTTCCGGTCATTAAGATTCGCTTCAACCTTGACTCCTGACTCGATTGGTCAGTCACGAGGATTATTGTTACACTATCCCCCACAGTGACTGGCCGATTGGTCTGATAAATAGTAGTTATTGCTGTGGCTGCTGTCCTTGGTAGGGAACCACTTTGCGTATGTTGTAGATTTCCGTGACTGCTTCCCACCGCTGTACTTTGACGGTTCCATTGGTGAATACTTGGATGATTGGATATGGCCCGTGGGACCTTTCCTGCAATTTCGCTGGGTCATACACTCGAACCATTATCTGATCTCCTATTCGATAGTTGGGTTTATTCTACTCTTGTTGGTTCTCAGTAGATTTTGGTCGATGAGCGGTTGTCTCCTGTTCCGGATGGCTTCCAAGTTGGCTATCAAGGGCACATCCATCATCATATCCCTGCCAAATGCGATCGCTCCTGGTGAGGTTTGCATCGTGTGGTTGACGGCGCATCGGGTTGCGTGCATGCAGCTTGCTAGGGCATTGTCCATTATTTGCTCGGCTTCCTGTTCATTGTCGACATGAGTTGTCCGCATGGTAACTCTTAGAATGTCTCCCATGGTGCGATGTAATCTTTCACAGATGGCATTTGATTGGGGATTTTTCACTGTTGTCGGCACTGATCTAATTCCATGTTGGATTAGTAGGGTCTGGAAGGCATGGCCTATGAATTCTCCGCCATTGCCATGGATACACCGGTTGGGTCTCGGGTATCTGGCTAGCCAACCGTTTGCGAATTGGGCCGCTATATGCTGGCTCGATTTGTTGTTTATTCTGGTTACCTCTGCTAGGTTGGTGACTGGGTCTATCGCTGTGAGTGCCTTGAACTCGTATTGTCGGTTGCCTGCTTGGATTCTCCAGGGTCCTATGAGATCGACACATACCTCGTTCCACCGTGCTACTGCGGCTTCTCTAGGTGGGAGCCGCCCGTATCCCCTGCCCGCTTCTTTGTATCTTTGGCAGTTTGCTGGGCATGTATATTGTTTGCATAGTTGCTGTAGATTGGGTGAGTAGAATCTGGCTGATATCGTGTTGTACAAGCGTTGGATCCCGCAGTGTCCTAATACCACGTGATACCAATGGATCGATAAGTGTAACCGGGATGACGATTTTCCAGTTTGGGTTGTTTGCTTCTGTCGTTCGCGCTATTATCTGTTGGCCGTTCACGACTACAATGGGGAATTTCTCTGGATCCTCTTGGTGGGCTGTTCTGAGATGGATATCTTGGTTTTGGTGGTTCTGGATGTTTGTGATGGTGATCGGGTTTGGCATTTCCTGTAGTGGTGGCAGATTGAGGAGGCATTCCAACCATTTGGTGTCTTTGTCGATATTGGTGAAAGCTTCATCTTCTATGATGATGTCATCCTTTGGTACTTGGATTGTGTGGAAGTTGACAAGAGTGCCTGTGCGTTGGTGCGTTGTTGGTGTTTTGTTGCTTCATCCTTGTTGATGTCCATCCCCCACAGAGGGTGGCTCCATACGAGGCAGCCTTGAGTAACAATTGGCAAGGACATTCTTCTTGCCTTCTATGTGGGTAAGGTTGATGTCAAACTCTGACATGAAAAGCTTCCATCTGAGTACTCGTTGTTGTTACTCTAAAAATCGACCAAAGGTATATGATGTTAAAATTTAAAGAGATGTGAGCATATCATGAGATTGCTCTGTTACTGTGTATTTTACTGTATTTGACCGGTATCCCTGTGTTAGTGTTGTATGTAGGGATGTCTAAACCGGTCGTCGATCATGTGTAATTCATCATAAGACAGAGAACACATGATGTGACGTAGGTATCTTGATACTTGAAGTCATTTTATCTCTGTAGGAGTATAAGTAACTTTTTCAAGTGTAGAATGGATGTAAATACCGTAGAACGTACGTAAGTACGTTACGTGTATTTTTGACCGACAGCACACCCCTTGATTCAACACTTAGTGAAGGAGTGTTGGATTACAAGTCGGTTCTCCATCTTGTAGAACTCTAAAACTTAAGTATGGGCTTAGATATCGAATCGGAAGATTGTAATCGTAGAATTGGAAGATTGATATCACGTAACGGAGAAGCATGAGTCATCAATGAGGAAGGAGAGGTGCTTGAGTATGTAGTGGTCGCGAATTCGACGGGAAACTAACTAATCGTCAAATCACGATATGATTGGAGAATCCACTCGTAGGAGTCAAGTGAGCAGCATCAAAGACGATTGATTGACAATAGCAATTCGATCGTAGCTAGTCGTAGAATAGGATTGATCCGTATGGAGGAATCAACTGTATCAATTGAACTGGAACAGAAGGGTCAATTGAAGATCTCGACGGAGGGGAGATCCATGAGTGATTGTATTGATGCCAATTGTAGAGAGTCGAAATAATCGATCATGGTGGAATCCAAAGTTGGAGAGAAGAATGGATTGGACAATGCTTGGTACCTATCACGGAGGGGATGACCAAGGGTCGTCGGTGAGGAGGAACTGAATTGAATCAAATGGTTGGAGAGAAAATGGAACATTGATTCGTATCCTTGAAGAGGAGATTTGGGAATCGGAATTGACTCATAGAAACTCAATCAGTAGAGATCGAATAGTGATTGGAGAATTCGAATTGACGGAGAGAGTTGATTGATCGTGGAAGAGTTACCAATCGTAATCTGGGATGGATGGTAGGTTTTGATCCAACTTAGTAGGAAAGAATTCAATCGGACGTAGTCGTAGAAGTCGAGGGTAAGACGAAGGGGATCCTCAAACGTCTGAGTATTGTAGGGGAACAATGGGTAAAGATCGTGAAATCGATGAGAGCGGAATCAAACGGAAGGAGTGCTTGGGGAATCAGAGTCGTCTTGTATAAACTTGATCGTAGAATGGGAGCGAGCAGCATTGAAGGCGATCGATTCAAAGAGGAGAGATTGAAAGTAATCGTAGTCCTGATTAGATTGGAGTTTGAGATCGTCTAAGGGAATCAATTGGCTTGTCGTGACATTATGTGATGCCGTAGAATAGGATGGTGGTGCTCATCTTAGGAAGAAATGGAACATTGATAATCGGTTCGAATGTGGAGGAGAAGAAGGGATCGACAGTCGGATCAATCGTTGCAGCGTAGATCGGATAAAGTCAAACGTCGAGCATTGATTGCTGCTCCTAGCCGTAGGATGGAATCGTACGTTGTGAATGGAAGAGCACAGTGACGTATTCATATCTTTGAACTGGAAGGAGGGATTGGATAATCAACGTCGTCTAATCGTCGAAATAACGGATCAGATTGGAGTTTGAGATTGTCGACGGGGAGGGTTGATCATATGGAGGAATCAATGGATTGATCGTATCGTAGAGATGGATATGATTGTAGAATCAAATCGTAAGTCGTAATTGAAGAGAAGATTAGATTGAGGAACCAGAATCCATTCGCAAGGGAATGAATCGATCCAAGGGGAAGATATGATCGTAGGGTTCGATTGAGAAGTAGGAAAGAGTTCAATCGGAGGTCAGATCTATCGTAGAAAACGAACCGTAGGAATCGATCGATCGTAGAAGTGTAGTGAGCAGCATCGAAGTCGAAGCCGTGTGTATTGGTTGAGCTTGAGTACCAACTGAGTCGAAGGGATCGATTATAGTGGAATCCAAAAGGTAGGCTTAGGTTCAATTCAGTCGTCGAATAGAATCAAACGAGTTGATTAGCGATGAGACGTATTGATTGATGATCTCAACGGAGGGGAAACAAAGAGTCCGATTGATAAGGAAATCGATTGACTTGTCGTAGAAGCTCAAAGGGACTTGTCGTAGAAACATATGGAATCGGAGGGGATTCATTCAAACGTGACGGATGGGATGGCGCGAGAGATTCATATCTTGGAAGATGAGATAGGGCAATCAGAATTGACGCATAGAGACTTGATCGTGTCAGTATTGGATGCCGTAAAAATACGAAGAGATGTGTCCTTGGAGAAGAGAAAGGCAGACCTATCAAATGGTAGATTGGGGTAAGACGATGGAATTCGAACGGGTGACTTGGTGGAAAGATTGATTAAATCGAGGATGAAGTCAAACGTTGAGGGTTGGTTGCTGCTCCAAGCCGTAGGGTGGAATCATAGTACGCAAAGAGAAGGATTCTGGTGGATAGAGGATGAAGGGAATCGATTTCGTAGTCAAAGTGATGGCGATTCATTTCTTGGAAGGTGAGTATCATTCGATCTGTGGATCGGATGGTGAATCATGTAGTGGAAGATGGGGTTACATGAACCGGGGACACACCCCTTGATTCAACACGGAGGGAGGGAGTGTTGAATTATTTATCGGTTCATGGATAGTGGTTTCAGTGGGAGCCTTGTCGCGGGTGGAGAGCATAAGTAAAGTGGTGGAGGCTGATGATGAAACCGCAGGATGTGAAACATGTTCAAATTAAGCGTCAGGCAATGATCCAATACACACCCCTTGGTGCAGATGCACACCCCTTGATGCAACACTTATGGAATGGAATGTGATGGTTCAAGAGAATTCCATGGCCAAAAAAAAAAAAATATAGCGAAGTCCATGGTGCTAGAAACAAAGGGAGTCGTAGATGAGAATCAGAATCGACGCATGGAAACTTGATCGTAGATAGTCGTAGAAGAGGATTGATCCGTATGAAAGAATTCAATGGAATGTAGTCATAGGTTCAATCCGATCGTGGAAGAGAATCAAACGAGTCGATTTGTGGTGAGAGGGATTGATTGAATGGGAGAGGACCTCAACAGACGGGAGTCATATTTGCAAAGGAGAGATTGGCATATCGTACAATCTCAAAGAGACGTGCTGTCGTAGAAATGAATGGAGTCGGAGGGGATTCATTTCTGACTTGGTAGGGAGAAGATCTATCGATTCCAGAATCAAATATCAAACGTCAACCAAGGGATTGAATCATATAGAACGAATCGTAGAACAGAAGCGTAGATCGGATAAAGTCAAAAGTCGAGGATTGAGTTGACCGCTTCATTGTCGACCAATGAATCGGATCGTAGAATCGGATCGTTCATACGTAAATTGATGCAGATGTCCGGGGAATCATAGAGTAGTCGGTTGATCGTAGAAATCTTGAATCCAATTAGATGGATCATAGATGAATCGTAGAAAGGTGGATTGTAGGTTCTCGAAATGTTGATCATAGAATCAAGCCATAAGCATTCGAGATCGTAGAATCGAGTGATAATGATTCGTGTAATCGGAGATTAGATCCGTGCAAATAGTCATGATGACTGTCTGGAAAAAACGATTGTCTTGGAAATCGAGTGATCGTAGAGTGACGCAAATGAATTGTCAATGGATCGGCCAGAGATGGCAGGTGATGTCATCATAAATCCAGTTAGCAAACAAGAGAGTGGCATGTAGGTGATGCACCTTGAGCTTGATAGCATCACGATGTCGTTTGGTGATGCAAACAGCAGGCGAATCATTCATAGGCTGTGCCCCATAAAGCTGTCTAACTGAGCTTGGAACGACACGATCTTTAGAAGTTGTAGGAACGAACATAGTGGAATCCAAAATCGGAGGGAAGAAGAGATGTGCTTGGATGAAGCGTCTTGGATATCACGGATGGGATAAAGAGTCGTCCGAGAGGAGGGATTAGCTTGCCGTTCACAATTGTACCGTAGAATCAAATATTGGTGCTGATCTTAGGAAGAAATGGAGCATCGATAATCGATTGATTGGACAATCATGTAGAGAGGGGCCGTGTAGACAAAACGAATGTCGATTTGTAGATTCGTAGCATTGTAATCGAAGTATAAATCGAATGGAAAAGTGGGAGAATCACGACAGATGGGAGTCATATCTTAGAAGGTGATGATGTCCAAGAAGGTGATTGTCTTCAGTACCGACTAAGTCGAAGGGATCGACCATAGTGGAAAGCGAATGTAGGTTTAGGTTCAATTCAATCGTTGAATAGAATCAAATCGTAGAAGTCGAGGATTGGTTTTATCGTAGGATAAAGTCAAACGTCGAGGATTGAGTATTGCTTGGAGTCGAAGATAAGACGAAGGTGAATATCAAGGCAAGGATTGAAGATCGGGGGCTAGACTTGTTCTGTTTGAGGTCTCATCTAGCTCGTATCTTAAGTAAGCTTTGAATCATATCTTCGTCTTTATACCGTCAGAACCGGCAATTGTTTATTCGACAGTTGGTGGAGGAGTGACGAATTATCAGTCGGTTGTGTCGTGTGCGGGCGATGATAAGTAAATGGGTGGAGGCTTATGAGGGAAGCTCCGTAAGGTAGATGTGTCCAAATTAAGCGGCATGTGGTGATCCAATGCACACCCCTTGAGGCAGATGCACACCCCTCGATTCAACACTTATGGGATGAAACGTTGCCGTGGATCGAAATAGACGAGGGAGGTAGTTTGGTGGGGTAAAGCAACTGCCTTTGGAGGGGGAAGTTGCAGTCGGTTGCAATGTTCAGTCAAAAGTGTCGTAAAACCAATTCATCGACAAGATGTTGGCATATAGATGATACAGCTCGACCTTGAGGGCATCCCGATGTCGTTTGGAGAGTCGAAGGACGGGCGGATGATTCGGTCTGGAGGGAATTTGATCATGGCATGGAGATTGTAATGATCGTATGTCTGCAGGAATGGCGTTTGGAAGATTAGTGTCCTCGGTGAGTGTCTCAGATGGTAGTCCCCGATTATACATTGGGGGCTGGGGTGAGGGTGAGGGAGCTGATCTTGGCAAGCGCCGGAATGTTACAATTTCATGCTGAGGATTGAAGGTCCATCCGAAGTTAGTTGGTACGGAAGGTGGGACATGATGGTAACCAAATCGCGTCAATACAGATGGCGATACAGATGGTGCTACATATGACTCAGTCACATGGGACGTGTCCGGACATGGGATTGGAGTCATATGGGACTTGTCCTGCTGACATTGTACACGACAACTGGAAGAGGAAGTGGAGCGTCGGAAGGAGATGGAGTTGGATCGGACTCGGTGGAAGGAGACAGAGTCACTGTTGGGGGAGTATTTCCGTGTCCATGTGTAACTGGGAGGAAAGGCCATGCGATAAATTTGTGTAAACGCAATGTATTCAAAATAGGGATCTGGTAGGTCAAAGCAAAATTCATTTTCGCGGGAGATGATTCTCCTGGAGAATTTGAGGATATTTGCCACGCGATTGTCGTATGACACAGCCGTAGGCATTGGCTCCAGAGACTTTGATGTCTCGAGTGCTGTTGCTCCACCGTTTTTGTCATACACCTTGGTAAATTCGTATGGAAACCATCCACTTCGGAACCCCCAATGTTGGATGCTGAGTTCCAATTGGATGGTAGGATCCTTATTCCCATCATAGTTGTACCTCGCCGTGCGTGCCGCGATAGCCAGTACTTGATCATCATGAACCAGTTGTCTCATGCCGTGGTTGTCAACGTACCAAATGTTAGTCTTGTCAAGAAGCAGTTGAATGTGTTCTTTGTATTTGGCAGATACCTCTGAGTCAGGGAGATCTTTTGTGATGGATTCAGCGACAAGGGATTTGATGTTGGGAATTGCGCCCGGTCTGAGGGTCGCGGTGCCGTATTTGTAGGATATGAGGCGGATGAGATCAGTTAATTTTTTGGCGTACGCCGCATTCAGGTAGTTTTGGGTGGCAATCTCGTCAGCGTCTATGAACGAGAACTGTATGGCGTTGACATAGTTCCAGTCGGTGAGTTGTAGCCTCATGGCGGGAAATCAAGGACAGATCGGAGGAGACGAAGGAAATGCGGAGTGGGAAATGTGCTACCGATGGAGGAACAAACGGCGGTTGAGGAATGTTCCGGAGAAGGAAGAAGAAGGAACTTAACCGAAGAAATATCAACCGTCGGAGAAGACAGTCGAATATTCGGAGGAAGAAGCGAAAGAATGTTTCGAAGACGGGACCGAAGAAGTATCGTTGTCAAAATAACGAATGATTGTCGGAACGATCCTCGGAGGTGCAGGAATGACCGAAAAGACTGTCAGAATGTTTGCCGGGGAAGGTGACCGGAGAGAACGTTCGTCAGAGAAACAATCGAAGTATCAATTTAATGTCGTTGTAGTAGGCCGTAGTTGTCGGCGTCGGCGTCCTATCGTTCGATGTGGCGTCGACGTAAATGGTAGCGTTGTGATTTGTTTGGCGTAGGTCGTGGATCGGAGTCGAAAGGCCGTTGGAATGATCCGCGAAGGTGCAGAAATAACCGGAGGAATGTTCCGATGGAGGAGAAGCAATCGGAGTAGACCGAAGTATGGAAAAAGACTGTTCCGATGAAGGAATTAACCAAAGAAGTATCGACCGTCGGAGTAGACAGTTGAATATGCGTCGGCTTGTCGAACGGTTAATCGTAATCGTTCGATCGTCGTCCTTAGGTGTGTATTACAGAAGGAGATTCTTGGTAGAAGGATCTGTAGATACAGTAGGTCGGAGATCGGAATATGGAAGTATCGAGTGATCGTCGGAACGGTCCTCGGAGGTGCGGGAATAACCGAAAAAGACCGTCGGAATGTTTCCTGGGGAAATAATCGTATTGTCCGGAGAAACTGAAAACAAAGAATCAAAGTTGTCGGCGGGTTCTTTGGAGAAACGATCGAGGGAGGTCGAAATATCGGAAGACCGTTGGGATGTTCCGCGGAGGGGCGGAAAAGACCAAAGGAATGTTCCGTAGAAGGAAGAAGATAATCGTCGGCGTCAAAGGTGGCGTCGGCGTTGTCAGTGATGGAAGTTGTTTGAAGTGGTGCTTAGCACTATCAAATGGGCGTCGATGGTCCTTTATGGGGATGATGGACGCAGAAGAAAAATATGGTTGGGTGATTGCAATCGGCGTGTCCGGTGCAATGGGCTTTCATTAAGGACGGCGGTGGTCTTTAGTTTGTAATTGTAACTGTAATCCAGAGAGCTGGTTGTGGGTTACAAGGCTTGTGATAGCGAGTACACCCCCTGATCCACAAGCAGGGAACAGAAGGAAGATGTACGTCCAGGGTGCGGCCCTAAGGAGGAAGGCGCCGCAAGGAACAAGTCCGGGGAAACCTGGAGTGGAGGCCTAAGAGTAGCACACGGATGGGCGTCACTACAAGTGTCCTCTGGTGGTAACCGAACAGTTGAGGTGCTGAACGGGCGGAGATAGAGGGCTCTATAACCTGTTGTTACTCTAAAAATCGACCAAAGGTATATGATGTTAAAATTTAAAGAGATGTGAGCATATCATGAGATTGCTCTGTTACTGTGTATTTTACTGTATTTGACCGGTATCCCTGTGTTAGTGTTGTATGTAGGGATGTCTAAACCGGTCGTCGATCATGTGTAATTCATCATAAGACAGAGAACACATGATGTGACGTAGGTATCTTGATACTTGAAGTCATTTTATCTCTGTAGGAGTATAAGTAACTTTTTCAAGTGTAGAATGGATGTAAATACCGTAGAACGTACGTAAGTACGTTACGTGTATTTTTGACCGACAGCACTCGTTGGATAGAGAAGGTTTTGAATATGAGGTTTTTGTGGTCTGTATAGACATGGAGGATGCCGCCGAGGAGGATTTTTCTGCACTCTGTAAGTGTGAGGATGATTGCGAGGAGTTCTTTTTCTGTAGTGGTATAATTTTTCTGTGCCGTTGAGAGCTTTCTGCCGTAATACGCCACGACCTGACCCTCCTGGATGATTACGGCGCCTAGTTGATAATCGGATGAGTCTGTGTAGATGTGGAATGGTTTGGTGTAGTTGGGATAGACATTCATGGCGTCTACGGCCAATATGGCTTTCATCTCATCAAATGCTTTCTGTTTCGTTGCGTCCCATGTGAATTTCTTTGCTCCCGTCATTTCGGTGAGTGGTGCCAGCACATGTGCTCTTCTTGGCCAGAAGGATTTGTAGTAGTTTACTGCGCCTATCAGGGATCAAACGTGGGTGATGTTTTGTGGTCGCCCCATCTTGAGCACAGCCTCGATCTTTCTTTTCCATGGTTTGATTCCCTCCGGGGTCATCCAATGTCCTAGGAAATCTCTTTCTTTCACTAGCCAGCTGCACTTCAATGGGTTGCACTTCATCCCATTCTTAGCAAACCGATCGAGAATTTGATCCAGGAGCTGAACGTGATGATCGAACGATTGATTAGTCCAAATTCCTACGTTGTCTATGTAGCACTCACAATCTATTCCTTGTAACATCTCTGTCATGATGTGTTGTGATACATCTCTGCTGATTTTTACGCCCATCGGTAGCCTCTTGTATCAGAACAGACCGTACGGTGTAGTGATACGTCACACAAACGAGATTCAGGGTTCTTTCGGAATCACGCGCATATTTGGGTCGAACTCCACTGTATACTGGTCCCCCTTTGTAATTTCACCCTATTTATTGAAATTAATGTCGAACTCATAATATTTTTATGCACATTGCATTTTCCTACCCCACTGGCATCTGTTTCCAAAGTAGTGGCATGTTACTGAATTTTATGCCTGAAACAAACAGTGCATGGTCACAATTTTTTAGTCCTGGGCCTGAAATCCCAACCTTCATGACTATCGTCACACAAACGAGATTCAGGGTTATTTCAGAATCACGCGCATATTTGGGTCGAACTCCACTGGTCCCCCTTTGTAATTTCACCCTATTTATTAAAATTAATGTCAAACTCATAATATTTTTATGCACATTTCATTTTCCTACCCAACTGGCATCTGTTTCCGAAGTAGTGGCATGTTACTGAATTTTATGCCTGAAACAAACAGTGCATGGTCGCAATTTTTCAATCTCAATCGTTTCCTCATTTCTATTGTTATTACTGGCTATCATACTAACGATGGTGACGGCACCTAAATATCAGGTTTATTGTGTACGTTGCTACCGGGACTCTCCTCTGATCACTATAGGTAGGGGAAAGAAGAAGGTTACCAAGAAGAAGAAACCCCCCTTGTTTACAGCGCGACGAAGAAAGAAAACAGGAGTAATTGTTTCTCCCGGTCTTCGGGACCATATTTTGAATGACGCATCATGCTATTCTTATTTCAAGCAATCTTCGGGGCTAGTAGATTTTGCATCTTGCGTTTTCATTAGAAAAAAGAGGAAGAAGCTTGAGGATGTTAGTCAACAATTAGGTCTAACGAACACCCGTAACGGTCCACAGAGTAGTGACGGCGCATTACCAGAGTTGCTCGACAATCAAGTTATGTATGACCCTTCTGTCGAATCGATTGGGCGTGCCGTGATTGGTCAGGAATTATCAAACATAGACGATGACAATGATTCTGTCTCCGATGACAATTTTTTCTTTCCTAACAATGACGATGAGGAAGAAGGAAGTGAGATCATAGAGGCCCCCCACTCTTCGATTGTCAATGATGAAGAAGGCATCAACATTGATGTTGACGATTCCCATTGTGCTTCAAACACGCTAGTAATTACGACACCCAATGTAGGGAGGAACATATCTGAGAAATTGAAGGTCAAGATCAAGTTAATGAAAATCATGCGGAATCATAGCATACCATTAGTTGCCGAGAAGGAACTGTATGAATGGGCTATTGAATCGGAGCGGCTTAATTTATTTTCATGGACTAAAGGCAATCTCATAAAGACCAGGGCAAGTGTTATGAAGGAGATTTCCGCAACTGTGCCTGAAATAAAAGGTGATGGGTTTGAACCTCATCTTATTGACTGGTGTTCTAAGAAATCACAGAATGCTGATGTTTCCAGTTGCAAACAAATCTACGTCCACTCTTTCCAAAAAGCACTTCATTCCCTATTAACGAATGTGACTTTGGTGAATGAAGATAATCTGTCATTCCCCCATGCTGAAGACCCCACCTTACCAGTCCGTTATCCAGAACTTGAAAGGAATATTGATATTGACGAGCTCCATCACGGTGAATGGTGGATCAACACTTGGGAGAAGAGATGCAAATCCAAATCGAATGAAATTCTGGTGCCTATTATTCTCTACATGAATGGAATTGCAATTGACAATAGTGGTCAAACCACTCTTACCCCACTGAACATGACTCTTGGCATATTCAACACCCTAACTCGAAACTCCCGGCCGGATGCGTGGGAGGCTATATATTATCACCCAACATGTCCAGGTGATAAAGGTGCCGAATCAATTGACAATGTGAACAATCTTCACTCTGGCCTTCGTTTGGCTCTTTCATCTTTGAAAGATGCATGCAACCAAACAGATGGTATTGAATGGTCTAATTTGCCGTGGAACAAGAAGAAATGGTCGGTTCGAATGAAATTTGCGGTTGCTTATTTCATAGGTGATACTCCCCAGCACAACCAACTTTGTGGACATTATCAAACGTCGAATTCAAAGATGATCTGTAGGCATTGCAATTGTCCCAGAGCACTTGGTATTAACGCTCGTGTGAATGTTTTGAAGGTTCCTGTTTCAGTTAAAACTGGTAACATGCAAGTGTCTAAGCACCAAAATGGGGAAGAGTACCAATCCATTCGGCTCTGGAATATATCTGATTTTACTGCTCCAACGGTTGATGAAGGAGTGAATGTTGAACACTATTTCAAAAACATTTCTCACCATGGCGTACACAACGGCAACGCTTTTTATGATCTTGATTTTGGGGAAAACCCACATAATATTCATCTAGCGTCGCCCGGAGAGAGACTCCATATGCACCAACTTGGTTGCGCAAAGCGTGCAGCAGAGACGTTCCGCGAGGACTTTTCAGGCAATAACCAGCGGCTTCTTGGTGAGATGGAAAGGTTAGCCAGTTACTACGGTGGTGCTGTTCAGAGGCAATCCGATCGTGACTTCCCACGAACCAATTTTTCAGAATCAATACATACAGCGAAGAAGGAGGGTAACCAGTACATTGGAATGCTTTATATTCAGATGCTGTCACTTCTGTCTGCTGGAGGTTGTCAATTGTTGTTGTCTCGAAAGACTCCTTCCAATCTTGAGAACAAGAGCAGAAAGTGTGAAGACAAAATTGACCGACGTATTCACGCCATTGAGTTGTTGTTGGGTATGGAAGAGTTCCTAAAGTATGCTGGAACGTTTGACGAGGTTTTCAAACAATACAAGAAAGGTGTTTTGAATGTTGACAAAATGGTTATTCTTTTCATCAACTGTATAAATAACAATCTTCAACGAAGTAAGGGAGAGGGTAACAATCTGGTGAAGAATCACATGTATTTTCATTTATCACAGTACATGAGATTATTTGGTCCTCCAACTGGGTGGGACTCTGCCGCGAGTGAGAGCAATCATAAAACTGAAGTGAAGGCTCCTGCTAAGAGAACTCAACGAAACAAGTCCACACTTATCAAGCAAACTTGCAACCGAGTGATGGAGTATCGAACTATTGATCGGCTTGACCGTGAATTTGATTTGTTCGAACATAGACCCATAACCGGACCAAATCATCCTAAGGAGGGTGGTTGGTCAGCTGGGTCTTCATTTTGGATTGGTGTGATGAATGGTCTCCCTTAAATGAAGTGGGATGAAAAAAAAAACTCAAGTTTACCCTGGTTTCCATCGGATGTTCTCAAATTTTGTTGTGACGTGGTCCTACCGGCTGTGGGCAGCAGCAAGGTTTTTGGAACCACGGAGCACAAGAGGTATGACAAATCTCGCGAGATGAAATTATTGTTTCGTGCCCACCCATCGTTTAAGTCTGATTCTGGACAATTGTCCAATGTATGGTACGATTGGGCTAATTTTCAACTGGACCTCCTTGATGGACATGGACTGAAAGTTTATCCATGTCAGATTCTGTGCCTGCTTTACCTCGAAGGTCCTTTCCCCGTGGGTAGCTCCGTTAGTGGTTTCGAATTAGTGCACGATGGTTATTATGCCGTCGCTCGTTGCTTTGTTTCTGCAGACCCCATACCGAGCAAGAGGGATAAAGGAAAAAAACACCATCATGCGTTGGTAAAGCAAGGTGAGCTGCGGAACAAATTGTATTTGTTCGACTGCAACGCCATTGAGTCCGAAGCTGCCGTTGTTAGAAACCATGGTAGTCCTGACCAATATTTTGTGCTGGGAAATCGTGAGCTATGGTTGTTTAATTTCTGTGAGACAATGGCTTCACTGGAAAAGAAGGATTTACAATCAATAGTACGAGATGGTGAAAACAGCACATGACTTCAATGAACCAGTTTATTATCAGATATTTGTACATAAATGGATTTTCCTTTTTTTCATTTTTCCAGTATACTGCAACGCCGTTGCAGAGAATTAGAAAAAGTGTGTCTAACAAACAAACAAATCGCAATCGGTCTTATGAACGATTGATTTAGTGAGTAAGGTCTTTGTTACAATTCGATCGTCTTTGTCTTTGTCGATCGGCAGGTTAATTACTCGCCGTATCGTCGTGTCGGTTTACAGCATATTACCATGTAATTCTAAGCATACAAAGCACACGTAAATAAGACACAAAACACACGCAAACCATCTTCGTTCGGTCTTTCGTTACCGTAAAATTCACCGTGATATTCTCGGTGAATATCACATGTTATTGTACCTTATCATGTAGAATTAGTACTAGGTTGTACGTAGATTTTAGGGCATGATAGTGTTTTAGAGTTGTTAATTCTTCGAAGAGTGAGCTGATGGGGAAATCCGGTAAAGAGACAATCCACATGAAAACGCCGACGATTATTCACTAAAGTTAAATAACCTTACGAATAAGGTTATTTGCCCTTATGACTTTTCGTACAGTACACGTTATACGGTGAATTTTCTTCAGTCCCCTTCAGTCATAAATCCTTCAACCGTTAAGCGGCTGGATTCTATGACTTAACCTATTCATCGTGGGTCATTTCATCGTGTGTTGAATACCAATCTGTATCCAGTCTACTATCAGAGGCCCTATCAATTGGGGCGGCGTTTTGCCTTTCATTCTGGCTAGTATCATGGCGTTTTGCCCTGATCCTTGCCAGTTTGATATATTGTATTCATGGATCAAATTATCCATTTTCGAAATGATCATTGCAGATTGATTTATTCCATGATCGGACAAATCAACTTGTTACTTCAATCAAACAATCGATCGAACATTCCACCGAACGATTGATTCTTTACCACATGCAACGAGAACAATGTTCCCGGAAAACAGCGCCACTCATTAGCTTTGTAAACAAATCAGCAATATTTGTTGAACCTGGTTCCTTTGCAACTCCGATAATTCCTGCTGCAATAGATTCACGCGCTTTGTGGTATGCAATGCTGTTGTGCTTCTTCTTACATGGGCTTTCAGGTCGTGTAACATTTGTGACAGAGGCCCTATCAATTGGGGCGGCGTTTTGCCTTTCATTCTGGCTAGTATCATGGCGTTTTGCCCTGATCCTTGCCCGATTGATATATTGTTTCATGGATCAAATTATCCATTTTCGAAATGATCATTGCAAATCGATTTATTCCATGATCAAACAAAATCAACTTGTTACTTCAATCGAACAATCGATCGAACATTCCATCGAACGATTGATTTTTCCTTTTATCAAATCCCTTACCACATGCAACGAGAACAATGTTCCCTGAAAACAGCGCCACTCATTAGCTTTGTAAACAAATCAGCAATATTTGTTGAACCTGGTTCCTTTGCAACTCTGATAATTCCTGCTGCAATAGATTCACGCGCTTTGTGGTATGCAATGCTGTTGTGCTTTTTCTTGCATGGGCTTTCAGGTTGTGTAACATTTGTGACAACAGAATCATTATCACAATACACATTTGTGCTTCCATCAATTGGAACACCCATCATTCTCAACTTGTACCTTAGACCTTCAACCAATTCGATTGCAATTTTCAATGCAATGATTTCAGATCCAAAAGTTGACGTTTCAACTGTTGTTTGCCTTTTGGAAAACCAAATGATCGGTGCATTATTAATGAAGATAATAACACCAGTATGGGATCTTCTTGTTGCCTTGCATCCGGCATGATCGGCATCAACAAAACAACTCATTGTCACATGTTTTCCCAAAGCTTCCGGCATATCTGCTGGTATGACCTCAGCAGCACCAGGGTAAAATTCAGACCAGTCACATTTTTGAAATTTACTCTCATCGACGCTTGGTACTGTATCGTCAAACACCAATTTCGACCTGTTGTACTTTTTCAAATATGCAAATATATGAAACAACTGATTCAAGTGCCCAATCCTTGCTTGTGCCAGATACCTTGACATGAGGGAAACCGGCATTACAATGTCAAGCCTTCCTAATTCACAAATCCACCTGAGGACTCCAATCAAACCTTGATAGTAATTTTGCAATTCAGGGTTCAATTCCTCTGATATATCAATTTCTGGTCGATAATCATGTGACAGTGGACTGGAAGCTGACTTTGGTAGATACTTGTAGCCATATTTTTCAGTTCCTAGCTCTTGTTCAACAGCTGCAACAGCTTTCGCCGTATATTTGGTGCTTGATAATGACCATCTTGGTTTTGAATCACCTTCAAAGTAGAATTTTCCAATATCTGCTCCTAAATACAGGGTTGGCTCCTCAATCGTATCGTCCTTCAATTTGAACTTGCGTTCAATGTTTTCAAGCTGGAACTTTGGATTTTCACCAGAACATAAGATATCATCAACATAAGCAATCAACATTGCCCAGTATCTGGATCCATCTTTCCTGGTTTCAATTCTTAAGTGCACATCCGGATCTGCTTTCCATGGGGAATATCCAAGATCTCTCAAATGCTGTGTGAGGTATGATCTAAAAGATGCACCTGCAACCGACAATCCATACAATGCACGAACTATCTTGCACGGTCTCCCTGCAAGATGTGGTGCAAAACCATCTTTAGCTCTCGCCCTTAGAAAGTATTTCTCTTTTATTGGGGCCGTCAAATATGCATTTTGAATATCTTCTTAAAGAACTTTCAAATCATTCAGTGCTGCTAGAAAAAAGAATATTCTTACTGAATCACGACTGGGAACAGATGAATATGTATTCTCTTTTGCTATGGCAGGAACTTTATGACCGTCCCCTACCAACCTAGCTTTCCTTGTTAGGGATCCAAGTTTGATATCAAATATCATGTGGGTTGTTATTTGCTTATGACCAACTGGGATAACATCATCATCAGAAAATTCGAAAGCTGCCATGTTATTTGTCATTTCCTTATGAATTGCTCGTTCCCAGTGGTCAGTCCCTGTTTTCTTATCAATTGCCAGCGCTTGTGTGATTGAATGTGGCAATTCAATGCCATACTTGTGAGTCTTCAACCAATACTTTGCTGTTTTGGCTGCCTTAAGGATTCGATCCTTTCTTCTCAAAATTTTGTGCACCCACCATCTAAATGCTGGTGATTTTTCAAGATTATTGTTGACAGCATATTCAGCTAGTTGCACTGGAAATGATTCTTTGACATCGCTTAGTTTACACCAAGATTCTGACCCGTCCTTCCAACTGGCGAGAATCCTCCAACCCCTAGTTGTTGGTTTATGGGTTTTCCTGCCATTTTTGGCTATAGTCGTGGCTTCCTCTTCAGTTAGAGCAGTGTTGTCGCATTCATGATCAATTAGGGTTGTCACTCTAAAAATCGACCGAAAGGTATAGGATAATTGAAATTTAAAGAGGTGTGAGCTCAGAGAGACGCTCTTATTTTTACTGTGTATTTCACTGTATCAGGGCTCTCTGTATTTTACATGGTAGAGATCTTGCCCGGTTATTTGTTACTGTCTTCTTTACCATCGTACCAATTCTTCTGTTGCTGTTGCTGTATTAGCGTCGTGTCGGTCTTACTGTATCGGTCATTCGATGGTATCGGTCATTGTGGGGTTAAGTATTCTGTTCGATGGGGCGTATGCTTATTCGTGGTATATGTGCTGGATATGAGTAGGCCCATCTGGATCCGGTATTGATTTTCTTGATTGCAATAAGTAGTTTCCTCACGGGATATCAAGTATATTCTTTTGAATATACTTATGGGTTCCAAGTGTTCACTTACTGTTCAGGTCTTTGGATATTTCTTGTTTCTAACCGAATATCCCCTTTTGTTTGTAGCCTTAGGTGATATCGTTTTTACCACTTAAGGATTCCAAGTAGTGGAGGTGCGTTTGATTCTAAAGCTTGATTGTTCTCGTATTCCGCACCTCGGTCGTCGTTTCGTTCGTTTCGTCGGCTTTTTCGATCGAATTTGATGCCGACAACAGTACGTATTAGAAAAAGTGTGTCGTAACAGTAATAAAACAAAACGCGATCTTCCTTTCGGTCGATCGATTTAGTGAGTAGAATCATTGTTACGGTTCAATCGGCAAAGCCGATTGACAGGTTAATTACTCGTCGTATCATCGTGTCGATTTACAGCGTATTACCGTGTAATTCTAGGCATACAAAACACACGTAAATAAGACACGAAACACATGCAAACCATCTTCGATCGGTCTTTTTACCGTATAATTCACCGTGATATTCTCATTGGAATATCACATGTGATTGTACCTTATCATGTAGAATTAGTACTAGGTTGTACGTAGATTTTAGGGCATGATAGTGTTTTAGAGTTGTTAATTCTTCGAAGAGTGAGCTGTTGGGAAAATTCCCGCTAAGAGGGAATCCACATAAAAGCACCGACAATTATTCACTCATCAGGTTAATAACCTTACAAATAAGGTTATTGCCTTCTTTATGACTTTTCGTACGATATGCCCGCGAAAGACGTATGAATACGCTTTTACACGGTGAATTCTTTTCAGTCCCCTTCAGTCGTAAATCCTCCAACCGTTAAGCGGCTGGATTCTATGACTTAACCTATTCATCGTGAGTCGTTGTCGTGTTGAATACCAAACTGTATCCAGTCTACCATCAGAGGCCCTATCAAAAGAAAAAATGGGGAAGGCGTTTTGCCATTCATTCTGGCTCGCATCATGGCATTTTGCCCTGATCCTTGCCAGTTTGATATATTGTATTCATGGATCAAATTATCCATTTTCGAAATGATCATTGCAGATTGATTTATTCCATGATCGGACAAATCAACTTGTTACTTCAATCAAACAATCGATCGAACATTCCACCGAACGATTGATTCTTTACCACATGCAACGAGAACAATGTTCCCGGAAAACAGCGCCACTCATTAGCTTTGTAAACAAATCAGCAATATTTGTTGAACCTGGTTCCTTTGCAACTCCGATAATTCCTGCTGCAATAGATTCACGCGCTTTGTGGTATGCAATGCTGTTGTGCTTCTTCTTACATGGGCTTTCAGGTCGTGTAACATTTGTGACAACAGAATCATTATCACAATACACATTTGTGCCCCCATCAATTGGAACACCCATCATTCTCAACTTGTACCTTAGACCTTCAACCAATTCGATTGCAATTTTCAAAGCAATGATTTCAGATCCAAAAGTTGATGTCTCAACTGTTGTTTGTCTTTTGGAAAACCAAATGATCGGTGCATTATTAATGAAGATAATAACACCAGTATGAGATCGTCTTGTTGCCTTGCATCCGGCATGGTCGGCGTCAACAAAACAGCTCATTGTTACATGCTTTCCCAAGGCTTCAGGCATATCTGCTGGTATGACTTCAGCGGCACCAGGATAAAATTCAGACCAGTCACATTTTTGAAATTTACTCTCATCGACGTTTGGTACAGTATCGTCGAAAACCAATTTCGACCTGTTGTATTTTTTCAAATATGCAAATATATGAAATAACTGATTCAAATGCCCGATCCTTGCCTGTGCCAAATACCTTGACATCAGCGAGACTGGCATTACTATGTCAAGCCTTCCTAATTCACAAATCCACCTGAGGACTCCAATTAAACCTTGATAGTAATTTTGCAATTCAGGGTTCAATTCTTCTGATATATCAATTTCCGGTCGGTAATCATGTGACAGTGGACTGGACGCTGATTTTGGTAGATACTTGTAACCATATTTTTCAGTTCCTAACTCTTGTTCGACTGCTGCAACAGCTTTCGCCGTATACTTAGTGCTTGATAATGACCATCTTGGCTTTGAATCACCTTCAAAGTAGAATTTCCCAATATCTGCTCCCAGATATAGGGTTGGCTCTTCAATAGTATCATCCTTCAGTTTGAACTTGCGCTCAATATTTTCAAGCTGGAACTTTGGATCTTCACCAGAACATAAGATATCATCAACATAAGCAATGAGAATTGCCCAGTACCTGGATCCATCTTTCCTGGTTTCAATTCTTAAGTGCACATCCGGATCTGCTTTGCAAGGTGAATATCCTAGATCTCTCAAATGCTGGGTGAGGTATGACCTGAAAAATGTACCAGCAACCGGCAGTCCATACAATGCGCGGACAATCTTGCAAGGCCTTCCTGCAAGATGTGGTGGAAAACCATCTTCAGCTCTCGCTTTTAGAAAGTATTTCTCTTTAATTGGGGCCGTCAAATATGCATTTTGAATATCTGCTGAAAGAACTTTCAAATCATTCAGCGCTGCCAGCAGGAAGAATATTCTTACTGAGTCTCGACTGGGAACCGATGAATAAGTATTCTCTTTTGCCACCGCGGGGACCTTATGACCGTCCCCTACCAACCTAGCCTTCCTTGTTAGGGATCCAAGCTTGATGTCAAAGATCATGTGGGTTGTTATCTGCTTGTGGCCAACTGGAATAACATCATCACCAGAAAATTCAAACGCTGCCATGTTATTTGTCATTTCCTTATGAATTGCTCTTTCCCAGTGGTCAGTCCCCGTTTTCTTATCAATAGCCAGCGCTTGTTTGATTGAATGTGGCAACTCAATGCCATATTTGTGAGTTTTCAACCAATACTTGGCTGTTTTGGCTGCCTTAAGGATTCGTTCCTTCCTTCTCAAAATTTTGTGCACCCACCATTGGAATGCTGGTGTCTTTTCAAGATTATTGTTGACAGCATATTCAGCTAATTGCACTGGAAATGATTCTTTGACGTTGCTTAGCTTACACCAAGATTCTGTTCCATCTTTCCAACTGGCCAAAATCCGCCAACCCCTAGTTGTCGGTTTATGGGTTTTCCTGCCATTTTTTGCTATAGTTGTCGCTTCTACATCAGTTAGAGCAGTATTGTCGCATTCGTGATCAATGAGCTCATCTAGTAGAGTGAACATCCTTCCATCGTCATCAACAGAACTGTACAAACTCTCTGCAACAATATTTGCCGTGTATTCTTCCATGGTACCATCAGGTAGTTGCAATTTATACAGCCTCGTGTCTAGTATGGGATTCTCATTTCTGAGTCCTATCGGTCTGTTTTGCAAGTCGCGAACCCTGTCCTTGACAACACACCTGAGTCTTTCATCACCTCTTTCAATGATCACTTCATTTCCCAGATATTCATCTGGTTCATCAATATCTTCTACTGATGCTTCTGGTTCAGCCATTTCAAGTTTCAAATCAGGTGGTTCTACTGGTTGATTCTCAAATAGCTCCATTTGGGGCTCCGGGTAGTTTTCCTGGAAGAATGCTGCGCTATCCTTCACCTCATCGCCAATCTTGGATTCAATTGATTTGTCAATTGCTTCCATTCTTCTGAGGATATCTCTATCTCTCCATTCGAATTCCTTGACAGGCCTTATTGAATTTGTAGATATTGGTATTGCTGATTCGGGCAGAAGCCAAAAAGAATCCCCCCCACCTACCTTATTGCCACAGGGACCCAACCATCGCGCCAGCCTTTCAACACCTCGGGTGGAAGAATCACCTTTTTCATAATTAAACACAAAGTCATACCATTCTGATGAAGTGTATAATGTAATATCCGGTCTATAGCCATGGACCAATTCGAATGGGGTTCTCCCCATTGAAGAAGTGTTGTTCTAGGCTGTTCGCTGCCTGATATTAGCACATAGTTCACCACAAAATGACCATAATCTTCTCGGCGACTTCTTCTTTGCAGACTTGGTTGTGATTGCACTACCAAGATGACCAATTGCTTGTTCTGCTCGATTTTGGAATGGGCAATGTGGTTGGATGAATGTCTGATGGATATGGTTGCGCTTTACAATTGAATTCCAGTGTGTCTTGTAGGTTCTTGGAGATCCTTGTTCTGGCGCACCATCAGAAATCAAATGCTCTGGAATTCCAATTTCATGAATGAATGTCTTCAATCCTTGATGGGCCTGTGATTTGTCCTGTATTGGTATAAATACTTCAAACCCATTTCCATTCGTGAAGATCTGTGCACATTTTTCTTGCCTCATAATACTGGTCGTTGTTGCATGCCAAGTATCAGTGTACCAGGTTCCTTGTGCAACTCTCTTGTTCCTGAAGCGCTGAGTAGGCAGCCGCTTCATCAATGGTGATTGCAAATTCCTGAGTGCCTTCTGCGTTGTGACTTTCAATGTCTGCTCAGCTTTCTTGAAACTAATATTCCAAGTTTTGGCTAGGCGTTCACAGTCAACTTTGTTCGGACCTTCAATTGTTATCACTGATGGCCCCCATTGATTTCTTCTGTCAAGAGACCTTCTCTCAAGTGTATTGTCAATTTCTTGCAAGCTAGGGGCCTGTTTTGATTCTTCGTCAGGAGCTTCCATAAAGTCAAATTCTGTATCATCAAACAAAAATTGGTCTACCCTTCGCGCGCTTGAAATATTCCTTACTGAAGAAATTCGATGAGCTATATTCCCATCTGTTGCAATCTGGCATTCAGTGAGCATTCTCCTTATGGATACCTGATGGACTCTCATCAGTTTGCATTGCTGAATGACACTTGGATGCCGTTCTTGTCCTAGGCTGGTCTTGGGAAGGTTATCTGTAACATTACTAGCAGGTTCTGTTACAACCGAACTTGTATCCATGGCTTGGTCCTCTTTGGTCGACATAGCTTGAAGGCTGAATTGGTCCCCTGAAATTGGATCTCCATTGTCGATTGCTAACTCAGCCATTCTGAACTTCAGTGAATGTGGATCCCACGGGGTATCATTTGTTGCAATCAAATGTTGTCATTCATCAAGTTCCATTCTTGTTGGCTTTCTTGTGGGGAAATATGAGATCACGTTTCTCATACTCAGTTTGATAAAAACTTTCTTCGGATCATCATCCTCCAGTGGAGTTTGAATTGTAATTCCATGCTTGGATCTTGAATCAAATTGGCGAGGTGTCTCTTCAACAGAGTTGAAATTGCAGTCCCTCACTTGATTTGGGCATATCAGGCTGTTTTTCAATTTGTCCCCAAAGTACAGTGCTTGATGGAACACTATGATATATACCTGGCCTGACGTTGGATTCGTCCATGCAGTAGCACAGCTTCCAATCAAGATTTTCTTGATGGGCTTGTTTTCTTCAGAAAAAGGTGCAACATCAACGTGTGTTGTGATCTGATCAGGATTCAGTAATACCATATTGCTTCCTGCCGCAGTAGTGTCTGCATGTGAGTCTAACTCACAATATCCTTCTTCATTTTCCCCATCATCAAAATCTACAGGAACATTCATCTTGTATAATGACCGGCTCACCATTTTTAAACATTTGTTTTCTAGTGTCCGGTTATTATGTCATTTCTTAGATTTTGAGCCAAAACTGTCACCCGCGCCTTCATTTTCAGTTTCTTTCTTTTTGGTCTCAGCAGCCTTGAGATTCCTTTTCTTCTTAGCCTGTCTCATCTGGTAAAGCTCCTGGCGCTGTTCTTTTGACATTGTTTTGTAAACACTTGTCGGATAAGGCTTGCACTCAACTTTTCCTGTAAAAGTTCCAGTTGTCTTTTGCTTTTTGTTGCTTGAAGTGCCCATAGAATACAAACTTCTGGAACCTCTTTTATGCTTCCCGGTTGCAAGCTTTTTCAATCCAAGACGATTGGTGAATAGAATCAAGCATTCATTGAAATTGTCCCGGTAATCTTTGCTCTCGTCAATTGCATCAGCTTTAGCAGCATCAAGTCGTTCATCGCTGATTGAATTGATAAAATCCCAGACAAATCTTCTTTCATTATGATTCTTTTCAAATCTCAGAATTGTACCATGAAAAGCAGTCCAGTTTCGCTTGTGCTTGTTCCAGTCATAATTCTTAGAATCTCCAGTGTAGTGTGAATCTTTCATTTCCTGATATGTCTTATTCAGAACCATAGTGATATTGGTATCAGTATAAGCATGTTGCATCAATGAAATGAAAGCGTTTCTTGCATTTCCTGAGTTCAGCGCAGTGTTTTGAAAATGTGCAACATATTCCCAACCAGGACCCTTTCTTGTTGCATCACACAGCAACCTCCAGACGACACTGTTATCTTCATCATACTGGTGGCCTGACAGGACGCCACATCTTTCATTGTAATCACTCCAAGTTGGATAAGTATCTGTTGTACTTTGCCCAACTGTTCCAGCCCTGGCTTTGTCAGTAACTTCTTCCTTTTCTTGGGGTCTTATGACATACAGGATTGGGAATCCCTCAGAGTTGAATCTGTATCTCAAGTTTTGACGGAAACCTTCCTCCCATTCTCTGAATTTTGTAAGATCCTTCAGTTCAGGTGGGGTTGCTTTTTCCTGTGATTTCACACTCGCCTCCATCATCTTGATTCTGAATTGCTGCAATTCCAGGTTGTTTGGGTTTGCGTTCCAGTCGATGGCCCTTGGCTCAACTCCAATCAGTGGTTGGTATCGAGCCCAACTTGCCCATGTGAGAAGCCTCGATGATAGCCTGTTACCATAGTGGATACTTTTTGGGTTAGGGCATTCCGGACTGATAGATTTCAATCCATGCATGAATGATTTGATGCTTTCCTTGTTGAGGTCTGTAATTTCGCGAATATTAGACATCCCTCCCCTCATAATTTCTTCAGCTGATTCATAGTTGATACCAAAATCCATCAAGCTGCTTCTAAAGGCAAGCTGTTCTGGATTCAGAAATCTTCCACTGTTGAATCCCCTGATTTTTATTTTTGGTTGGGATGACCTCCTTCCGTGCCGTTCAGCCCTTAGGTCAACGTCTAGTTGGTTCTCAATTTCATTGCTGTTATCACTATCACTATTACCCTGATTGACGTCATTTGGATTTCTGTGTTGCTCCACCGCATCCTGTATCGTTCTGATCCTTCTCTTTACTTCCTTGTCGATGACTCTTTTCCAAGTTGAGTTTGTTTCTGGATCAGTCATGGCCTTTTCCATTACTCTCATGATCCTTGCATCGAACTCCTCTTCACTGTCTGGATACTTTTTGGAATCCTCTTCTCCATCAGGATCATTTGGATCTTGATCCACCTCCATTTTTGTTTCTTCTATGTCACTGTTTTCGTGTGCTCTAGTTCGTACCATGGTGGAGTGCGATATTTCAAGCGGAGTTTCGAATTATTTGAAGGAGTATGGATGGTCGATTCGTAGGGGAAGGTTCGAAATATTCGTTTCGGAATATTCGTTTTGGGATATTCGGAGGATGGTATTCAGTGTGAGTCGGAGGTGGTATGTGGAGAGAGAAGGTAATCGGAGGGTTGGATGTGAGATGGTCGAGTGCTGAGTGTGATTTGTTTATCTGTTTTGTATTTATCCGGATCGAATTTTCGTTCCGGTTTGGTTATACTTTTGTGTGAGCTTTTGCTTTTGTTGCAAATCAAGATTGTGAGCTTTCCTATCCTTTCTCGGGATTTTGCTCATTCTGTATTTCTGTGGTGAATTTGAAAGATTGTTTCCTGAGAATTTAGTGTTCTCTTTTTCGTATTGGATCTTTCGATCTTTCGCGATTTGGTGTTCTCATATCTTTTGATTTTTCGTTCTCGCGGGCAGATGCTCTTTGCAATCTGCTCCTTCTTGCAAGCAGATGTTCTTCGCAATCTGTTCCACCACGGAATACTTCAGGCTCAATCTTCTGGCTCACATCGTCCTTGTTTTCAGTGAAAGATCAGTGTTCTCGGATTGGATATTGATTCCTTTCAACTGATGCCAACCTGGGCGGCCATTTCGACTGAGCCGTCCAGCTTCTTTTCCCTTGCTTGTTTTGCTGGATCCCGAAACCCGGTGGAGCCACCACCTTGGTCCGGTTCTTTGGTCTCTTCTTTCAGGGAGACCGCCCTGGTGTTGGTCTATTCCAGGGCTCCACAGGCAACTGCCTCTTTTACATCCTTGAGGGTTGATGCCGGTAGCTGATCAGGCTAGTCCGGATTAGTCTTCGAGCTCAACTGCGTTTCGATGGAAACGCTATTCGGTCCTCAGCATTGTAGGATGCTGGCCACAGCCCGTAGATGCTGTGGGTCTGATAAACTAGAAAAAGTGTGTCGTAACAGTAATAAAACAAAACGCGATCTTCCTTTCGGTCGATCAATATAGTGAGTAGAATCATTGTTACGGTTCAATCAGCAAAGCCGATTGACAGGTTAATTACTCGTCGTATCATCGTGTCGATTTACAGCGTATTACCGTGTAATTCTAAGCATACAAAACACACGTAAATAAGACACGAAACACATGCAAACCATCTTCGATCGGTCTTTTTACCGTATAATTCACCGTGATATTCTCATTGGAATATCACATGTGATTGTACCTTATCATGTAGAATTAGTACTAGGTTGTACGTAGATTTTAGGGCATGATAGTGTTTTAGAGTTGTTAATTCTTCGAAGAGTGAGCTGTTGGGAAAATTCCCGCTAAGAGGGAATCCACATAAAAGCACCGACAATTATTCACTCATCAGGTTAATAACCTTACGAATAAGGTTATTGCCTTCTTTATGACTTTTCGTACGATATGCCCGCGAAAGACGTATAAATACGCTTTTACACGGTGAATTCTTTTCAGTATTTTTCGCCGACAACACACCCCTTGATCCAACATTTGTTTTCATTCATTGTTGGATTACTGGCGGAGTATATTAGAGTCGCAGCCAGGAATTGTAGCGACGTTTTATCGATTGATAGATCGAACATTCGGATCAGATCGAATCGACTCGTCGTCCGATCGATCAATCGATCGGACGTTTAAATTGAATCGGTTGGGTGATTGATCGATCGGACGTTTGGATCAAATCGATTCTAACGTGCCTTGATCCAACATTTGTTTTCATTCATTGTTGGATTACTGGCAGAGTATATTAGAGTCGCAGCCAGGAATTGTAGCGACGTTTTATCGATTGATAGATCGAACATTCGGATCAGATCGAATCGACTCGTCGTCCGATCGATCAATCGATCGGACGTTTAAATTGAATCGGTTGGGTGATTGATCGATCGGACGTTTGGATCAAATCGATTCTAACGTGCCTGATTTAACCTGGGTAGTGTCCCATGATGTATCTTGCGTGTCGGGCGTGCAAGATCCATCCCAATGGTTTGGTTAGGTCATCAGCCGGATTGATAACTCCAGGAATATGGATCATCTTGATTTCACCATTTTCTTTCCATGCTTGGATGGCAAAGAACCTGATTTCAATATGTCTGGTCCTTTCAGTTGGCTTCTGGGCATTGATGATTTCAATTGCTGATGCATTGTCTTCATAGATCGGAGTTGGACCAACTTGGGCGAATCCTAATTCCTTGAGTATAGAACTGAGATATCTGGCTGTTTTGGCTGCTGTAACAGCAGCAATGAACTCAGCTTCCGTAGTACGTGTTGCCGCTAATACAGCACGTATTTTATACAGAAAACAAGTAACAAGTTCGTGAGCAGCGCTTCGAACCGCTGCTGTCTTCTCTTGAAAACAGCACACTTAACAAGAGATTGCATGTGTGAACCTCCAGTGTGTGTTCTTCTTCGATTACTAAGTATCGAACGTCGATCGTAAGAATGACTGTCGTTTGATCACTAAGTATCGAATTTGGGTGTCAGAATGACTGTTGTTCGATCACTAAGTATCGAATTTGGGTGTCAGAATGACGATTGCACCTCTGTTTCGGTCTTATTCCAATCTCACATAGAGAAAGAGGTAACCTTCGAGTCTCATTATTCCAAACACTAAAGGTGCATATGACTTGGTTGTTTGTATCTTCGACTCGTATTATCGTATCATTCCAGCTGCAGTACTGTAAGTTACGTAGGAATGTACGTACATAATTTAGAGTACTGTCGTTTTCGCGTACGTGCAAAAGGAATTTAATAGTAAGTGACTGAGCTTTGGATCTGTAAACAATTGCTCCACCAGCATAAGTGAAAACATATCCTGTGGTGGACCTGCGATGTTTTGGATCATTGCCATACGCGGCATCAACAAAACACATCAGTTTGGCTTGTTTGATATCTTCAGGGAATGTCGGGAGTGATGCATCTTGGACTACGTCGGTGTAGGGTTCTCCTGATGGTAAAGATGGCTCCGCATTAGGTCTGTAGAATCTAATAGCCCAAGATCTGGTTGTTCTGAGATAGCGGGCTATATTCTTCAGACTGGAATAGTGGAATGCAGTGGGATTGGAACTGTATTTTGACATGAGAGTCACTGCATAGCCTATGTCCAGCCGGCAACTCACATATGCAAACATCATTTCACCTAAGAGCGTCCTGTAGGAGAAACCGGATGTGGATTGTAATTCAGCATGTTCCTTGGTGCCTTCTAATGGTCCATCAGTATGTGATTGTAGTTGGCTCAGTACTTCAGTTGATAATGGCGCGGATGGCTTGGAATGAGGTTTCATCTTAGAATCGGTTTCCCATCCATGAGATCTCATGATTCTGTCAATGTAATTGGCACATGACAGTTCAATGTAATCAGCTGTCTGTTTGACATCAACGCCATTGAAGTCTTCAAGCAATCCCATTTTTGTAAAGGGGACAACATCTTCACTAGGAAGCTTCAGTTTTGCGCCAATTATGTCGTAGATCTTGTCAGATATGGATTCAGATGTGCAGGCTAGCGCGAAGTCATCAACTTGTCTCAGCATGTAGACTGTTTCACCTTCAAAAACTGTTGTGTAGATCGTTCTGTCATGTGTGGTGGTCTTGAAGTTAAGATCGGAGCCTTTCAAGATCTTGTTGATGTGGGTTTCCCAAAGTCTTCCAGATTCTGGATGGCCTTGAAATGCTCGAAGGACAGGGAGCACCAATCTTCTGTCTATGTCTTTGCCATGCTTGTGTCGGTACCATTCTGAATATGCATCATCAATAGTCATGTATGTAGGGATGTTGGGCCCTGGAGAATGGGCATAGGCGTCAGCCGCATCACCGCCATGGATTTTGAGATTGAGGCTTGCTGCAATGGCAAAGAACAATCTTTGGATGGGGTGTTCAACACACGATGAGTATGACATGGCAATGGCGTGCAGGGTTGGGGCTGCATATTTGCTTCCATTGCAACATTGCCCGGCTCTTCTGACACCATTTCTTTTTACACTGTATTGCCAGTGAGGCCTGAGAATGATAGCGTCTGGGTCCTTAGGGTATTGAATTGGTGAACCAAACATTTCCAAATCTTCAAACTGATCAAGCTGTTTTCGCTCCCCAGCTTGCCATTCAGGCCATGTAGATAAAGGCTTGAGATTCCTTCGAGTGAAGTGCCCTAGTGCTTGTTCTTCAGGTGTAGTTGCTTTTGAATTGATGGCCTTGATTAAGAGTTCAATTTCTTCAGTTGGCAGTGAAGCTGCATCTAGTGGTAATGCATGATTTCCTGGTTTATGAAGCTTGGTGATAGCTCTGAGCAATGCAATGTCAATCGTGGGAATGACAACCTCCATGTCATCTTCGATTGGGGCCAAGTGTTTTTGGATGGAGGCATGGAGGGCTTCAGTGTGGTCAACTTGGTTGATTCTGGATTGGATGATATTCTTGTATTTAGTGCCGATGTTCTTGATAGCCTTGATGGATGAAATCCGGTCCAAGAAAGGTGGATCTTCTTCATCAGTGGGTTCTTTCCAAGACGTATTTGGAGCAAATAGTCCATATTCGTTCGAATGTGTCCTGACTTCTTTCAGAGACAATTTCTCTTCAAGTGCAAAAGTGATAGGAGTATCGGTATCTATTGAATTCCTCACCCCTCGAGCGTGTGATTGGTGCAATGCGGTGGTGACATCAGCAGCAGTGAACACACGGTTGTGATTGATAGATACAATATAAGCACCTCTGAGCTTGATCTCTTATGTGATGAGAAAAGTTTGGAGGCAGGGCTGTTGGGAAGGATATCTGTGACGGATGCTCTGCCAAGTAGTGAATCATTGGCATAGCAAAGACCAAAGGCTTGATCAGCACAAGTACGGGAGACAGTGAGCCTGAGATTGGTGAGATTTGCAAAGGGGGAGATGGAGAATTGAAAATCACTGGAGGACACCTCGTGTGGTTTGGCCGGAAGAGGAATGTTATCATCGGTCCTTAGCAGGTGCTTGACATTTGTTGGGAGATCTGCAAGGGGTAAATCATTCATCCCTTCATCAAACCTGACATGAGTGGCGATCTTGACTCTATGCGTTTCAGTGTCGTACCAAAGAATGTTTCTGGTAGTGTATGGGACAAAACCAAGAAATATGCCTTTTCTCGCATTGGGTTGAAGCTTGATTGATTTCTTCCCTGGAGGTCGCACCCAAACTCTGCACCCAAATGTGCGGAAGTCAGCAAGGTTTTCCTTATGGCCAGTTGCCAATTCTAAGGGTGAATGTTGTTGATTGCCTTCTGGCAAGGCATTTGACAATCAAAGGGCATGATAAAATGCAAAGGGCCAGAATTTTATGGGCAAATTTGCACCACTCAGCATGGTCCTCATGGAGCTAGCGAGAGTCCGGTGAGCTTGTTCAACTGTACCATTCTGGTGTGAAGCATCAGCACCAGTGGGGAAAATTGAGTACCCATAGGCAGAGAAAAGGTTTCGGATGTCAGGGTTGTGGTAGAGTTCACCACCTTGATCAACGCTGATATACTTGTTGGCACAAGTTGGGTTGTGCTGTGAGAAGAAATGTTCCAGCCAATGTAGAGGCGCTCCCTTGGAGATTCTGGTATCACCATATTTCATACCAGTATAGTGATCTGTGATGAGAATCCAAGCTGTCTCGCCATGTATCCCTTCATAATCTGACTTTCGTTTGCTGTTGGAGGATCTGGCACCTGAGAATGCAAAATCAATTGATAAACCTTGAAACCGTTGCGTAGCCTTTCGTGTGGAATGTGAGCCAGCAGGTGTTTTAGTTTGCTTACATTGTATGCAAGTTGGGCATTGATCAAGAATACTTGTTTGGCGCTTGAACTTTGGGACTCCAATGATGTGCTTATGAGCTTGATACAGAAAATCATCGCATGGGTGTCCCAACCTTTGGTGCCACAGAAGTTTCGATGTTTTGGTTTTGATGGCTTGGATTGGGATACTTTTGTCCACAATCTTGGTGAAGAACAGTTTTGCATCAAACCTTGGCATGTCACTTGTATCAGACTGAGCTTTCGCTGCTTCAGTGCATTTTTGCAGATTGACAAGATTCGTGTATATATCATACCTGTAGTTGTTAATGGCTTCTTTGGAGGCCAGTTCACAAGCTTCCTTGAACTGCATGTCAGTCGCCAAAGCATAGGCTGACGATGTTGCACAATTAGCATATGGAGACGCAATATCAACGTCTGGGATCAGTACTGGGTGTGTATAGCATTGACCATCAATGATGCTTCCATGGAGGACAATGCTGCTGGCAGTGTTCTGCTTGTGATGACAAATGATTGTGAGGTTGCCGTTTTGTGGAGCAGGTGAGTCATAGTTGTCAATGAATGATTTATGGATTGACTGCCCACTGAACTGACATCGCATGCAAGATGTCATTCCACAGAGATCATTCTCACTCAGTAATGTCGTTGACAGGGAGGGAGAATAATAGAAGAAGACTTTAAGATACCCTATGCGATTGGGTGCTGGGATGTGCAAATATCCCGAGCCTTCAGGGATGCAGGTAGCTGCTTTTCCTCCTATTGCTGCCGTTAGCCTGACAGGACATTTTCTCATCCTGGTGTAAGGTTTGTAATCGTGCAGGATGTGTTTGAGATTGGTGCAGGAAACTTTCGCACCGGTGTCAATCTGAGCTCTGACACCATGTTGGAAGTAAGCTGTAGCTGCAATTGGATCTGGTGGGACTAGGGCTTGCACAGTATTGGTATCAACTGATGTAGGGTTGTCCCTATCGAAATTGGGATCCTCATTGGTTCTCAGGTGTGATTCCAATGTAGGGGTCGTAGCCTCAAGTGATTCCATATCACAGTAGACATCAATTGGGATTGATGACGGGAGGCTGTCCTTAGGAAGGAGATTGACGGCACCAATTTTGACAGATTCGTAGGAGCTGACACTTCTGGAGTCCAAGGAGGGGCATAAACTGTTCACTTGGGTCGCTGTGACGTTGTCAAATCCTTGAGGATCATCTTGAGGTGATGTCATAGTATGGCTCCAAGAAAGACTTTCTATTCTTGGCCATTGCAAAAATTTTGTTCTTCTACTGCATCATCAGGTGAAACCTCATCTTGATCTTCATTGCCAATGTTGATCTGAGAGATTTGTTGGGCGGAATCTAAGAGTTGTTGGGTCTGTTTATTGGATTTATTCAGAAAAACAGCTGCAGCAATCCTATGTTTCTTCAGGGACTAAACATCCTGCAATGCAGGACAATTATCAAAATTATGACCGGACATGTGGCAAACAATGCATTTTCTGGATGTGTCAAAGAGACTAGGTTGCTTATCGAATGCAGTGATAGCATTGCAATATGCTTGGTGGAGAAAGGGGTCGTCAGATTCTTCATCCATCTCCGGGTATCCAAGTGATTCAATCAGGCTGATTGAGTGAGAAGTCAAAGTAGAGGGTGTTCTAACAGTACTGTTGCTAGCGCGCTTTGGAAACCTGCCGACTGGATCGGTTTGGAGGTGTTCCTCTTGTACTTTTGTTCAGCCTTGATCTCTTGCTCATATGTTTGCAGGGTTTGTAGAAGCCTACCTGCTTTGTACTTGTCCCGTTTGAATTGATCATCTGAGTCGCGTTCATCTTCAGTTTTCCCAAATAGTTCGTGACTGAGAGTGGTCCCTGCAATCAAATTACTGACTTCTTCTGTCGAGCTCAAGGTGCCAGGTTGGTTTTGGAGGAAAACTCTGAGTCGCAAGTAATCCTTGTATCTGAAGTAGTATTCTTCAAGGGATTCATTTGCATCTTGATTGGGAGGATTCCTGACCATTCTGGCTGCATTGGATTCTCTCTTTGAGTTGGGATGTGTCTGAGCAATTACGGTGTACAGAGCTTCGTAACCTTGTCCCCCTTCAAAGCTTTGAATTGTGGACTTCATTCTAACACATGAGTCAGGGATGATCTTATCAGTTCTGAGTGCAGTGTAGATGAGGTTACCCCATTCGTGAATTGCCAATTCATATCTTGCAGGTAGGTCGTGTGGTAGTTCATCACCAATGGTAAATCCTCTAAGATGGTCAGCTTCGCGTCTGTAGAGATAGTAAGGATGAATGTAAATATGATGCTGCTGTGCATGTGCAGTAATCTCTCTGTACCACTTTCTGACCTGAGGGTGGGTGTCATCCTTTAGCTGAGGGAATCCCGAGAGGAATAGTTTGTCTCTAGCTGCTTCCTTGGACTTGTCAGAAGCTCTGGTTAGATCAAAACAGTCACCACTTCTGGTGATCAGGCGCTGGTCATTTCTCCCACTGCCTAGGTTGTGTAGGTAATAGTTTTGCCTGACAATGGTTTCATTTCCCGATGAGTCGGTGTAGGTGATTGGGAAGTCTTTCATGTCATCTCTGGTGAGAAATTCTTCACATCTGTAGTACCAATCCTTCACTGGTGGTGGTACTGTGGCTGGATTCCATGGAAGGTCAAGTGTCGCTCGATTGTTGGCGCCAGCGTTGTTGTTGTTGGTGTTGTTGTTGTTGTTGACCAATTGTTCAGTAGGGTGGTCAATTCTTGCATGTCGGTGCCCGTTGCGGTGGGCGCTGGGTTTGGAGCTGCGGCATTTTCATCATCTGAGTCGGCCTGTGTGGCACCTTCATAGATCTTGTCAAAGCGTTGGGGTCGCCAGGTGGGTTTGAATTGCCATTCGGTGATGAGTAGTTCAATGATGATGAATGGTTAGTGCTTCCTTTGCAGCCTTTTCCAAGTTGACGGGTCCGCGAACTTTCTTTTCAGCACCGACGTGATTCACATAGGATATGGTGCATCCTCAGAGGAGTTGGGTGATGTGTCCTTTCTCGAGCTCTGTGGAGCTGGGTAGATAGGAGGTGATTGCATTGACAACGCTGCCGCGGAGGTTGGACATCATGGAGGGGGCTAGCACCTTTGCGTCTGCGCTCTCCACAAATAAATCTTCCATGTCGGTGTCGTCCATGATCTGGGAGTAGACAGCATTCAATTTCTCGTCATAGGGGCTATTGCCCTTGAAACGGAATTGGATGCCTTCAATGGCATTCCAATGAAAGGGGTCAACCATGCTTGCTTGTGGATTATCAAAGAACTGTGTGTAGAAACAGTGGATACACCCCCTGATTCACAAGCAGGAGGGGAAGAAAGAAAAAAGAAACGGTGTCGTCGGAAAAAGCGGCGATGACCGAAAGAACGACGGCGGCGAAGAAGTAATGCGGGAGCGATGTCGTCCGATGACCGAAAGAACGACAGAGAATTAACTGGAGACGGGGGCCGATGACCACAAAATCCGAAAGAAGAACCAGGAGAGGCGAGAGAACAATCAAAGCAAGCGTCGAAGGAACAATCGAAGCGAGCGTCGAAGGAACGATCGAAGCCAAGAAGGAAGAAGGAAAGCCGGTCGTCGGTAGAAGCAGGAAGAAGACCAACGATCGAGGGATCGATGATCGGGAAAAACGGAAAGAAATAACCGGTGTCGGCGGTAGGAGCGTCGATGACCGGAGAATTAACCGAAGAAAGGACCAATGGAACGTTCGTCGGAGAAATAATATGTAGTAAGAGGGAGATTGGAAGGGAGTCGCTCAACAGCAGGCTCGCGTAACAATCTCTGCGCTGGGGGGAAGGCCTATCGCTCAACAGCAATGTCCTCTGGCTGTGACCGGTCAGTGGAGGTGCTGATCGGGGGGAGATAGGCTCTTAAGGTATACGCTCAACAGCGCGAGTTATAAGGGCTCTATAACCTGTTGTCACTCTAAAAATCGACCGAAAGGTATAGGATAATTGAAATTTAAAGAGGTGTGAGCTCAGAGAGACGCTCTTATTTTTACTGTGTATTTCACTGTATTGGGGCTCTCTGTATTTTACATGGTAGAGATCTTGCCCGGTTATTTGTTACTGTCTTCTTTACCATCGTACCAATTGTTCTGTTGCTGTTGCTGTATTAGCGTCGTGTCGGTCTTACTGTATCGGTCATTCGATGGTATCGGTCATTGTGGGGTTAAGTATTCTGTTCGATGGGGCGTATGCTTATTCGTGGTATATGTGCTGGATATGAGTAGGCCCATCTGGATTCGGTATTGATTTTCTTGATTGCAATAAGTAGTTTCCTCACGGGATATCAAGTATATTCTTTTGAATATACTTATGGGTTCCAAGTGTTCACTTACTGTTCAGATCTTTGGATATTTCTTGTTTCTAACCGAATATCCCCTTTTGTTTGTAGCCTTAGGTGATATCGTTTTTACCACTTAAGGATTCCAAGTAGTGGAGGTGCGTTTGATTCTAACGCTTGATTGTTCTCGTATTCCGCACCTCGGTCGTCGTTTCGTTCGTTTCGTCGGCTTTTTCGATCGAATTTGATGCCGACAACAGTACGTATTTTTCGCCGACAACAATTAGTTCATCTAGTAGAGTGAACATTCGTCCATCATCATCAACAGAACTGTACAGACTCTCTGCAACAATATTTGCCGTGTATTCCTCAATGGTGCCATCAGGTAGTTGCAGATTGTACAACCTCGTGTCTAGTATGGGATTCTCATTCCTTACTCCAATTGGTCTGTTTTGCAAATCTCGCACTCTATCCTTGACGATGCACCTGAGCCTTTCATCATCTCTTTCAATGATTACTTCATTCCCCAGATACTCATCTGGCTCATCTATATCTTCCACTGACGCTTCTGGCTCAGCCATTTCAAGTTTCAGATCAGATGATTTCACTGGTTGATCCTCAAATAGCTCCATCTGAGGCTCTGGGTAGTTTTCCTGGAAGAAGGACGCGCTGTCTTTCACTTCATCACCAATCTTGGATTCAATTGATTTGTCGATTGCTTCCATTCTTCTGAGGATATCTCTATCCCTCCATTCAAATTCTTTGACAGGCCTTATTGAATTCGTAGATATTGGTATTGCTGATTCAGTCAGGAGCCAAAAACAGTCACCTCCACCTATCTTATTACCGCAAGGTCCAAGCCATCGACCCAACCTTTCAACGCCTCGAGTGGAAGAATCACCTTTATCAAAGTAAAACACAAAATCATACCATTCTGATGAAGTGTATAGTGTAATATTGGGCCTATAGCCATGAACCAATTCAAATGGAGTTCTTCCCATTGAAGAAGGGTTGCTTGATGCCGTTCTCTGCCTGATATTTGCACATAGTTCACCACAAAATGACCATAATCTCTGCGGTGATTTCTTCTTTGCTGACTTGATTGTGATTGCACTCCCAAGATGTCCAATCGCTTGTTCTGCTCGATTTTGAAATGGGCAATGAGGTTGTATGAATGTCTGGTGAATATGGTTGCGCTTAACAATTGAATTCCAGTGGGTCTTGTAGGTCCTTGGAGATCCTTGTTCTGGAGCACCATCAGAAATCAAATGCTTATTGGAATACTAAATCAAGCGTGAATCGTAAGCGGTACGTACGGTACAAGATATACGTAATACGTAATGTAATACGCAACGAATACGCCTACCGTACGAGTTACGTATTACGTATTACGTATTACGATTTACGTATACGTAATACGTATTACGTGATACAAAACAAGACGTACGATTCCAAAGTGTTCTAGATCTTTTATCACAAGGAGAGCGCAATAAGTAAATTATACATAAGCGCTCGTGAATATCCAGAGATACTTAAAGCACTGAGTATCGAACTCGCGATACAAGCATCTATGAGTAACGAACTCTCGATACGCGTATTCCCACACAAGAAAGACAAATTAGTGAATGTGAGAACAATATGGTCCAGAAACAATCCGATCATAATCTTATCGATAACTCTTTCCAACAACGTAAAAAAGAGCAACATAACGTAAATACTAAAAGTAACTAAACTAACCCAACGCCGTCTTACAGCTTTGGTCTTATTAGTTATCGATAAGATTAACCCGCCCAATGCCAGAAGGAACACAAACCGAAGGAATACATAGTCCCCCAACAAGAGGAGTTACCCCCGACACCAGCATTGACAATTCCAGGAACATAGGCTCAACCGAAATTCGTGATCTGAGAGACCAACTGGTAGAGCTTGAACAGTACAGCCGGGATATACTTGAGTACACTGAAGAGCAGAACTCACAGTTACAGAGTCAGAACAGGCTACTATACGACTATACCGTGGACAGTGAGGATAGTGATACCGACAACGAGATGACCAAGAAGAAGGACTACGCGACTCTCAAGGGCCACTTCTTGGATGAGACTCAAATGAAGCCGGTAACTATCCCGACAAGCATAGACATATACGAGTTCAAGAAGGCACTAACAAATGCATTAGCCAAAGTACCCTCCATCAAGTACATTCAGGGAGGGGGTTACGCCTTCCTACTGGAAACCGAAGCACAATACCGCGCGAGGGACCCCCAAGCGCCATTCCCCAAGGCGCCGACGGAACCACAAGAACTCAATAGCACAATCAAGCTCACATCAGACGCATACAAGTTGTGGAAACGGAGCCGGGCCTTATATGTAGAATGGAACAAATAGGACAGAGAGGCCCTACTAATCACAGACAGAAAGTTCCCCAACATGCTTGGGGATCTGAAGGACCCGGGGTCGGAAGCATTCCCCCGGGGAACCACTGTGCTCACAGCCTTCCAAGCCATGGAAGAGGACCTTTGTACCACCGACGCTCAGCATCAGCTCACTCGCGAGCTCACCAAGAAAATGAATACGTTGGCATATACACCAAACCCAATCGGGCCCAAGGAGTACTTCCGACAACTCACTAAGTACCAACATCAAATCAACTTGCTCCCAGAGATGGCGGATGTGACCGACGCACAGATGATCGATTACTCACGAGAGGCGTTCGCACGCAGCAAACACGACCCAACCACACTGCACCAAGTAGACGAGGATTGGAAGAAGCATCGGGATATATTGGTTACGAGTGGATTCACCCAATACAAAAAGTTCTGGGGACAACGCTTAAAGGAACTGTACAGCAGCTATCACACCACAACAAATACAGCAAACCTAGCAGACATTCAGGCAGCACAACGCGTAACCGAGCTCAAAAAACAACAATGTGAGCTGGCCCAAGTATGCCAAGAAATATACTCCCAGGTCACTGAAACAGCAACAGCGGCGTCGACCATGACCATGACAAACCAATGGGAGACAGCGATGGCCGCACTCCAAGCAGATGTAATCGCCTCAAGTCAGCTGACACAAGTCGCACCAATGGGTCAGCCACACGCCAGCCCGCGCTTCAAGCGTGGAAGCAGTACAAATACTACTGCCACTCGTGTGGCGTAAATCTCACCCATGACGGCCGGAGTTGCTACAACCGCCGTAACAAGGCTGGCCACCAGGAAAGCGCCACCTACGACAATCAGTTGGGTGGGGCCACCAGGAACACAGACCGGTGGTTGAAGTGGAATGGTCCCAACCCTAACGGCAACGGCCGGACCATGATTGTTGATGTGCCCCCGAGATCTTGACGGCGTGGGGGGGACCACAGTAGTAGCATACATAAATATAGTAATCACGATTCTCAATTACTCAGTATCCTACGTGATCCCTCGCGTGATATCCTACCCCGGCCACCGCAGCGTGCAGTTACCTTTGCACCCGACGTCGCTTTCCATATCAGTGCCCCGCCTGGGTATGGGGCCCTGGACTCGGCGGCAACCGACCATTTTGTCCCATCTACTTATCAAGGGGGGGCACATCAAGACACGCCAGGAGCACTGACGGTAGGTTGCGCAAATGGGAGCAAGATGCTCTCTACAGCAACTGACCTGTTAGACCTACCCCGGCTCCCCCTCGAGGCCCGCGGGTGTCACAAATTCGAAGAGGTGGAACTGCCATTAGTCTCAGTGCCGAAACTATGCAGTACCGGGTGCGGCGTAGAGTTCTCTAAGGACAACACGACGGTACTCGGCCCCACCCAACAAGTCATACTCACCGGTCAACGTGACCCCCTAAGGAATCTATACATGGTTCCCCTCCATCAGCCCGACCCTCCAAGGGGGACGGCTAAATCTCCAAGGGTGACCGGACCCCCCCCCCCCCCCCCCCGCAAACCGAAAAAACCGAAACCGACAGCAGCGCAACCAGCGCCGTCCAAAACGATACCAAAAACGAATATTCAATACACACGGGGGCAGGAGCATACCAGATTCAAGCCATCCCCAAGCTGATCCAATTCTACCACGCAGCAGCAGGATACCCCACTAAAGAGACATGGGTACGCGCCATTGAGCGCGGCTCATTTGCCACGTGGCCGGGTCTCACAGTACAACGTGTCAACCGTTACCTCCCGTTCACGGAAGAGACGACAATGGGACACCTACAAATGGTTCGACAAGGCATCCAAAGTACACGCAACCCGAAGAACAAACCAACGAACAAACCGAAGAACAAACCAACAAACGATAAAGAGCCGCCCCGCGTCGACCGAAAGAAGATACACAACGTCAGCGTCGACATAGTATCCACAAATGAGATGCAACCTGCCAACCACGCGGGGCCACGCGCCAAAGACGAACCCAAGGAACTCATAGCGTGGGACCTACCGGGGAGATACCCCGTCACGTCACGCCGTGGGCACCAGTACGTATTCCTCATGTACGACTATGATTCCAATTACATTGACGTGGAGCCCATCCAGTCACGCAAGAGTGAGGACCTCCTACAGGGATTCACGGCGTGCTACACAAGGATGAAAGAAGACAACGTGAATGCAAAAATAGTACGAATGGACAACGAAACCTCCAAGAAACTAATTGCGTACATCACAAAGAACAACCTTGATTACCAACTAGCGTCACCCGGGGACCACCGGCTCAATCATGCAGAAAGGGCAATACAGACATTCAAGAACCATTTCATAGCGGGATTGAATGGGGTGGATGACCAGTTCCCGGTGGACGACTGGGACCTACTGATTCCACAGGCCCTCATTACCCTCAACCTACTGCGGGCTTCACGCACCCAGCCGAAGCTATCAGCGTATGAGCTCAGACGCGGGGTCTATGACTACAACAAACACCCCCTCGCCCCTATGGGCTGTCGGGTAATCATTCACGACAGAGCGCAAGAACGCGGTGCATGGCAGGATCATGGGACAAGGGGTTTCTACATTGGACCGGCCTTGAAGCACTACAGGAATTACACGTGCATCAGGGAGGCCAGACGCGCTAACCGAATCAGCAACACAGTGGCGTTTTTTCCCAAGACCGATATGCCCCATACCTCATCTACGGACCGGCTGCTCATGATCCTCCAAGACCTAAAGGAAGTTACCAGTAAGCCCCATCCACCAATCCCTTATTTGGAACAGGGGACCCAAGTAAATGAGGCCCTACGGAGTATACGGGATCTGTTACATATGGGTACACGACAAAAACAAAACGGGCCCGGAGCTGCACGTAGAGAACCCGCCATAGAATCGCGCGAACCTGCAAGGGTGTCCAACAGGCCCAACGCAACTTCAAGCAATGAGCCGGCGAATGCGCGCGAACCTCCAAGGGTGCCACCTACATAACAACGCAGCGCCCGCCGGGGACACCCCTGGGCTGTGGGCACCATCATTAGGAAGAAGTTCAACTCGGGGTGGTATGAAGGTGAGGTCATAAACTATGATCAAACCAACCAATACTACAGGGTACGATTCACTGATGGGGACACGGCTGACTACACGCATGGTGAAGTGTCCCAATACTATAAATCCGACCAATACTACTCCAAACCCAAAGTTAAACCCAAGGCACTAATGGGAATTTACCCGCGCGACCCGGTTCGGCTCCCCGTACCGAAACAGGCCCTACAAATCGACCACATAACACATATGCCCCAGTTAGCATGTGGGGGTTCCATATGGGATGATGACTTGAACAAGTGGGCAGCATACCGCAATCTAATCAAACACCCCAAAGCACAGGTACAAGAATTATGGCTCAAATCAGGCGAAGACGAGCTCGGCCGCCTATTCCAAGGGTTCCAACCCAACGGAGTGGAGGGGATGGATGTATTGGATTGGATCGATAGACACGCTGTGCCAGTACATAAGAAGGTCACTTATCCACGTTACACAGTAGCCATACGCCCCGAGAAATCCGATCCGTACAGAACGCGAATCACAGCAGGAGGTGACCAACTGGAGTACCACAGTGACGTGTCCACCAGAACAGCAAGCATGGAAACCATTAAAACCCATTGGAACAGTGTAGTATCCACCCCAGGGGCCAGGTATTGTACCGGCGACATTTCTAACATGTACTTATGCTCCTCGCTCGATGAACCCGAATACGTCAAATTTCGATGGGACATGATTCCCTCCCGTATCAGAACGACCTACAGCCTAGATGGACTCAAGAGAGGCGAATACGTTTATGCCAGAATCAAAAAGGCATGGTACGGGCTCAAACAAAGCGGGAAAATTGCGCATGATGACTTAGTGGCGCACCTACGGTCATATGGATACCGAAAGGCACCCCACACCGAGGGACTCTTCCTCCATGACGAGAGAGACATAAGCTTCACCCTAGTCGTGGATGACTTTGGGATCAAATACGTCAATCAGGATGACGTGGATCATATAATCGAAGCAGTCGGGGCCAAATACACCTTTAAGGTTGACTGGACAGGAAAACAATACGTGGGGGTCCACCTACGTTGGGACTACGACAAACGCGAGGTCCAACTGTCCATGGAGGGTTACGTGGAACAAGCATTAAAGGAATTCGAACACGTGCGGCCCTCACGCACATACGCAGGACCATCACGCGCTGACGTGCCTGCGTACGGCGCGAAGATACAATACGCGAAAATAGAGGACACGACTACAATATCCGACAAAGAGATCAAATTCATACAACAAGTTACCGGAAAATTCCTATTCTACGCACAAGCAATCGACAGCACAATGTTACATGCACTCAACGATATAGCGTCAGCCAAGAACAACCAAACTGCGTTAACTGCCACCAAGTACTTCCTCAACTACGCAGCATGTAACCCAGAGGCCACCATCATTTACCGGGCCAGCGATATGATTCTCCGTGTAGACAGTGATGCGGCCTACCTAGTGTGCCCCGGCGCCAAGAGCCGCGCGGGTGGATACCATTTTCTTGGCGACGCCAAGGCCGACACCTTCAATGGACCAATCCTAGTATTAGCCAACAAGGTCATCAAAAATGTGATGGCGTCCGCGGCAGAGGCCGAAGTTGCATCATTATTCCTGAATGCTCGAGAAGCGCTGCCCATCCGACTATGTCTGATTGAATTAGGCCACCCACAACCGGCCACACCACTGAAAACCGACAATAATAAAGCAGAGGGCATACTCAACGGTACGATCAAACCGGGCATTGATATGCGGTTCTATTGGTTAAAAGACAGGGCGCAACAAGGCCAATTCAACATTTTCTGGGAACCGGGAAAACATAATCTGGCTGACTATCCCACCAAGCACCATCCGGGAAGCCACCATAAAAAGGTAAGACCAATATATCCCTATGAACCAGATAGTCCGAGGACCATCCAGGGGTGTATTGGAATACTAAATCAAGCGTGAATCGTAAGCGGTACGTACGGTACAAGATATACGTAATACGTAATGTAATACGCAACGAATACGCCTACTGTACGAGTTACGTATTACGTATTACGATTTACGTATACGTAATACGTATTACGTGATACAAAACAAGACGTACGATTCCAAAGTGTTCTAGATCTTTTATCACAAGGAGAGCGCAATAAGTAAATTATACATAAGCGCTCGTGAATATCCAGAGATACTTAAAGCACTGAGTATCGAACTCGCGATACGAGCATCTATGAGTAACGAACTCTCGATACGCGTATTCCCACACAAGAAAGACAAATTAGTGAATGTGAGAACAATATGGTCCAGAAACAATCCGATCATAATATTATCGATAACTCTTTCCAACAACGTAAAAAGAGCAACATAACGTAAATACTAAAAGTAACTAAACTAACCCAACGCCGTCTTACAGCTTTGGTCTTATTAATGCTCTGGGATTCCAATTTCATGAATGAATATTTTCAACCCTTGATGTGCTTGCGATTTGTCCTGTATTGGTATAAATACTTCAAATCCATTTCCATTTGTAAAGATCTGCGCGCATTTTTCCTGTCTCATAATACTGGTAGTCCTAGCGTGCCACGTATCAGTGTACCAGGTTCCTTGTGCAATTCTCTTGTTTCTGAAGCGCTGTGTAGGCAGCCTCTTCATCAATGGTAGTTGCAAATTCCTCAGTGCCTAACAACCGGCAAATCGTGTTGTTAAGTAAAAACAAGATATAACCGTTACGTGCGGTTAAATATGAACGAATAAGAAAGCAGATTGACGCGCGCACACATATGTAAATGAGATGCGCGGCGAAACGCTAACTAACTACGAAGCTCCGTGAAATACGAAGAGCAAGATTAGATACTGATGGGTAGACACTCGGGCATATGAAGACCTACAAGGCAATATAGGCACCGAAGGAAGTCTATCACAGAAAACAAACTGATGGTCACGATGACTGAATAAATGAGTCACGATTGAATGAATAGATCATTGATAGAAGAATCGGACACAGCGAAATATCACAAGAAAGTAGTACACGAAAATTCAGAGGCTTAGGATCCAATACTAAGTATGTCAATGACAAATATTAAGTATGTCAATGATATACATGTGTATGTCAGTGAAATATGGGAAATATCAATGACATACAAAATGGATACGCGAAGCCGGAATATGTCAGAAACAAACAAAATGAGACACGTTACTCCGACAAATTCACTGAGGAAATATTAGTTAATCTACAACATGAGATTACACGTGCAGTCTCATATGGAGGATTGCTTAACACGAGATTATACGTGGATTCAGGTTAAGCGCTGGAAAAACAGAAAATAGATTAATTAACTCATAATCCGGAATTACAGTTGTTAGTGCCTTCTGAGTTGTGACTTTCAATGTCTGTTCAGCCTTCTTGAAACTAATGTTCCAAGTTCTGGCTAGGCGTTCACAGTCAACTTTGTTTGGACCTTCAATAGTTATCACTGATGGCCCCCATTGATTTCTTCTATCGAGAGATCTCCTTTCAAGTGGGTTGTCAATTTCTTGCAAGCTAGGGGCTTGTTTTGATTCTTCTTCAGGAACTTCCATGAAGTCAAATTCTGTATCATCAAACAAGAACTGGTCTACCCTTCGCGCGCTTGAAATATTTGTTACTGAAGAAATCCAATGAGCAATATTGCCATCTGTTGCAATTTGGCATTCAGTTAGCATTCTTCTTGTTGATACCTGATGCACTCTCATCAGTTTGCATTGCTGCATGACACTTGGATGCCTGTTCTCTAAGCTGGTCTTGGGGAGCATACCTGTAACATTACTTGTAGGTTCTGTTACAATTGAGTTTGCATCTTCAGTCGACATTGCTTGGACACTAAACTCGTCCCCTGAAATGGGATCTCCATTGTCGATTGCTAACTCAGCCATCCTGAACTTCAGGGAGTGAGAATCCCATGGGGTGTCATTTGTTGCTATCAAATGTTGGCATTCATCAAGCTCCATTCTTGTTGGCTTCCTTGTGGGAAAATATGAAATCACATTTCTCATACTCAATTTTATAAAAACTTTCCTCGGATTATCATCCTCCATTGGTGTTTGAATTGTGATTCCATGCTTGGATCTTGGGTCAAATTGACGAGGAGTTTCTTCAACAGAATTGAAATTGCAGTCCCTCACTTGATTTGGGCATATCAAGCTGTTCTTCAATTTGTTCCCAAAGTACAGCGCTTGATGAAACACTAAGATGTATACTTGACCTGATGTTGGATTTGTCCATGCAGTAGCACAGCTTCCAATCGGGATCTTCTTGATGGGCTTGTACTCTTCAGAAAAGGGCGCAACATCAACATGTGTTGTGATCTGATCAGGATTTAGCAGTATCATGTTGCTTCCAGCCGCAGTGGTATAAGCATGTGAATCTAGCTCGCAGTATCCTTCTTCATTTTCACCATCATCAAAATCTAGAGGAATATTCATCTTGTATAATGACCGGCTCACCATTGTTAACAATTTGTGTTCTAGTGATAGTGTCCGGTTATTATGTCATTTCTTAGATTTTGAGCCAAAGCTATCACCTGCGCCTTCATTCTCAGCTTCTTCTGTCTTTTTGGTCTCAGCGGCTTTTAGATTTCTTTTCTTCTTTGCCTGTCTCATCTGGTAAAGCTCCTGACGCTGTTCTTTTGACATTGTCTTATAAACACTTGTTGGATAGGGCTTGCATTCAACTTTTCCTGTAAATGTTCCAGTTGTTTTCTGCTTTTTGTTGCTTGATGTGCCCACAGAATACACACTTCTGGAACCTCGTTTATGCTTCCCGTTTGCAAGCTTCTTCAATCCAAGCCAATTGGTGAATAGAATCAAACATTCATTAAAGTTGTCAGGATAGTCTTTGCTTTCATCAATTGCATCGGCCTTGGCAGCATCAAGTTTCTCATCACTGATTGAATTGATAAAATCCCAGACAAATCTCCTTTCATTGTGGTTCTTCTCAAATCTCAGGATTGTTCTATGGAAAGCAGTCCAGTTTCTCTTGTGTTTGTTCCAATCATAATTCTTAGCATCGCCACTGTAATGTGAATCTTTCATTTCCTGATAGGTCTTATTCAGAACCATAGTGATATTGGTATCAGTATAAGCATGCTGCATCAATGAAATGAAAGCATTTCATGCATTTCCTGAGTTCAGTTCAGTGTTTTGGAAATGTGCCACATATTCCCAACCAGGACCTTTTCTCGTTGCATCACATAACAGCCTCCAGACGATGTTGTTATCTTCATCATACTGGTGACCTAACAAGACGCCACACCTTTCATTGTAGTCACTCCAAGTTGGATAGGTATCTGATGGGCTTTGCCCAACTGTTCCAGCCCTGGCTTCATCAGTAACATCTTCCTTCTCTTGGGGTCTTATGACATATAAGATTGGGAATTCTTCAGAGTTGAACCTGTATCTCAAATTTTGTCGGAAGCCTTCCTCCCATTCTCTGAATTTTGTAAGGTCCTTTAACTCAGGTGGGGTTGCTTTTTCCTGTGATTTCACACTCGCCTCCATCATCTTGATTCTGAATTGCTGCAATTCCATATTGTTTGGGTTTGCGTTCCAGTCGATAGCCCTTGGCTTGACTTCAATCAATGGTTGATATCGAGCCCAACTTGCCCACGTGAGAAGCCTCGATGATCATGAACGATTTGATGCTTTCCTTGTTGAGGTCTGTAATTTCTGGTATATAAGACATCCCTCCCCTCATGATTTCTTCGGCTGATTCATAGTTGATACCAAAATCCATCAAGCTCATCATCTTTTGGGTTAGCTCTTGTTCTTCTTATTGGAGCCATGATGGAGGACGTGATTTCGAATGATCGTTTCCCTTTTTTTAAATATGGTCGTTCGACTCGTTTGGATGGTGCGATCGAATCTTCAATCGAAGGTGGTAGGGGAATATTCATCCTGTATAATGACCGGCTCACCATTTTTAACAATTTGTGTTCTAGTGCTAGTGTCCGGTTATTATGTCATTTCTTAGATTTTGAGCCAAAACTGTCACCTGCGCCTTCATTCTCAGCTTCTTTCTTTTTAGTCTCAGCAGACTTGAGATTTCTTTTCTTCTTTGCCTGTCTCATCTGGTAAAGCTCCTGACGCTCTTTTGACATTGTTTTATAAACACTTGTTGGATAGGGCTTGCATTCAACTTTTCCTGTAAACGTTCCGTTTGTTTTCTGCTTTTTGTTGCGTTTTGGAAATGTGCGACATATTCCCACCCAGGACCTTTTCTCGTTGCATCGCATAACAGCCTCCAGACGACGTTGTTATCTTCATCATATTGGTGACCTAACAAGACGCCACACCTTTCATTGTAGTCACTCCAAGTTGGATAGGTATCTGATGGGCTTTGCCCAACTGTTCCAGCCCTGGCTTCATCAGTAACATCTTCCTTCTCTTGGGGTCTTATGACATATAAGATTGGGAATTCTTCAGAGTTGAACCTGTATCTCAAATTTTGTCGGAAGCCTTCCTCCCATTCTCTGAATTTTGTAAGGTCCTTTAACTCAGGTGGGGTTGCTTTTTCCTGTGATTTCACACTCGCCTCCATCATCTTGATTCTGAATTGCTGCAATTCCATATTGTTTGGGTTTGCGTTCCAGTCGATAGCCCTTGGCTTGACTTCAATCAATGGTTGATATCGAGCCCAACTTGCCCACGTGAGAAGCCTCGATGATCATGAACGATTTGATGCTTTCCTTGTTGAGGTCTGTAATTTCTGGTATATAAGACATCCCTCCCCTCATGATTTCTTCGGCTGATTCATAGTTGATACCAAAATCCATCAAGCTCATCATCTTTTGGGTTAGCTCTTGTTCTTCTTATTGGAGCCATGATGGAGGACGTGATTTCGAATGATCGTTTCCCTTTTTTTAAATATGGTCGTTCGACTCGTTTGGATGGTGCGATCGAATCTTCAATCGAAGGTGGTAGGGGAATATTCATCCTGTATAATGACCGGCTCACCATTTTTAACAATTTGTGTTCTAGTGCTAGTGTCCGGTTATTATGTCATTTCTTAGATTTTGAGCCAAAACTGTCACCTGCGCCTTCATTCTCAGCTTCTTTCTTTTTAGTCTCAGCAGACTTGAGATTTCTTTTCTTCTTTGCCTGTCTCATCTGGTAAAGCTCCTGACGCTCTTTTGACATTGTTTTATAAACACTTGTTGGATAGGGCTTGCATTCAACTTTTCCTGTAAACGTTCCGTTTGTTTTCTGCTTTTTGTTGCGTTTTGGAAATGTGCGACATATTCCCACCCAGGACCTTTTCTCGTTGCATCGCATAACAGCCTCCAGATGACGTTGTTATCTTCATCATATTGGTGACCTAACAAGACGCCACACCTTTCATTGTAGTCACTCCAAGTTGGATAGGTATCTGATGGGCTTTGCCCAACTGTTCCAGCCCTGGCTTCATCAGTAACATCTTCCTTCTCTTGGGGTCTTATGACATATAAGATTGGGAATTCTTCAGAGTTGAACCTGTATCTCAAATTTTGTCGGAAGCCTTCCTCCCATTCTCTGAATTTTGTAAGGTCCTTTAACTCAGGTGGGGTTGCTTTTTCCTGTGATTTCACACTCGCCTCCATCATCTTGATTCTGAATTGCTGCAATTCCATATTGTTTGGGTTTGCGTTCCAGTCGATAGCCCTTGGCTTGACTTCAATCAATGGTTGATATTGAGCCCAACTTGCCCACGTGAGAAGCCTCGATGATCATGAACGATTTGATGCTTTCCTTGTTGAGGTCTGTAATTTCTGGTATATTAGACATCCCTCCCCTCATGATTTCTTCGGCTGATTCATAGTTGATACCAAAATCCATCAAGCTCATCATCTTTTGGGTTAGCTCTTGTTCTTCTTATTGGAGCCATGATGGAGGACGTGATTTCGAATGATCGTTTCCCTTTTTTTAAATATGGTCGTTCGACTCGTTTGGATGGTGCGATCGAATCTTCAATCGAAGGTGGTAGGGGAATATTCATCCTGTATAATGACCGGCTCACCATTTTTAACAATTTGTGTTCTAGTGCTAGTGTCCGGTTATTATGTCATTTCTTAGATTTTGAGCCAAAACTGTCACCTGCGCCTTCATTCTCAGCTTCTTTCTTTTTAGTCTCAGCAGACTTGAGATTTCTTTTCTTCTTTGCCTGTCTCATCTGATAAATCTCCTGACGCTCTTTTGACATTGTTTTATAAACACTTGTTGGATAGGGCTTGCATTCAACTTTTCCTGTAAACGTTCCGTTTGTTTTCTGCTTTTTGTTGCGTTTTGGAAATGTGCGACATATTCCCACCCAGGACCTTTTCTCGTTGCATCGCATAACAACCTCCAGACGACGTTGTTATCTTCATCATACTGGTGACCTAACAAGACGCCACACCTTTCATTGTAGTCACTCCAAGTTGGATAGGTATCTGATGGGCTTTGCCCAACTGTTCCAGCCCTGGCTTCATCAGTAACATCTTCCTTCTCTTGGGGTCTTATGACATATAAGATTGGGAATTCTTCAGAGTTGAACCTGTATCTCAAATTTTGTCGGAAGCCTTCCTCCCATTCTCTGAATTTTGTAAGGTCCTTTAACTCAGGTGGGGTTGCTTTTTCCTGTGATTTCACACTCGCCTCCATCATCTTGATTCTGAATTGCTGCAATTCCATATTGTTTGGGTTTGCGTTCCAGTCGATAGCCCTTGGCTTGACTTCAATCAATGGTTGATATCGAGCCCAACTTGCCCACGTGAGAAGCCTCGATGATCATGAACGATTTGATGCTTTCCTTGTTGAGGTCTGTAATTTCTGGTATATAAGACATCCCTCCCCTCATGATTTCTTCGGCTGATTCATAGTTGATACCAAAATCCATCAAGCTCATCATCTTTTGGGTTAGCTCTTGTTCTTCTTATTGGAGCCATGATGGAGGACGTGATTTCGAATGATCGTTTCCCTTTTTTTAAATATGGTCGTTCGACTCGTTTGGATGGTGCGATCGAATCTTCAATCGAAGGTGGTAGGGGAATATTCATCCTGTATAATGACCGGCTCACCATTTTTAACAATTTGTGTTCTAGTGCTAGTGTCCGGTTATTATGTCATTTCTTAGATTTTGAGCCAAAACTGTCACCTGCGCCTTCATTCTCAGCTTCTTTCTTTTTAGTCTCAGCAGACTTGAGATTTCTTTTCTTCTTTGCCTGTCTCATCTGGTAAAGCTCCTGACGCTCTTTTGACATTGTTTTATAAACACTTGTTGGATAGGGCTTGCATTCAACTTTTCCTGTAAACGTTCCGTTTGTTTTCTGCTTTTTGTTGCGTTTTGGAAATGTGCGACATATTCCCACCCAGGACCTTTTCTCGTTGCATCGCATAACAGCCTCCAGACGACGTTGTTATCTTCATCATATTGGTGACCTAACAAGACGCCACACCTTTCATTGTAGTCACTCCAAGTTGGATAGGTATCTGATGGGCTTTGCCCAACTGTTCCAGCCCTGGCTTCATCAGTAACATCTTCCTTCTCTTGGGGTCTTATGACATATAAGATTGGGAATTCTTCAGAGTTGAACCTGTATCTCAAATTTTGTCGGAAGCCTTCCTCCCATTCTCTGAATTTTGTAAGGTCCTTTAACTCAGGTGGGGTTGCTTTTTCCTGTGATTTCACACTCGCCTCCATCATCTTGATTCTGAATTGCTGCAATTCCATATTGTTTGGGTTTGCGTTCCAGTCGATAGCCCTTGGCTTGACTTCAATCAATGGTTGATATCGAGCCCAACTTGCCCACGTGAGAAGCCTCGATGATCATGAACGATTTGATGCTTTCCTTGTTGAGGTCTGTAATTTCTGGTATATAAGACATCCCTCCCCTCATGATTTCTTCGGCTGATTCATAGTTGATACCAAAATCCATCAAGCTCATCATCTTTTGGGTTAGCTCTTGTTCTTCTTATTGGAGCCATGATGGAGGACGTGATTTCGAATGATCGTTTCCCTTTTTTTAAATATGGTCGTTCGACTCGTTTGGATGGTGCGATCGAATCTTCAATCGAAGGTGGTAGGGGAATATTCATCCTGTATAATGACCGGCTCACCATTTTTAACAATTTGTGTTCTAGTGCTAGTGTCCGGTTATTATGTCATTTCTTAGATTTTGAGCCAAAACTGTCACCTGCGCCTTCATTCTCAGCTTCTTTCTTTTTAGTCTCAGCAGACTTGAGATTTCTTTTCTTCTTTGCCTGTCTCATCTGGTAAAGCTCCTGACGCTCTTTTGACATTGTTTTATAAACACTTGTTGGATAGGGCTTGCATTCAACTTTTCCTGTAAACGTTCCGTTTGTTTTCTGCTTTTTGTTGCGTTTTGGAAATGTGCGACATATTCCCACCCAGGACCTTTTCTCGTTGCATCGCATAACAGCCTCCAGATGACGTTGTTATCTTCATCATATTGGTGACCTAACAAGACGCCACACCTTTCATTGTAGTCACTCCAAGTTGGATAGGTATCTGATGGGCTTTGCCCAACTGTTCCAGCCCTGGCTTCATCAGTAACATCTTCCTTCTCTTGGGGTCTTATGACATATAAGATTGGGAATTCTTCAGAGTTGAACCTGTATCTCAAATTTTGTCGGAAGCCTTCCTCCCATTCTCTGAATTTTGTAAGGTCCTTTAACTCAGGTGGGGTTGCTTTTTCCTGTGATTTCACACTCGCCTCCATCATCTTGATTCTGAATTGCTGCAATTCCATATTGTTTGGGTTTGCGTTCCAGTCGATAGCCCTTGGCTTGACTTCAATCAATGGTTGATATTGAGCCCAACTTGCCCACGTGAGAAGCCTCGATGATCATGAACGATTTGATGCTTTCCTTGTTGAGGTCTGTAATTTCTGGTATATTAGACATCCCTCCCCTCATGATTTCTTCGGCTGATTCATAGTTGATACCAAAATCCATCAAGCTCATCATCTTTTGGGTTAGCTCTTGTTCTTCTTATTGGAGCCATGATGGAGGACGTGATTTCGAATGATCGTTTCCCTTTTTTTAAATATGGTCGTTCGACTCGTTTGGATGGTGCGATCGAATCTTCAATCGAAGGTGGTAGGGGAATATTCATCCTGTATAATGACCGGCTCACCATTTTTAACAATTTGTGTTCTAGTGCTAGTGTCCGGTTATTATGTCATTTCTTAGATTTTGAGCCAAAACTGTCACCTGCGCCTTCATTCTCAGCTTCTTTCTTTTTAGTCTCAGCAGACTTGAGATTTCTTTTCTTCTTTGCCTGTCTCATCTGATAAATCTCCTGACGCTCTTTTGACATTGTTTTATAAACACTTGTTGGATAGGGCTTGCATTCAACTTTTCCTGTAAACGTTCCGTTTGTTTTCTGCTTTTTGTTGCGTTTTGGAAATGTGCGACATATTCCCACCCAGGACCTTTTCTCGTTGCATCGCATAACAACCTCCAGACGACGTTGTTATCTTCATCATACTGGTGACCTAACAAGACGCCACACCTTTCATTGTAGTCACTCCAAGTTGGATAGGTATCTGATGGGCTTTGCCCAACTGTTCCAGCCCTGGCTTCATCAGTAACATCTTCCTTCTCTTGGGGTCTTATGACATATAAGCTTCGGTCTTTGGAATATTCGTATCTCGTATCGTCTTCCCGCACCTCGGTCGTTTCGTTTTGTCGGCTTTTACGATCGAATTTGATGCCGACAACAGTCTGTATTTTTCGCCGACAACATAAGATTGGGAATTCTTCAGAGTTGAACCTGTATCTCAAATTTTGTCGGAAGCCTTCCTCCCATTCTCTGAATTTTGTAAGGTCCTTTAACTCAGGTGGGGTTGCTTTTTCCTGTGATTTCACACTCGCCTCCATCATCTTGATTCTGAATTGCTGCAATTCCATATTGTTTGGGTTTGCGTTCCAGTCGATAGCCCTTGGCTTGACTTCAATCAATGGTTGATATTGAGCCCAACTTGCCCACGTGAGAAGCCTCGATGATCATGAACGATTTGATGCTTTCCTTGTTGAGGTCTGTAATTTCTGGTATATTAGACATCCCTCCCCTCATGATTTCTTCGGCTGATTCATAGTTGATACCAAAATCCATCAAGCTCATCATCTTTTGGGTTAGCTCTTGTTCTTCTTATTGGAGCCATGATGGAGGACGTGATTTCGAATGATCGTTTCCCTTTTTTAAATATGGTCGTTCGACTCGTTTGGATGGTGCGATCGAATCTTCAATCGAAGGTGGTATGTGTGGAAAGAGAGTTTAATCGAATCGAGGATTGGATGTGAGATGGTTGGTAGATGTTAAGTGTGATTTGCTTATTTATTTGTATATCCGGATCGAATTTTCGTTCTGGTTTGTTTATACTTTATTCGGATCGAGTTTTCGTTCCGGTTTGTCTGTATTTGTGTGAGCTTTTGCTTTTGTTGCAATTTAAGATTGTGAGCATTCCTATCCTTTCTCGGGATTTGCTCATTCTATATTTCTGTGGTGAAAGATTGTTTTCCTGAGAATTTTAGTGTTCTCTTTTTTTCTGGACCTTTTTCCTTTTGGACCTTTTCGCTCTTCGATCTTCGAGATTTGGTGTTCTCGATGGTCTTTCGCGAGCAGTTGTTCTTTCGCAATCTGTTCCTACCGCAGAATACTTGAGACTCAATCTTCTGGCTCACGTCATTCTTGTTTTCAGTGAAAGATCAGTGTTCTCGAATTGGATATTGATTCCTTTCAACTGATGCCAACCTGGGCGACTCTTTCTCTGAATCGTCCAGCCCTTTTCCCTTGCTTGTTTTGCTGGATCTCGTAACCCGGTGGAGCCACCACCTTGGTTCGAGTCTTCGGCCTCTTCTTTCAAGGGAGGCCGCCCTGGTGTTGGTCTCATCCAGGGCTCCACAAGCAACTGCCTCTTTTACATCCTTGAGGGTTGATGCCGGTAGCTGATCAGGCTATTTGGATTCGTTTCGTTGTCTTCGAGCTCAACTGCGTTTCTCGGTGGAAACGCCATTCGGTCCTCAGCATTGTAGGATGCTGGGTCTGATAAACTAGAAAAAGTGTGTCGTAACAAACAAACAAATCGCAATCGGTCTTATGAACGATTGATTTAGTGAGTAAGGTCTTTGTTACAATTCGATCGTCTTTGTCTTTGTCGATCGGCAGGTTAATTACTCGCCGTATCGTCGTGTCGGTTTACAGCATATTACCATGTAATTCTAAGCATACAAAGCACACGTAAATAAGACACAAAACACACGCAAACCATCTTCGTTCGGTCTTTCGTTACCGTAAAATTCACCGTGATATTCTTGGTGAATATCACATGTTATTGTACCTTATCATGTAGAATTAGTACTAGGTTGTACGTAGATTTTAGGGCATGATAGTGTTTTAGAGTTGTTAATTCTTCGAAGAGTGTGCTGATGGGGAAATCTGGTAAAGAGTCAATCCACATGAAAACGCCAACGATTATTCACTAAAGTTAAATAACCTTACGAATAAGGTTATTTGCCCTTATGACTTTTCGTACAGTACACGTTATACGGTGATTTTTCTTCAGAATTGTTCATATTTAACAATGTTGTTTCAGGAAATCACTTCTTTCGTATGTTCGATGGTATACTACCACTGTACAATTCTACCCACCTTTCCATGTGCATTTTGCGTTTTTCTATTTTCTGCAACGGCGTTGCACCAAATGCCCTTTTCCCGTATTTTGGATGGTATACAAGTACGGTACAGTCATACCCCCCTTTTCATGTGTATTTTGCGTTTTTCTATTTTCTGCAATGTCGTTGCACCAAATGCCCTTTTCCCATATTTTGGATGGTATACTAGTATGGTACAATCATACCCCCCTTCTCATGTGTATTTTGCGTTTTTCTATTTTCTGCAACGGCGTTGCACCAAATGCTCTTTTCCCGTATTTTTTAAGGTATACTAGTATGGTACAATCATACCCCCTTTTCATGTGTATTTTGCGTTTTTCTATTTTCTGCAACGGCGTTGCACCCAATGCCCTTTTCCCGTATTTTGGATGGTATACTAGTATGGTACAATCATACCCCCCTTCTCATGTGTATTTTGCGTTTTTCTATTTTCTGCAATGGCGTTGCACCCAATGCCCTTTTCCCGTATTTTGGATGGTATACTAGTATGGTACAATCATACCCCCCTTCTCATGTGTATTTTGCGTTTTTCTATTTTCTGCAACGGCGTTGCACCCAATGCCCTTTTCCCGTGTTTTGGATGGTATACTAGTATGGTACAATCATACCCCCCTTCTCATGTGTATTTTGTGTTTTTCTATTTTCTGCAATGGCGTTGCACCAAATGCCCTTTTCCCGTGTTTTGGATTGTATACTAGTATGGTACAATCATACCCACCTTCTCATGTGTATTTTGCGTTTTTCTATTTTCTGCAACGGAGTTGCACCAAATGCCCTTTTCCAGTATTTTTGACGGTATAGTACTAGTACGGTACAGTCATACATTTTTTTCATGAGTATCAAGTTATTATTATAATGGATTACTTCTTAGTATAGTTATGCGCGATACATAGGCGCTCATAATATAACACCCTTCGTATTTGGGATTCGAACAGCTATGAAACACTAACGGATTAAAGAGCAGAGTATCCCCAGAACGCAACGGCACTTTGATACGGTACGTTGGGAAGACAAAATAATAAATCACTTCGTCAGCATGCACTCCCGACGGAGCTATGACTGTTAAACGAGTATAATTCATATCATCATCAACATGGCATTGAGAATGGTAATTTCGACCAATCGAAAAAGCTAACGCCTGTTTCCCAATGGCATTGAGCTGCGTACGAGTCAGAATCTGACACAACACATCCATTTCATCCTCAACAAATGGTTCGATGTGTGTTAAACTATGATGCATACGCTTCACAATTCTCACTGTCGTCTGTTCCAGCTCCAGTTTCATGTTTGGTTTCACATGACTTTTGAATGCGTACTCACCATTGTTGGAAGACAATCTTTCTGGTCTAACTCCAATGATAGCATAATCATTGTTGATACTGCCGCGCTTCTGACCTCTGGCAACTGTCGGTTTGGATCCAACAATTTCCGGAGCAAACTTTCTTAACAGTTTGATATTATTCTTCGTAGCAAGGTGTCGCTTGGCAAATTTTCTGGAAACTTTTGCGAAAATGCGCAACGACGGATTATTCTCGTCAAACGCAACAATATGCTCATTGTTTGTACTATCCAATGTATCAAATTTATCTATCAACAAAGCCTGTTCCGGTTGATACTTTTTCTTTCCTCCTATTTTGCCACCCCAGTTTGTCTCCATGTATTTTCCTTTGACCACAGTTGTTCTGTATTTGTTTTCAACGCTATTGTACTGACACAATCTTTGCAAGTACTACGCCTATTCTTTTCCTTCTTCATTGGTTTTATGTCGGACAACTTTGTATAAGTTTTATGGCTCGTTGAGACCGGTGCTGCAATCCTAAGAAAGTTCGATGACATTCTCTGCTTTCTTCTTTTCTCATGTTTCCTATCTCTTTTTTGCTTCATAGCTCTGTCCGAGAACTGATTTCTCGTCATGGTTGGAGTAGGTGTAGCAATTTGAAGCCAATGATTTGTTGCCGTTAGTTGTTTCGCCCGTGGAGGAGGACTCGCTGCCGCTTGCCGCTTTCCACTTGCCGCTTTCCGCTTGCCGCTTTTTGCTTGACACTTTTCGCTTGCCGCTTTCCGCTTGCCGCTTTTTGCTTGACACTTTTCGCTTGCCGCTGTTGCTCTTGCTGCTTTCCGCTTTCCGCTTTTCGTTTGACACTTGCCGCTGTTGCTCTCGCGGCTGTCGCTGCCGATTGCCGCTGCTGCTGCCGCTGTGGCTGTCGCTGCCGATTGCCGCTGTGGCTGTCGCTGCTGCTTGCTGCTTGCCGCTGCTGCTCTCGCTGCTGCTTGCCGCTGCCGCTGCCGCTGTAGCTTTCGCTGCCGCTGCCGCTGTAGCTTTCGCTGCCGATTGCCGCTGTTGCTCTCGCGGCTGTCGCTGCCGCTGTTGCTCTCGCTGCTGCTTTCCGCTGTTGCTCTCGCAGCTGTACACGATTTTATTCGAATATTTGGTATGATAATTGATCAAAATGGGTGAGTATCTATTGATGTAGTACAGTAAATAATAACAACAGAAAAATATAATCTACATGCTACCAACGTACACCGTTTGCTTCCTTTTGTTGTTGTTGTTGAATATTGATTGGTGGTGTTGCCGTGTTGTTGCCGTTGTTGTTACCTTCTTCGATTAGGTGTTGACTTCGGGAAAATTTGCCGCACCTACAGGGGAAGATTACGATGCACCAAAATGAGAAGAAAAAGAGAAGGCAGGAAATGCATTATCAGGAATGCCGGAGGAAGTATACTCATTGTCTATCTCCTATCTCATTTGTACCGTTGTGATTGCCAATTTCTGATCCGTTGTTTCCAATCTGTTATTCCGATCCGGTCCTATGAAATTAAGAAGAAAAACATAAGGGGAGGAAATACATTATCAGGAATGCCGGAGGAAGTATAATCATTGTCTATCTCATATCTCATTCGTACCGTTGTGATTGCCAATTTCTGATCCGTTGTTTCCCATCTGTTATTCCGATTTGGTCCTATGAAATTAAGAAGAAAAACATAAGGGAGGAAATACATTATCAGGAATGCCGGAGGAAGTATTATCATTGTTGTCTATCTCTCTCATTCGTACCGTTGCGTGTTCTGATTTGTTTTACCGTTGCCACCGATACCTTGTTTCCGCCGATACGTTGTTGCCGGCTTTGTTCTTTCTGCTGCCGTTGATTTGCAGACTTGTAGTAATTCCTATGTCACGAAAAACAGGGACTTGTTCCTGTTGATATATAGGCAATTGATGCAGATTTTGTGCTTTGAAGATGTTTATGTAAGGCGGCCGTCCAAACAAGAATATCTTTCCAGCAACTAATCCCTAATTGAATGCTTTCTACTTCTTTTGCAGTACAAGGCTCTGAAATATCTGAGAACGGATCGTTGTGCTCGTGACATCGTCGCATGTGGCATGTGATGAAGAGGGTTGGATCCCACGTTCTTGGACGGAGTGTTGTTGGAAAGAAACAACACTATGTTTGTCGGAAAGTGAAAAAATACAAATTTTCAACAAGTAAAAGTGACCCAAGTTAGTGAGCAACAAACTTTCATTGTAAGCTAACTACAAAGTACTTATATCCAACTTCGAACGTAAGAATGACATCGGTTCGATAGATGTTATGCTAAGTATCAACATTCGAACGTAAGAATGACACCAGTTCAATACATTTTCTGCTAAGTAAACAACTTCGAACGTAAGAATGACATTGGTCCGTTAAGTATTATGTTCTTTTTTTTTTGCAACGGCGTTGCAACAAATGGTCTTTTTGCATTTAGCGTGATATGGTTCATACGACAGTACAACAAACTTCGAACGTCAGAATGACATTGGTCCGTTAAGTATTTTTTTTTTTTGCAACGGCATTGCAACAAATGGTCTTTTTGTATTTAGCGTGATATGGTTCATACGATAGTCCTGTTCATACCAAAGTACCTTTCTACAGTATTACTTTGTTTATTTTTTACTTTTTTTTTGTTGCAACGGCGTTGCAACAAATGGTCTTTTTGTATTTAGTGTGATATGGTTCATACGATAGTCCTGTTCATACCAAAGTACCTTTCTACAGTATTTTTTTTTTTTTTGCAACGGCGTTGCAACAAATGGTCTTTTTGTATTTAGCGTGATATGTCATATGGTTCATACGATAGTACTGTTCATACCAAAGTACCTTTCTACCCCACAAAATGCACCAATTCATCGATCGGACCAATTTACTTTTTTTGCAACGGCGTTGCAACAAAAGCCCTTTTTAGTATTTAGCGTGAGATGTTTCATACGACTGTACGTTTCTATACAAATTGCACCAATTCAGCGATCGGACCATTTGTTTTTTGGCAACGGAGTTACAACCAATGCCCTTTTTCCTATTTAGCGCTACTAGGTGTTTCATAGGACTGTACTTTTGTACACAAAATGGAACAATTGAGCGATGGGGTCATTTTCCAACTTGGAAAATGTTCCTTTTTTTCTTTTCTTCTTCTCACCTTTCATCCCACCCAAAAAACCCTTTTTTCCGTTTTTCGGGAACGGCGGTTCCAATTACAAAAAATGGTTTTTTGATCTGAATGGGTTCACACCCAAAACCCCGCCCTTGCGTTCGTCGTTGCAGGTTTTATTTGTCAAATTATTGTGACGATATTGTTTAACTCTTTCTCCGGTTAGTGGTAGAACGTCTTTACGAGAACAAGGACACGGTTACAGGCACCTTATACCTTATCGGTTTTTTTAGAAATGGTTTTTGAGAGATGATTACCACTGTCGCGTCGCTACGTGAGTGGTGATCTCTTGTGAAAGAAGTTTGAAGTTGTACTATCCTTCTTTCATTCAATGTTTGCTCGTAACTCGGGTAAACTAGATTCACACAACAGTGATTCTCATTGTTTTCAACCAATAAAAAGATTGTCTCAAATACTGATAACATTTTACATTGCCAATGACACCTACAACTAATAGTGCTCGCAAGCGTGGGGCCAATCCAAATTCAAATAAGAAAATGACAAGTTGTAAGAAGGGTAGATTGAAAGACCCACCACCCAATAGTCTTGACAAACATGATACCGATCAACGAGATCATCGAAAGGCAGTAATTAGTAACCTTAGAAAGGCTTTGAAGGATGAGTCATATGGAACAGAGGAGTTTGTGAGGAACCTCAGTTTGGAGGTTACAACATGTTTCACTGCATTGCTGACAAAGGTTTACCTTGTATCCAAAATTATTGAATCCGAACCTAAAACAGATTTCAGGAAGTCCATGTCTACTACTAACTCTGCGGAAAAGAAGAAGGGGAAGGGAAAGAAGAAAAACCCGATACCACCTTAAGTCACTTAGCCCTATTCCCCATCAAATAGACGTCATGGTGGATTTATTTTTGTATGAAATTGACAACGGGGCGACTGGAGTGTTGGGATTTTTGAGCAGGAAGCAATTAACCGAGCGATTCAATGACTACGAAATGGCGAACAAGTGGCATAAGTTTGAGTCACTGTTGCGGAATGTTAACGACACATCAGGCGTGGATGCTATCTATGGGCGCAACGTCGTCAACTACGTTACAATGAAGAAGTACATGATAATGTACCGTGAGATCTTGGTTTGGTACATGAAGAATGTAAAGTATCCACCCGGGCCGGATACTTCGTCTAAAGCTTTGTGTTTCCATACCAAAGGCGACAATTGTTCTCCCAGTAAGTTGAAAACATACGTCAGAGCAATGAAGAATAGATTGGACTGCCTTATGGCAAAGACCTCTCTACGTGTTTCAATGAATCATAGCTGCAATCAGGTGGACTTAGACAAACATTTCAAGAAGCAGCGTATTGAATGCTTAAAATCCTTACCAACAGAAATGATCGAGTTCTTACCTCCAGAGGAGACGGATCTTATTGTGTCGAACAAAAAGATGATAAATATAACGGAACGAAGAACTGCTTTTCATGAGGTCATTCGTGATTTTTGGTTACACTTTCAAGGGAGGGCGAAACACATTTTTACCACCATCAACCTGGGTAACCTTGACATCACAGTATTGACACACGAAGATTTTTATCATTATTTCTTACCAGAATTAATTAAGAATTCCTTCGTCTCGGGCACCACAGTACTTTCGGGGGAGAAGTGGGTTCCAGTAGGATTTCATCGACAAGGGGACACGAAAATTCCGGAAACGGGTAAAGTGTTATTACCACTCAATTCTCAATTGGTTTTCCACTACGTCATCCACTACAAGCACACGGTCTCCAACTATTACAACATACATTTCGAAATCGATGAGGACCGTGTCACCCTGTCACCTTGCCAACATGGCACCGGAAAAATAGATCTGGCGTATTTCAAGGTGGCGAAAGGAATCCTATAATTGGTGCATCAATGGTTGATAACAAAATTTGTCCACCACGGGACCAAGCTGGGGGTGAACGTGGTCGTTTTGTTGGAAACAGCATGTAATTTGTTCATTTCTCAAGTACTATGTGCGTCAATGATTTGAGTCGACGGCGTTGGCTCGTCCTTTGATTGTTCAATTGACAATGTTTGTAAGAGAATTATACCAAAAGTCTGGAAAACCCATAACCAAGGATTTGTCAGTTACGATCATGTGATGGAAACCATTGAAGATTTGGTATTGACCGAGAGGAATTTTCTAAAAGGAGCTATGGTCACCGAATCGACGGAGGGAAGTGTTCCGTATTTTCAAAGGAATGATCGATTGTACATTTTCCGGACGGCATGTGTTCTGAGTAAGACCAAATTTGCCCATGTCAATTTTGACGATAAACCAGAAGAACTTGTAACTGGTATTTTGGAACTGTCCGGATTGGAAGAACAACATAAGAATCAAACTTGTGTTACAAGATTCCTTCAATACAATGTTAACTCACAACAAGAGGTGCACCAACGAGTTTTTATGGAACACATTCCGTACGTGTTCCGTGAGATATTCGTAATTGATCCGGAAGTTCTGCAACGTCATACTTGGGTGGAAGAATTCATTCAGTACAGCTACCTTCCAGAAATGGGTACCATATTTACCCCGTTGACAGAAAAACTAGCATTATATTTGTTGGAAAAGTCTGATGATCTATCCTCGGCAAACCTTGTAGTTCAATTTTTGGACGATAAGGTTGTCAACAATTATGGAAAGGGAACGGGAGAATTGAATCTGGCGTTCAAACACCTCCAGGGTCGTGACTTTGTTTTTTACAAACCATCGGACTTTCTAACTTGGGATTGCTTCAAAACATCAAAGGCTCAAATAAACAAGTTCAAGAAATCAAATAACACCTACCGGGTAGGATGGGTTACATTCACTTTCAATACGACAAATGATTCGAAGCGTGGATTCATCCCACCCTGGGATGATGACGTTGATGGTGGCAATGTTGGCAAGACAAACAATCTCAACGAGAGGAGAAAGAACATTAGTGGATCGAAAGTTACCGGTAAGGGTTCGAAAAACAAGCCAAACCAATCTAAAGAATCAGGAATTGACACAAGAAAGATTAGTGGATCGAAAGTTACCGGTAAGAGTTCGAAAAAGAAGCCAAACCAATCTAAAGATTCAGGAATTGACAGAAGAAAGATTAGTGGATCGACAGTTACGGTAAGGGTTCGAAAAATAAGCCCAACAAATCTAAAGAATCAGGAATTCACACAAGTAAGGGTAATTCCAAGGATACTGGTTTGACCGACAAAACGACTAAAACATGTGAAAAAAAGGGTTCAAATGTAAGCAAAGAAACGATTATAGATGTTGCGAAAAGTCCTCTTAACGCCGTTGTAACCCTGCCAGATTTTCCTATCGAGATCAATGGAGAGGAAACCACACATAGTTTGGAGTTATGTGTGCTGTTGAAAGATCAGGATCCAGAGATAATGTATCCTCTTTACGAAGTACACGAAAAAGTTTGTTACACTAAAAAACAAACGGACCAGTTCTAATTGGAGAAGTTTATAGGTACTGTTTTGGCGCCTACAACCCATATGAACGAATTCCGGGTTATTACTGTATTTTCAACAAAGGTAAGGTGGGGGAGCTTAAAAGATGGTGCCCATACTTTAAGATTTCCGGTCTGAAAGAAACCAATCCTCGACGCATTAAAAAATTATCGAATTTAGTAAGATGCTACACAAAGGATGTTGGGATTGGTGACCCGACGGATGGAAATGTGGAGGTATCCGAGTCATCTTCTGACACAACCAAAACAGGGTCAGAGTACACCAGTTCCACCAAATCGTCAAAGATTTGATGAGTGAGGCATACTATGCTACACCCAATGCAAGCATCCGTTTGTAACTTATCCATTATCATTCATAGTTTATTCAATCAATAGTATGAGAAATATTGATCCTGAAATTGCAGCCTACTTCGCACAATAAACATAACTAATATTACTAGGACTACTAAATTTTAAAACTGACTCAAGTATAAGTCATAGATTTCTGGTCCATTCTGTTTCATAATTAAGAACAACAAAACCATGGTATGCATCTTGATGACCAATATTCATCCTGTAATGATTGTCTCTAATGACACACTTTTGCACAAACAAAATGACTACCAGTATGAGCAATATTCATCATGAAATTGCAGCCAATGCCACACATTTGCACTCTAAAACTGACTAGGAATCACTATTTTGGTACATGCATGTCCAGGGGGGAAAATAGTTATTCTAAAATTCATACTGACTAAAGTATCAGCCTGTTTCTTGTCCGGTTTGTTTCATAGTAGTCTACCCCATTCATAGTATGAACACTATTCATCCTGAAATTGCAGTCAATGCCACACATTTGCACTCAAAACTGACTAGGACTCATTATTTTGGTACATGTATAGCCAGGGAAATACATTATTCTAACATTCATACTGACTAAAGTATCAGTCTGTTTCTTGTCCAGTTTGTTTCGCAGTGTACCCCATCCATAGTATGAGCAATATTCATCCTGAGATTGCAGTCAACGCCACGCATTTGCACTCTAAAACTGACTAGGACTCACTATTTTGGTACATGCATGTCGAAGGACAAACATTATTCTAAAATTCATACTGACTAAAGTATCAGCCTGTTTCTTGTCCGGTTTGTTTCATAGTCTACCCCATCCATAGTATGAACACTATTCATCCTGAAATTGCAGTCAATGCCACACATTTGCACTCTAAAACTGACTAGGACTCACTATTTTGGTACATGCATGTCCAAGGACAAACATTATTCTAACATTCGTACTGACTGAAGTATCAGCCTGTTTCTTGTCCAGTTTGTTTCATAGTCTACCCCATCCATAGTATGAGCAATATTCATCCTGAAATTGCAGTCAATGCCACATATTTGCACTCAAAACTGACTAGGACTCACTATTTTGGTACATGCATGTCCAGGGACAAACATTATTAGAAACTTCATACTGACCTAAGTATCAGCCTGTTTCTTGTCCGGTTTGTTTCATAATAGTCTACCCCATGTTGTTACTCTAAAAATCGACCGAAAGGTATAGTATATTTGAAATTTAAAGAGATGTGAGCTCAGAGAGAGACTCTTATTTTTACTGGGTATTTTCACTGTATCGGGGCTCTCTGCTGTATTTTACATGGTAGAGATCTTCCCCGGTTATTTGTTACCATTCTTGTACCAATACTGTTGTTGCTGTATTAGCGTCTCGTCGGTCTTACTGTATCGGTCATTCAAGGGTATTGGTCACTTACGAGGTTAAGTGTTTTGTTCGATTGGGCGTATACTTGTTAGGGGAGTAGGTAGATAAATGAGGCCCATTCAGAATCGGTATTGGTTTTCATGATTGCAATAAGTAGTTTTCTCACGGGATATCAAGTATATTCTTCTAAATATACTTAAGGATTCCAAGTGTTCACTTATTGGTCAGGTCTTTGGATATGCCTTGTTTCTAACCAATTATCCTCTTTTGTTTGTAGCCCTAGGTGATATCGTTTTTACCACTTAAGGATTCCAAGTAGTGGAGGTGCTCATCTGAGTATTCGTATCACGTATTCGTATCACATATTCCGCACCTCGGTCGTCGTTTCGTTTTGTCGGCTTTTCCAATCGAATTTGATGCCGACAAAGTCCGTATTTTTTTGCCGACAACACACCCCTTGATTCAACACTTAGTGAAGGAGTGTTGAATTACAAGTCGGTTCTCCATCTTGTAGAACTCTAAAAAACTTAGGTAGAAGCTTAGATATCAAATCGGAAGATTGTAATCGTAGAATCGGAGTAGCATTGAAGGAGAGGTGCTTGAGTATGCGGTGGTCGCAAAATCAATGGAGCCGATGAGTCAATTAACCGGAATGGATCTTCGAACCATGTTATAAACATGTTGAGTATTGATCAATCGTAGATCCCCAGCAGAGTGGAGACGCTGAAAGGAGATTGATTATACGTAGGATGAATCGACCATGGTATAAATCGAATGAAACTTGTCAAAGCAAATTGGAGAATCATGTAGAGATTGTTAAATCGATGGAAGTTTAATCGGAGTTGGTGACAATCTGAGTCGAAGGAATCGATCATATTGGAATCCAAAAAATGGAGAGAAGAAGAATACTTGTGGGATACCAGATCAAGTTGTTGAGGATCAATCGCTTCAAGCCATAGAATAGGATCTTTGTAGGGATGAAACGAGGGGAATTATCAAACTCGTCAGCGAAGGATTGTAGATACGTGTAGAGATTGAATGGCGACGGAGAGAACCGTAGATTGGGAAGTGATGGATATGGATGGGTTGAACTCTTGTATGTCAATTGAGTGTCGAAGACGATGGTCGGTGGCGGAGGGATCGACCATAGTGCAATTTAATCGCCGAAACGACTAAAGCCGGTCAGGGATGAGGCGAATCGATTGAACTGGAGAGGAAGGATCGATTGCGGATTTTAACCGATGGGAGTCATATTTGCAAAGATGAGATTGGCTTATCGTAGAATCGCAAAGAGACGTGTTGTAGAAACAAATGGAATCGGAGGGGTTCATTTCTGACTTGGTAGGAAGAAGATCTATCGATTCCAGAATCAAATATCAAATGCCGATCAAGGAATTGAGTCGTACAAAACGAATCGTGGAAATCGATTGATCGTAGAACAGGAGCGTAGGAAAGAATTCAAAATCCAAAATCGGAGGGAAGAAGAGATGTACTTGGATGAAGCGGATTGGATATCACGGATGGGATAAAGAGTCGTTCGAGAGGAGGAATCAATATCGTGGCAATGGAATTGAGTGTTGAATACGATTGAGAGATCGTAGGAGTCAATATGATTCAAATTGTTGAGAATCGATTGATAAGGGATTGATCCAGGATTGTCGTAGAGATATGATCGTAGAGTTTGATTGAGAAGTAGGAAAGAATTCAATCGGAGGTTAGATCTACCGTAGAAAACGAACCGTAGGAATCAATTGATCGTAGAAGGGGAGTGAGCAGTATCGAAGACGATTGATTGATGGTAGAAGAGTGATCAATCGGAATTGAAAAGAAGATTAGATCAGGGAAGCAAAATCGTCGAAGGATGATAGCACGGAGTCGAAGCCGTGTGTATTGGTTGAGCTTGAGTACCGATTGAGTCGAAGACGATGGTCGGTGGCGGAGGGATCGACCATAGTGCAATTTAATCACCGAAACGACTGAAGCCGGTTAGGGATGAGGCAAATCGATTGACAGGATCTCAACGTAGGGGAGAGACATGAGGAAATCATGCCCCAGATTGTAGGGATCAGTATGGTCGTATATCAGATCGTAGAACCAAATCGTAGGGAGGAGATTAGCGCATAGTGGTAGACGCAGGATCGAATGTATCGCCGATCGAATGGTGGAATGGAGAATCAGAATCGTCAAATAAGATCAAGTGGTATTGTTGTAGGGAGACGATGCGGGATATCAAGTAAATTGCTGGAATTTGAATCGACGCATAGAAACTCGATAAGTAGATTCATTCCGACGTGGTATGGAGAAGATGCTACGTATGCCGTGGGCGCGAAACCGATGAGGGGAGATCAATGGGCATCTTAGGAGAGAGCAATGGATTGATCATATCGTAGAGATGGATATGATTGTAGAATCAAATCGTAAATCGTAATTGAAGAGAAGAGTAGATTGAGGAGCCAGAATCCATTTGCAAGGGAAGGAATCGATCCAAGGGGAAGATATGATCGTAGAATTCGATTGAGAAGTAGGAAAGAATTCAATCGGAGGTCAGATCTATCGTAGAAAACGAACCGTAGGAATCGATCGATCGTAGAAGTGGAGTGTGACGCAATCAAAGGGGAGAGATTGGCGCCTGTAGTTGAAAACCATAATCGATCGCTTGGGGAATCATAATGAATGGAGGGCAAAAATAGGATCGGGTTACAGAATCAAATCGTAGGAGGATCGTAGAATGTAGAGGTCAAACGTCATTGTTGAAAGTCCGATCGACCATAGGGAAACGCGGAATTCAAACGGGAGACTTGGTGGAAAGATTGATTAGATCGAGGATAAAGTCAAGCGTCAAGCCGTAACCGTCGGAACCGGCAACACACCCCTTAATTCGACACTTGGTGGAGGAGTGTCGAAGTATCAGTCGGTTCGTTGAGGTTGGTTTCAGTGGGATCCTTGTTGCGTGCGGGGAGCATAAGTAAATTGGTGGAGGCTTATGAGGAAAAAACGCGGTAAGTGAAACACGTTCAAATGAAGCGTCATGTAATGATCCAATGCACACCCCTTGATTCAGATGCACACCCCTTGATTCACACTTAAAGAAAAGAATTCCATGGTTCAATAGAATTCCATGGTTGTCTACCATGGGGCAATGGATTGTAGAGAGGGTTCGATACAAAATTGGAGTATCAATTGGACGGCGGACAAAACATCAATGAAGAGAGGAGGTGTGAATCAGTCGGCGGTGGAACCAAAGACAAGAGGACCAACAGACCAGTGGATATTAGAAGGAAGACCTGGTGGAGAACGACGGAGCGGGCGATTGGTAGGGCCGATGGAGATGATAAAGAACCCGCTGTAGGTAGGCGAACCAAAGCGTAGAAGCCAATGGAACGGCATGGAAGCCAAATGATGGATCGTATAGCCGTTCGAGATGTAGTTTGTATATGAGCGAAATGAGTCTGAGAACCGTAGACATTATTTGACGGGTTGAATTGTGTGATCATTGATTGGACAAGAGATCTAAATCGCGAGTCATAGAAGACGATTGATTATCGAATCAAAGATCTGTAGACAACGTGCAACAGTAGATCAGATCGTAGAATCCATTGTGGTCGGAGAATTAAATCGTAGAAATTGATGGGTCATAGATTCTCAAACATCGGTTGGAGAATCAAGTCATAAGTATGCAATTGTCGAACCACAGGTTGAACCAATACACCAAGCAGTTACATTATCGATTTGTAGGAAATCGATTCGTATATACCAATCTTGGAAGGAAGCGTAGAAATCGATTGACGCACCGTATATTGGTCGTAGATTGGTAGATACCTACGTGCATCGTGTCAAAAGCATGCCACAGAATCACAGTAGAATTGAATTGTAGGATCGATTGCTTCGAAGTATATTGGGAGGTTTGAGAATCGATTGGCTGTAGGATCTCGAAGAGACATGTTGTTGAAACAAACGTCGATAGTGTTGTCACTCTAAAAATCGAGCTTCGAATCATACCGGCGTTGGTTGGAAACCTGAACGCTCATTTATGATACTCGTGCTAATTGGCAACACACCCCGTGATGCAACGTGTGTGGGATTGGATGCCATGTTGCAATTCGTACAAGTAGGACCAAAGGAAGGATTGGCAGAGGAACAATTGAGGGAGATTGGAAGCATAGAAAATCTATTGAGTATTGAAGCCAAGAAGACGGTGGATTGCTTGTATGACGAATCATAGAATTGATATGAGATCATAGAATTGATCGTAGATGATGAACAATTGTGGGATCAGATCGTAGCGAGGAAGATTGGAAATCAAGACGATCGTAGAATCAAATCGCAGAGGATACGATTGATCAAATACAATTGTAATTGAAGCTTGATAGCTTGCAGCTTGGTTTTGCTTTTTCTTGAATTGAGGTAGATGATTGCAGATCAAATCGTAGATACCTATCTTGGAATCATCGTAGAAATCGAATCGGAGAATGCGATTGATCAAGATACAATCATAATCAAATACAATGGGAGACATAGAAAGCGATTGATCAAATCATTGTTCAAAGTCAATCATAACCGAAGCTTGAATCGGAGAATCGAATCGGAGGATGCGATTGACCAAATACGATGTGGATACACATCGGATTGTAGATCTTGAATCATAGATTGAACCTATACAACGATACATGGATCAATCCGTAGAATATGATCAAATCGTAGGATGTTTGGATCAGAGAATCGAATCGTAGACGAATCATTGAAATCAATTGTTGAACAGAAGGCTTGGACCAATTGTATATGTGTAGCAAACGTGGATTTTGGATCAATCGTAGAGATCGATTATGTATCAGATCAAAGATGAAGGGCAAACCGTAGAGAGCGATTGATCAAACCATGAATCGGAACCCAAAGCTTGATCAAGAAATTTGATAGCATCGATTGTGCATAGATCAAGCCATTGGAACTGACGTTCTGCTGATACATAGCAGATGATGGGTCTTGGTCGTAGAGGAAACATAGATTCAACTGTGGAACAGTAGATAGAATCGATACACTGATACATAAACGATGCGTAGGGGATTGATAATCGATTCTGTAGATACAACCAACCATAGTCGAATCGTAGGATATCAACCTGTAGATATCAGGCTTGGAATGAATCATAAAAAGCGGTTCGTAGGCAATCAATTCGTGGAGACCAACGTGAAAAATTGTAAATAGTCATGATGGCTGTCTTGTACAGAAGAAAATGCCCCTGCAAGATTGCCGGCAAGACGACATGGCGATGAGGGAGGTAATTTGGTGGAGTAAAGCAACTACCTTTGGATGGGAAGTTGCAGTCGGTGGCGATGTTCAGTCAAAAGTGTCGTAAAACCAATTCATCGACAAGACGTTGGTATATAGATGATACAGATTGACCTTGAGGGCATCCCGATGGCGTTTGGAGAGCCAAAGGACAGGCGGATGATTCGGTCTGGAGGAAATTGGATTATGGCATGGAGATTGCAATGATCGTATGTATGCTGGTGCAGCGTTTGGAAGGTCAGTGCCCTGAGCAATTGCTTCAGATGGTTGTAGCCAATTGTGCATCGGAGGCTGGGGTGAGAGAGCAGATTTTGGCAAGTGCCGGAATGTTGCAATTTCAGTCTGAGGGTTGAAAATCCATCCAAAGTTAGTTGGTACAGAAGGTAGAACAGGATGATGACCAAATCTAGTCAATGCAGAGGGCGAGACAGATGGTGCGATCACAGTGGAAGACTTGTCCTGACGTTGGACAGGAGGACTCGAGGAAGTGCTGGCACGTGGAAAAGAGATGGATCGAGAGAGGACTCGACGGAAGGAGACTGATTCACTGTTGGGAGAATAAATCCAGGTCCAGGTGTAATGTGGTGCTGGATTTGGCATAGGAGCATTAGCAGTGAGAGTATCAGCCACTTGGCAATCAACGGGTCGGTCGGCACTATTGGAACTGTTCAAGTTGGTATCATCGAAAGACCGGGTCATATAAGGCAGACAAATCTTAACAGCAGTATCAGCATTAGGTTTGGCTGGTGTGACAGGGTTCAAGCTGGGGTTTATCAGGTTGGAACTGGGAGCAGGCGTATCAAGGATGGAGTCTGTTGCTTGTACAGGAAGCAAAGCAGAGGTGGTTTTGATGGGATTGGAAACAGCCGACTTGGTATGAACCAGGGCAGTGGTACCTGAAAGTTCAAACGTAGGATGGGAAGGAACAGGAAGCGTCTCGCTAACTACAGGAGCAGTAGGTTTGGTGCGATTCTTCCTTTTGGGAGGAAGTGTATCGGTCGTTTTATTTTTGCCAAATACTGCTTGTAGGTAGTGTGTAAGTAGAATCTGCTCACAAATTTTTTTGTTGACCAATCGTGATCGGGAAGGCGGTTTGACAGACAATCCTGTTTCGTCTGATGGAATGCCAGTTGTAGTGGTATAAACCTTGTGGAATTCATATGGGTACCAATCTTTGTGAAATTTCCAATGCATGGTATGCAGTACCAAGTTTATGATTGGGTGTCCCCGTTGTGCACGTTGGGCGGCTATATCTAACACTTGGTTGTCTCTAACTCGTATTCTCCCCCCGATGGCTTTTGAATGCCAAAAAAGTGTGGTATTGGCAATTAAGGAGGAGATATGGCGTTTGTGCGCTTTAGATACTTCTGAGGGTGGGAGTTCATCCATGATGGCTGCTACAATGAGAGACTTTAGGACAGGGATTGGGTCCGGGCGGAGAGTCTCGACACCATCATCATCAACAAGGAAGAGGCTTGCAATATTAGGCAATATCCGGGAAAAGACTGCGTTGAGGTCGCTTTGTCTGTTGTTGGCTGTGAAGTTGGGGCCAAAGGAGAATTGTATTCCCCGGACTTCATTCCAGCTGACTGCAGTTTGTGTCATGGTGGAAAATCAAGGACAGATCCGAGGAGCCGAGGGAAAGGGCCGAAGAAATAGCCGGAGACGAAGAGCGATGACCGGAAAGACAGAAGTAACCGGGCGTCGGTGTTCTTGTAGCTTGTTTGTCCGGCGACGGTGATAATTAACCTTGCGGGCCGGTCACAGATGTCCGGAACGATCGTTGGGGATGAGATTAATGACCGAGGGGAGGTGCAAAAGAATCGAAAGAATGATCGTCGCCAAAGAATCGTGTCCGACGGATGTCCTGAATTGCGTTTGCCGGAAGGGACACCAGGAAAAGACCAAGTACGGGATTGCCTAGGAAGGAGTTAACCGGCGGAACCGACAAAATGACCAAGCGAATGTTGTGGTAGGTAGAAATATCGAAAGACCGTTGGAATGTTCGTCAGAGAAAACTGTCGTAGATGCGAAGCAGAGGAGATAATGTAAAATTGGGTCGCAATTGCAGGGCGTTGCGCATGAGTTGTTGGTTTAGGCCGTGGAGGTAAAAGGGATAGAGGTTGCTGTTGGATTGGAATTGCTCGGCGCTGTGCACAGCAAGTGATGGATTATCGCGGAACAATCCTCGGAGGTGCAGAAATGACCGAAGAACGAGATCGATGTAATTAACTTGTGTTTTGTGTGGCGTCGACGTCGGTGTCGGCGTTCGCGTTCGCGTTGTCAAAATAACGAATGATCGGCGTTGCCGTGGTAATCGATCGTAGGTAGAAAAGAATTAACCGTGGAACGTAGTGAATAAAGCAACTATTGTAGGATGAGTTGCAGTCTGTTAGGTTGTTTGAAGTGGTGCTTAGCACAATCAAATGGGCGTCAATGGTCCTTTATGGGGATGATGGACGCGGAAGAAAAATATGGGGTATTGCAATCGGCGTGTCCGGTGTAATGGGCTTTCATTAAAGACGGCGGTGGTCTTTAGTTTGTAATTGTAACTGTAATCCAGAGAGCTGGTTGTGGGTTACAAGGCTTGTGATAGCGAGTACACCCCCTGATCCACAAGCAGGGAACAGAAGGAAGATGTACGTCCAAGGTGCGGCCCGGAGGCGTCGGCAAAGCTTGGAGTGGAGGCCTAAGAGTAGCACACGGATGGGCGTCACTACAAGTGTCCTCTGGCGGGAACCGAACAGTTGAGGTGCTGAACGGGCGGAGTTAGGTAGCTTAAGGTGAACACTAGTGCTCTTGCGGGCCACTAGTGCAAGGTATAAGGGCTCTATAACCTGTTGTTACTCTAAAAATCGACCGAAAGGTATAGGATATTTGAAATTTAAAGAGATGTGAGCTCAGAGAGAGACTCTTATTTTTACTGGGTATTTTCACTGTATCGGGGCTCTCTGCTGTATTTTACATGGTAGAGATCTTCCCCGGTTATTTGTTACCATTCTTGTACCAATACTGTTGTTGCTGTATTAGCGTCTCGTCGGTCTTACTGTATCGGTCATTCAAGGGTATTGGTCACTTACGAGGTTAAGTGTTTTGTTCGATTGGGCGTATACTTGTTAGGGGAGTAGGTAGATAAATGAGGCCCATTCAGAATCGGTATTGGTTTTCATGATTGCAATAAGTAGTTTTCTCACGGGATATCAAGTATATTCTTCTAAATATACTTAAGGATTCCAAGTGTTCACTTATTGGTCAGGTCTTTGGATATGCCTTGTTTCTAACCAATTATCCTCTTTTGTTTGTAGCCCTAGGTGATATCGTTTTTACCACTTAAGGATTCCAAGTAGTGGAGGTGCTCATCTGAGTATTCGTATCACGTATTCGTATCACATATTCCGCACCTCGGTCGTCGTTTCGTTTTGTCGGCTTTTCCAATCGAATTTGATGCCGACAAAGTCCGTATTTTTTTGCCGACAACACCCCATTCATAGTATGAACACTATTCATCCTGAAATTGCAGTCAATGCCACATATTTGCACTCAAAACTGACTAGGACTCACTATTTTGGTACATGTATGGCCAGGGAAATACATTATTCTAACATTCATACTGACTAAAGTATCAGTCTGTTTCTTGTCCAGTTTGTTTCGCAGTGTACCCCATCCATAGTATGAGCAATATTCATCCTGAGATTGCAGTCAACGCCACGCATTTGCACTCAAAAACTGACTTGGACTCACTATTTTGGTACATGCATGTCGAAGGACAAACATTATTCTAAAATTCATACTGACTAAAGTATCAGTCTGTTTCTTGTCCAGTTTGTTTCAAAGTCTACCCCATCCATAGTATGACCAATATTCATTCTGAAATTGCAGTCAATGCCACACATTTGCACTCTAAAACTGACTAGGACTCACTATTTTGGTACATGCATGTCCAAGGACAAACATTATTCTAACATTCATACTGACCAAAGTATCAGCCTGTTTCTTGTCCGGTTTGTTTCATAGTCTACCCCATAATAAGACCAAGGTCGTAATCGTCGTTGGATTATGTAGTTAGTTATTTCGGTTATTATTTTACGGTGTTGGAAAGAGTTATTGATAAGATTATGATCGGATTGTTTCTGGACCATATTGTTCTCTCATTTACTATTTTGTCTTTTCTTTGTGTGGGAATACGCGTATCGAGCGTTCGATACCCATAGATACTCAGTGTTTTAAGTATCTCTTGACACTCTTGAGCGCTTATGTATAATTTACTTATTGCGCTCTCTTCTTGATAAAAGATCTAGAACACTTTGGAATCGTATGTCTTGTTTTTACGCAATACGTCTTGTTTTACTTTTCCGTAAAACAAATACGTATTTGTTTTACGTTTACGTAAAATATTACGTATTCGTACCCCGTCCGCGTATACGTAAATTGTATGTTACGTATTACGTATCACGCATTTCATGTGTACGTAAATACGTAAATTCACGCTTGATTCAGTATTCCAATACACCCTTGGATGGTCTTTGGACTATCCGGCTCATATAAATATATCGGTCTTACCTTTTTATGGTGGCTCCCTGGGTGGTGCTTGGTAGGGTAATCCGCCAGATTATGCTTTCCCGGTTGCCAAAAAATATTGAATTGCCCTTGTTGTGCCCGGTTTTTTAACCAATAGTAGCGCATATCAATGGCTTTGGACCTCTTTTGTTTGATAGTGCCGTTGATTATGCCCTCTGCCGTATTATTGTCGGTCTTCAGTGGAGTGGCCGGTTGTGGGTGACCTAGTTCAAGCAGACATTGTCGGATGGGTAAGGCCTCCCGGGCTTTCAAGAATAATGACGCCACTTCGGCCTCGGCCGCTGACGCCATAACATTTTTGATTATTTTTGCCAGTACGAGAATAGCGCCGTTGAATGTGTGATCGGCTGTATCCCCTAGGTAATGATAGCCCCCAGCTCGGCTCTTGGCTTCTGGACATACCAAGTACGCTGCATCGCTATCCACTCGTAGTATCATGTCACTTGCCCTGTAGATGATGGATGCGTCAGGATTACATGCCACATAGTTGAGGAAGTATTTTGTGGCCGCTAGTGTTGTTTTGTTATTCTTGGCAGAGGCAATGCCGTTGAGGGCATGTAACATTGTGTTGTCGACCGCTCGGGCATAAAACAGGAATTTTCCTGTGACTTGTTGGATGAATTTTATTTCTTCATCCGATAGTGTGGTCACGTCCTCGAGCTTTGCGTATTGGATTTTTTCGCCGTAGGCGGGGACGTCCGCGCGCGAAGGGCCCGCGAACGTGTGTGTCAGTCGCACGTGTTCGAATTCTTTCAATGCTTGTTCCATGTACCCACCCATAGACAATTGTACTTCACGTTTGTCGTAGTCCCAACGTAGATGAACCCCGACGTACTGTTTCCCCAACCAGTCTACTTTGAATGTGTACTTGGCTCCGACGGCCGCTACTAGGTGATCTACGTCTTCCTGTTGGGTGTACTTGATCCCAAAGTCATCCACCACTAGGGTAAAGTGTATGTCCCTTTCATCATGTAGGAACAGTCCCTCTGTGCGGGGTGCTTTTCTGTATCCGTACTTCTGGAGGTGGTCAACTAGGTCGTCGTGGGCTATCTTTCCACTCTGTTTTAACCCATACCATGCCTTTTGGATCCGGGCATATACGTATTCTCCTTGTTTGAGTCCTTCCAGTTGGTACGCTATCTGGACTCGGGGGGGAATCATGTCCCACCGGAACTTAACGTATTCGGGTTCGTCTAGTGTGGAGCATAAGTACATGTTAGAAATGTCACCAGTACAGTATTTTGCCCCAGGGGATGACACTACGCTGTTCCAGTGGGTTTTTATGGTCTCCATGCTTGCCGTCCGGGTGGACACGTTACTGTGGTACTCCAGTTGGTCTCCCCCTGCTGTGATTCTAGTCCTGTAGGGGTCGGCCTTCTCGGGGCGTATGGCTACTGTATATCGGGGATATGTGGCCCTTTTGTGTATGGGCACGTCAGTTCTCCTGATCCAGTCCAATACGTCCATCCCTTCTATGTTATTCTGTTGAAAGCCTTGGAATAACCGGCCGAACTCGTCCTCGCCCGACTTGAGCCATAATTCTTGGATCTGTGCTTTGGGGTGCCTGATTAGATCACGGTACGCTGCCCATTTGTTCAAGTCCTCATCCCATATGGATCCACCACACGCTAGTTGGGGCACATACGATAACTCGTTCATCCGTAGGGCCTGTTTTGGTACGGGGAACTGGACCAGGTCACGCGGGTAAACTCCCATTAGGGCGTTGGGCTTAAGCTTGGATTTTGAGTAGTATTGGTCGGATTTATAGTACCTGGACACTTCGCCGTGTGTGTAGTCCGCTATGTCCCCATCCGTAAATTTTACTCTATAGTATTGATTGGTTTGGTCATAACTTATGACTTCACCTTCATACCACTCTGAGTTGAACTTCTTTCTAATGATCGTGTCTATAGCCCAGGGGTGTCCCCGGCGGGCACTGCGTTGTTGCGTAGGTGACACCCTTGGAGGTTCGCGTGCATTCTCGGGTACCTTAGGTGACACCCTTGGAGGTTCGCGCGTATTCTCGGGTACCTTGTGTTTTGTATTAGGTGTCACCCTTGGAGGTTTGCGAGCATTCTCGGGCCCATTGGATTTTGTATTGGGCCCGTTTGATATCTTCTGTGTCCGTTTTTGTTGCGTATTTATATGCAATAGGTCTTGTATACTCCAAAGGGCCTCGTTAACTTGTGTTCCCTGTTCCATATAAGGGATTGGCGGATGGGGTTTACTTGCAATTTCCTTTAGGTCTTGGAGGGTCATGAGCAGTCGGTCTGTAGAGGACGTACGCGGCATCTCGGTCTTTGGGAAGAATGCTACTGTGTTGCTGATTCTGGTAGCGCGACTGGCCTCACCGACACAAGTGTAATTTCTGTAGTGCTTTAAGGCCGGTCCAATGTAGTAGCCCCTCGTTCCATGGTCATGCCATACGCCGCGTTCTTGAGCCCTATCGTGGATAATCACCCGACAACCCATAGGGGCGAGGGGGTGTTTGTTGTAGTCATATACCCCGCGTCTGAGCTCATATGCCGATAGTTTGGGCTGGGTACGTGACGCACGTAACAAGTTGAGGGTAATGAGGGCCTGCGGGATCAGTAGGTCCCAATCGTCTATCGGGTACTTGTCATCCACCCCATTCAATCCTGCTATAAAATGGTTCTTGAATGTCTGTATGGCTCTTTCTGCGTGGTTGAGACGATGGTCCCCGGGCGATGCTAGTTGGTAATCGAGGTTGTTCTTTGTGATGTACGCGATTAGTTTCTTGGAGGTCTCGTTGTCCATACGTACTATTTTTGCGTTCACGTTGTCCTCTTTCATCCGCGCGTAGCACGCCGTGAATCCCTGTAGGATGTCTTCGCTCTTGCGTGACTGAATGGGTTCCACGTCAATATAGTTGGAATCGTAGTCGTACATGAGGAATACGTACTGGTGGCCACGACGTGACGTGACTGGGTATCTCCCCGGTAGGTCCCACGCAATGAGTTCCGTCGGCTCGTTTTTGGTTCGTGGCCCTGCGTGGTTGGTTGGTTGCATTTCATTCGCCGATACTATGTCCACGCAGACATTATGTGTCTTCTTCTGGCTGAGTTGGGGTGGTTCTGTATCGGCTGTCGGCCTGTTCTTTGCCTTCTTTGGTTTGCGCGTGCTTTGGATGCCTTGTCGAACCATTTGTAGGTGTCCCATAGTAGTTTCTTCTGTGAGTGGGAGATGTCGGTTGACACGTTGTGCTGTGAGACGTGGCCACGTGGCACATGAGCTGCGTTCGATGGCGCGGACCCACGTCTCTTTAGTGGGGTACCCTGCTGCTGCGTGGTAGAATTGTATTAGTTTGGGGATGGCTTGAATCTGGTATGCTCCTGCCCCTGTGTGAATCGGATATTCGGTTTCGTTGTTGTTGTGGACGGCGCTGGTTGCGCTGTGTTCGTTTGGTTCGTTTTTGTTGTTTTTGGTTTCGTTTTGTTCCTTTTCGTTTTGCGGGGGGCCTGTCACCCTTGGAGATTGAGTCGTCCCATGTTTGCCGGGCTGATGGAGGGGAACCATGTATAGGTTCCATAGGGGGTCGCGTTGTCCGGTGAGTATGACTTGTTTGGAGGGGCCATATATGGACACGTTATCTTTAGAGAACGCCACTTCGCACCCGTGATTGCAGAGTTTGGGCACCGAGACCAATGGTAACTCCACTTCATCAAACTTGTGACAGCCGCGTGCCTCGCTGGGGAGTTGGGGTAGGTCTAATTGGTCGGTTGCGTTGGATAGCATAGTGCTCCCATTAGCACAACCTACGGTCAGCGCCCCTGGTGTGTCCTGATGTGCCCCCCCCTTGGTAGGTCATTGGGACAAAATGGTCTGTTGCCGCTGAATCCAGGGCCCCATATCCGGGTGGGGCCCTGATATGGAATGCCACGTCTTGCGCAAAGGTCACAGATCGTGGTGGCCGAGGTAGTTTATCTCTCGAGGGACCCGCACGTAGGATACTGAGTAATTGTGAATCATGATTACTAGGTTTATGTATACTACTACTGTGGCTCCTCCCACGCCGTCAGGAGTGGTGGGGGGCCTCGTACACCCCACGCCCGGCGCCATTGGGATTGGGTCCGTTCCACTTCATCCACCTGTCGTTGTTTCTGGTGGATCCTCCCATCTGGTTGTCGTAGGTGGCTCCATCCTGGTGGGCGGCTTTGTTTCTTTTGTGGAAGCATTCTTGTCCGGTGTGTGAGAGGTTGACACCGCACGAGTGGCAGTAATATTTGTATTGTTTCCACTCGTGGGCCTGCGGGCGTCCCAAGGCTGCCTGTCTGGGCCGACTTGTGTCGGTTGCTTTAAGGCGGTTGATGTCTGCCTGTAGGGCAGCCATGGCTGCTTCCCACTGGTGCGACATTGTCATTGTAGATGCCGCTGTCGCCGTCGAGGCTGTATTCTTGGACACCCGCGAATAGATCTCTCGGCACACATTGGCCAGTTCGAGTTGTTGTGTTTCCAGGTCAGTGAAACGGCGGTCATTGTGGACGTCCACCATGTTGGCCGATGCAGATTTGTTGTGGTATGCGCTGTACAATTCCTTTAGCCGTTGGCCCCAGAACTTTTTGTAGTGGATGAACTCGTCACCCGTGGCTATGGTTGTCCTGTGTTGTTTCCAATCTTCATTAACCCGGTGTAGTGTAATCGGGTCATGTTTGCTGCGCATGAAGGCGTCCCAGGCATAATCGATCATCTGTGCCGAGGATACTTCTGCGGTTTCCGGGAGTAGATTGATTTGCCACTGGTACTTAGTCAATTGTCTGAAGTACTCCTTGGGTCCAATAGGGCTCGGTGTATACGATAGGTCGTTCATTTTCTTTGCGAGCTCGCGAGTAAGCCGGTGCTGGGCATCTGTTGTACAGAGGTCAGATTCCATGGCCTGGAATGCGGCCAGTACCGTGGTTCCTCTGGGGAATGCCTCGGAGCCCGGGTCTTTTAGTTCATCTAGCATGGTGGGGAACTTCTTGTCGGTGATGAGTAGGGCCTCTCTATCATACTTGTTCCACTCCACGTATAGGGCGCGTCTGCGTTTCCATAGTTTATACGCGTCCGAGGTGAGCTCTATTGTGCTATCGCGTTCTTGAGGCTCTGTCGGTGCTGTGGGATATGTGGCTCCGGCGTCTCTTGCCCTGTGTTGTTCCTTACTCTCCAACAGGAATGCATACCCACTTCCTTGTAGGTATTTGATGGATACTACTTCGGCCAATGCGTTGGCTAGGGTCTTTTTGAACTCGTACACATCTACGCTCGCCGGTATCGCTATGGGCTTCAATTGGGTCTCATCCAGATGGTCCTTGACCCCGGTGTAATCCTTCTTCTTGACCATCTCGTCGTCGGTATCGCTATCCTCACTGTCTTCTGTATAGTCGTATAGCAACCTGTTCTGTGTTTGCAATTGCGTGTTTTGCTCTTCTGTGTATTCGAGTACGTCCCTGTTGTATTGTTCGAGTTCTACCAGTTGGTCTCTCAGATCCCGGATTGAGGTGGAGCCTACGTTCCTGGAATCGTCGATGCTTAAAGAAAGTGTGTCGTAACAAACAACAAACGCAAATGCAATCGGTCCTACGATCGATTGATTTAGTGAGTAAGATCATTGTTACAGTTCATTCGGCCTTAGCAGACGACAGGTTAATTACTCATCGTCAAATTACTCGTCGTATCGTGTAATTTTAAGCATACAAAACACAAGTAATCTTAAGACACAAAACACACGCAAAACCATCTTCGATCGGTCTTTTGTAACCGTATAATTCACCGTGATATTCTCATTGAATATCACATGTGATTGTACCTTATTATGTAGAATTAGTACTAGGTTGTACGTAGATTTTAGGGCATGATGGTGTTTTAGAGTTGTTAATTCTTCGAAGAGTGAGCTGATGGGGAAATTTGGTAAAGAGACAAACCACATGAAACGCCGACGATTATTCACTCAAGTTAAATAACCTTACGAATAAGGTTATTTGCCCTTATGACTTTTCGTACAGTACGCGTTACACGGTGAATTCTTTTCAGTCCCCTTCAGTCATAAATCCTCCAACCGTTAAGCGGCTGGATTCTATGGCTTAATATGTTCATCGTGAGTTGAATACCAAACTGTATCCAGTCTACCATCAGAGGCCCTATCAAAAAAAATGGGGTGGCGTTTTGCCTTTCATTCTGGCTCGCATCATGGCATTTTGCCCTGATCCTTGCCAGTTTGATATATTGTATTCATGGATCAAATTATCCATTTTCGAAATGCTCAATGCAGAACGATTTGTTCATTTTTTCCGTGATTGAACTTAGAAAATCAACTTGTTACTTCAATCGAACGATCGATCGAACATTCCATCGAATGATTGATTTTTATCAAATCTCTTACCACATGCAACGAGAACAATGTTCTCTGAAAACAGCGCCACTCATTAGCTTTGTAAACAAATCAGCAATATTTGTTGAACCTGGTTCCTTTGCAACTCTGATAATTCCTGCTGCAATAGATTCACGAGCTTTGTGGTATGCAATGCTGTTGTGCTTCTTCTTACATGGGCTTTCAGGTCGTGTAACATTTGTAACAACTGAATCATTATCACAATACATATTTGTGCTCCCATCAATTGGAACACCCATCATTCTCAACTTGTACCTTAGACCTTCAACCAATTCGATTGCAATTTTCAAAGCAATGATTTCAGATCCAAAAGTTGATGTTTCAACTGTTGTTTGTCTTTTGGAAAACCAAATGATCGGTGCATTATTAATGAAGATAATAACGCCAGTATGAGATCTTCTTGTTGCCTTGCATCCGGCATGGTCGGCGTCAACAAAACAACTCATTGTTACATGCTTTCCCAAAGCTTCAGGCATATCTGCTGGGATTACTTCAGCGGCACCAGGATAAAATTCAGACCAGTCACATTTTTGAAATTTACTTTCATCAACACTTGGTACAGTATCATCAAAAACTAGTTTTGACCTGTTGTACTTTTTTAAATATGCAAATATGTGAAACAACTGATTCAAATGCCCGATCCTTGCCTGTGCCAAATACCTTGACATCAGTGACACTGGCATTACTATGTCAAGTCTTCCTAATTCGCAAATCCACCTGAGAACTCCAATTAAACCTTGATAGTAATTTTGCAATTCAGGATTCAATTCTTCTGATATATCAATTTCCGGTCGATAATCATGTGACAGTGGACTTGATGCTGATTTTGGTAGATATTTGTAGCCATATTTTTCAGTTCCTAACTCTTGTTCAACTGGCAACAGCTTTCGCTGTGTACTTAGTGCTTGATAATGACCATCTTGGCTTTGAATCGCCTTCAAAGTAGAATTTCCCAATATCAGCTCCCAAATACAGAGTTGGCTCTTCAATTGTATCATCCTTCAATTTGAACTTTCGTTCAATGTTTTCAAGCTGGAACTTTGGATCTTCGCCAGAACATAGGATATCATCTACGTATGCAATGAGCATTGCCCAGTATCTGGATCCATCTTTCCTGGTTTCAATCCTTAAGTGCACATCCGGATCCGCCTTGCAAGGTGAATATCCAAGATCTCTCAAATGCTGGGTGAGGTATGACCTGAAAGATGCACCAGCAACCGGCAGTCCATACAATGCCCGGACAATCTTACAAGGTCTTCCTGCAAGGTGAGGTGGAAAACCATCTTCTTCTCTCGCTTTTAGGAAGTATTTCTCTTTAATCGGGGCTGTCAAATATGCATTTTGAATATCAGCTGAGAGAACCTTCAAATCATTCAGCGCTGCCAGCAGAAAGAATATTCTTACTGAGTCTCGACTGGGAACCGATGAATAAGTATTTTCTTTGGCCACTGCAGGGACTTTGTGGCCGTCCCCTACCAACCTGGCCTTCCTTGTTAGGGACCCAAGCTTGATGTCAAAAATCATGTGGGTTGTTATCTGTTTATGGCCAACTGGAATAACATCATCATCAGAAAATTCAAACGCTGCCATATTATTTGTCATTTCCTTATGAATTGCTCTTTCCCAGTGGTCAGTGCCTGTTTTCTTATCAATAGCCAGCGCTTGTTTGATTGAATGTGGCAATTCAACTCCATATTTGTGAGTCTTCAACCAATACTTTGCTGTTTTGGCCGCTTTAAGGATTCGATCCTTCCTCCTCAAAATTTTGTGCACCCACCATCTGAAAGCTGGTGATTTTTCAAGGTTATTGTTAACCGCATACTCGGCTAATTGCACTGGAAATGATTCTTTCACATCACTTAACTTACACCACGATTCAGTGCCATCTTTCCAACTGGCTAAAATTCTCCAACCTCTAGTTGTAGGTTTATGAGTTTTCCTGCCATTTTTTGCTATGGTCGTGGCTTCATCATCAGTTAGTGCAGTGTTGTCGCATTCATGGTCAATGAGCTCATCTAGTAGAGTGAACATCCTCCCGTCATCATCAACAGAGCTGTATAGGCTTTCTGCAACAATATTTGCCGTGTATTCCTCCATGGTACCATCAGGTAGTTGCAATTTATACAGCCTTGTGTCAAGTATGGGATTCTCATTTCTGATTCCTATTGGTCTGTTTTGCAAGTCGCGAACCCTGTCCTTGACAATGCACCTGAGTCTTTCATCACCTCTTTCAATGATCACTTCATTTCCCAGATATTCATCTGGTTCATCAACATCTTCAACCGATGCTTCTGGCTCAGCCATTTCGAGTTTCATATCCGGTGTTTTTACTGGTTGATTCTCAAATAGCTCTATTTGGTGCTCTGGGTAGTTTTCCTGGAAGAATGATGCGCTGTCCTTGACTTCATCTCCAATCTTGGATTCAATTGATTTGTCGATCGCTTCCATTCTTCTTAGGACATCTCTATCCCTCCATTCATATTCCTTGACAGGCCTTATTGAATTTGTAGATATTGGTATTGCCGACTCGGGCAGTAGCCAAAAACAATCTCCCCCACCTACCCTATTCCCACAGGGACCCAACCATCGCGCCAGCCTTTCAACACCTCGGGTGGAAGAATCACCTTTTTCATAATAAAACACAAAATCATACCATTCTGATGAAGTATATAATGTAATATCGGGTCTATAGCCATGGACCAATTCAAATGGGGTTCTCCCCATTGAAGAAGGGTTGTTGGAGGCCGTTCGCTGCCTGATATTAGCACATAGTTCACCACAAAATGACCATAATCTTCTTGGTGACTTCTTCTTTGCAGACTTGGTTGTGATTGCGCTACCAAGATGACCAATTGCTTGTTCTGCTCGATTTTGGAATGGGCAATGTGGCTGGATGAATGTCTGATGGATATGGTTGCGCTTTACAATTGAATTCCAGTGTGTTTTGTAGGTTCTTGGGGATCCTTGTTCTGGCGCACCATCAGAAATCAAATGCTCTGGAATTCCAATTTCATGAATAAATGTCTTCAATCCTTGGTGGGCTTGTGATTTGTTCTGTATTGGTATAAATACTTCAAACCCATTTCCATTTGTAAAGATCTGTGCACATTTTTCTTGCCTCATAATACTCGTGGTTCTTGCATGCCAGGTGTCAGTGTACCAGGTTCCTTGTGCGACTCTCTTGTTCCTGAAGCGCTGAGTAGGAAGTCGCTTCATCAATGGTGATTGCAAATTCCTGAGTGCCTTCTGCGTCGTGACTTTCAGTGTCTGTTCAGCTTTCTTGAAACTAATGTTCCAAGTTTTGGCTAGGCGTTCACAGTCAACTTTGTTTGGACCTTCAATTGTTATCACTGATGGCCCCCATTGATTTCTTCTGTCAAGAGACCTCCTTTCTAGTGTATTGTCAATTTCTTGCAAGCTAGGGGCCTGTTTTGGTTCTGCTTCAGGAGCTTCCATAAAGTCAAATTCTGTATCATCAAACAAAAATTGGTCTACCCTTCGCGCGCTTGAAATATTCCTTACTGAAGAAATCCGATGAGCTATATTTCCATCTGTTGCAATCTGACATTCAGTTAGCATTCTCCTTGTGGATACCTGATGGATTCTCATCAGTTTGCATTGCTGCATGACACTTGGATGCCGTTTGTCTAAGATGGTCTTGGGGAGTTTATCTGTAACATTACTAGCAGGTTCTGTTACAACAGAACTTTCCTCCATTTCTTGGTCCTCTTCGGTTGACATAGCTTGAAGGCTGAATTGGTCCCCTGAAATTGGATCTCCATTGTCAATGGCTAGCTCGGCCATCCTGAACTTCAGTGAATGTGGATCCCAGGGAGTATCATTGGTTGCTATCAAATGTTGACATTCATCAAGTTCCATTCTTGTGGGCTTTCTTGTGGGGAAATATGAGATCACATTTCTCATACTCAGTTTGATAAAAACTTTCTTCGGATCATCATCCTCCAGTGGAGTTTGAATTGTAATTCCATGTTTGGATCGTGGATCAAATTGGCGAGGTGTCTCTTCAACAGAGTTGAAATTGCAGTCCCTCACTTGATTTGGGCATATCAAGCTGTTTTTCAATTTGTCCCCAAAGTACAGTGCTTGATGGAACACTATGATATATACTTGGCCTGATGTTGGATTTGTCCATGCAGTCGCACAGCTTCCAATGGGGATTTTCTTGATGGGCTTGTATTCTTCAGAAAAAGGTGCAACATCAACGTGTGTTGTGATTTGGTCAGGATTCAGCAATACCATATTGCTTCCTGCTGCGGTAGTATCTGCATGTGAGTCTAACTCACAATATCCTTCTTCATTTTCCCCATCATCAAAACCTACAGGGACATTCATCTGGTATAATGACCGGCTCACCATTTTTAACAATTTGTGTTCTAGTGATAGTGTCCGGTTATTATGTCATTTCTTAGATTTTGATCCAAAACTGTCACCAGCGCCTTCATTTGTTTCTTTCTTTTTAGTCTCAGCAGCTTTGAGATTTCGTTTCTTTTTAGCCTGTCTCATCTGGTAAAGCTCCTGGCGCTGTTCTTTTGACATTGTTTTATAAACACTTGTTGGGTAAGGCTTGCACTCAACTTTTCCTGTAAAAGTTCCAGTTGTCTTTTGCTTTTTGTTGCTGGTTGTGCCCATAGAATACAAACTTCTGGAACCTCTTTTACTCTTCCCTGTTGCAAGCTTTTTCAATCCAAGACGATTGGTGAATAGAATCAAACATTCATTGAAGTTGTCACGATAGTCTTTGCTCTCATCAATTGCATCTGCTTTTGCAGCATCAAGTCGCTCGTCACTGATTGAATTGATAAAATCCCAGACAAATCTTCTTTCATTATGATTCTTTTCAAATCTCAAAATCGTCCCATGGAAAGCAGTCCAATTTCGCTTGTGCTTGTTCCAGTCATAACCCTTGGAATCTCCAGTGTAGTGTGAATCTTTCATATCCTGATATGTCTTATTCAGAACCATAGTGATATTGGTATCAGTGTAAGCGTGTTGCATGAGAGAAATGAAAGCGTTTCTGGCATTACCAGAATTCAGTGCAGTGTTTTGGAAATGTGCCACATATTCCCAACCGGGACCTTTTCTAGTTGCATCACACAGCAACCTCCAGACGACGTTGTTGTCCTCATCATATTGGGGACCTGACAGGACACCACATCTTTCATTGTAATCACTCCAAGTTGGATAAGTATCTGTTGTAGTTTGCCCGACTGTTCCAGCCCTGGCTTCATCAGTAACTTCTTCCTTTTCTTGGGGTCTTATGACATACAAGATTGGAAAACCCTCAGAGTTGAATCTGTATCTCAAGTTTTGTCGGAAGCCTTCCTCCCATTCCCTGAATTTTGTGAGATCCTTCAGCTCGGGTGGAGTTGCCTTTTCCTGTGATTTCACACTTGATTCCATCATCTTGATTCTGAATTGCTGCAGTTCCAAGTTGTTTGGGTTTGCGTTCCAGTCGATAGCCATTGGCTTGACTCCAATCAATGGTTGGTACCGGGCCCAATTTGCCCAAGTTAGGAGCCTCGATGGTAGTCTGTTACCATAGTGGATACTTTTTGGATTAGGACAGTCTGGGCTGATAGCTTTCAATCCGTGCATGAATGATTTAATGCTTTCCTTATTGAGATCTGTGATTTCGCGAATATTAGACATCCCTCCCCTCATAATTTCCTCGGCTGATTCATAGTTGATACCAAAATCCATTAGGCTGCTCCTGAAAGCAAGCTGTTCTGGGTTCAGAAATCTACCATTGTTGAATCCCCTGATTTTTATCCTGGGTTGGGATGACCTTCTTCCCAGCCGTTCAGCTCTTGCGTTCTCTGCATTTTGGTCAGCATCGTTTCCTTCATCCTCATTTTCGCTATCCGCGTCATCTGGATTCACACCCTTTCTTTCTGCATCTCTCATTGCCCTGACCCTTTTCTTTATTTCTTGGTCGATGATTCTCTTCATGGTTGAGTTTGATTCTGGGTCCTCAAAGGCCCTTTCCATGACTTCCATGATTTTATCTTCCAATTTCTCTTCCAAATCGTCATCGTCTGAATCGTCATCGTCATCCACTTCCATTTTTGTTTCTTCCATGTCGTCGTCCGCTCTAGTTCGTACCATGGTGATGAATTGTAACGGAGTTTCGAATTATATTGGAGGATTATGGATGGTCGATTCGTAGGGGAAGGTTCGAAATGTTCGTTTCGGAATATTCGTTTTGGGTGGTATGTTGGAGAGAGAAGGTAATCGGGGTTTGGATGTGAGGGATGGGTATTTATCGTTGGTGACTGTCAGGTGGTCTGCTTATCTGTTTTGTATTTATCCGGATCGAATTTTTTGTTCCGGTTTGGTTATACTTTTGACTATTCGGATCGAGTTTTCGTTCCGGTTAGTTAGTTTTGTGTGAGCTTTTGCTTTTGTTGCAAATCAAGATTGTGAGCTTTCCTATCCTTTCTCGAGATTTGCTCATTCTGTATTTCTGTGGTGAAAGATTGAAAGATTGTTTCCTGAGAATTTTAGTGTTCTCCTTTTCATTTTTGGATCTTTCCGATCTTCCCGATCTTCGGGGATTGGTGTTCTCATATCTTTGGATTTTCGTTTTCGTGCGGGCAGATGCTTTTTGCAATCTGTTCCTTCCAATCTGTTTCACCACAGAATACTTCAGGCTCAATCTTCTAGCTCGCGTCATTCTTGTTTTCAGTGAAAGATCAGTGTTCTCGAATATTGATTCCTTTCAACTGATGCCAACCTGGGCGATTCGTTCAGCTGAATCGTCCAGTGTCTTTTCCCTTGCTTGTTTTGCTGGATCCCGAAACCCGGTGGAGCCACCACCTTGGTTCGGTTCTTTGGTCTCTTCTTTCAGGGAGACCGCCCTGGTGTTGGTCTATTCCAGGGCTCCACAGGCAACTGCCTCTTTTACATCCTTGAGGGTTGATGCCGGTAGCTGATCAGGCTATTCCGGATTAGCCTTCGTCTTCGAGCTCAACTGCGTTTCTCGGTGGGAAACGCCAATCGGTCCTCAGCATTGTAGGATGCTGGCCACAGCCCGTAGACGCTGTGGGTCTGATAAACTAAAGAAAGTGTGTCGTAACAAACAACAAACGCAAATGCAATCGGTCCTACGATCGATTGATTTAGTGAGTAAGATCATTGTTACAGTTCATTCGGCCTTAGCAGACGACAGGTTAATTACTCATCGTCAAATTACTCGTCGTATCGTGTAATTTTAAGCATACAAAACACAAGTAATCTTAAGACACAAAACACACGCAAAACCATCTTCGATCGGTCTTTTGTAACCGTATAATTCACCGTGATATTCTCATTGAATATCACATGTGATTGTACCTTATTATGTAGAATTAGTACTAGGTTGTACGTAGATTTTAGGGCATGATGGTGTTTTAGAGTTGTTAATTCTTCGAAGAGTGAGCTGATGGGGAAATTTGGTAAAGAGACAAACCACATGAAACGCCGACGATTATTCACTCAAGTTAAATAACCTTACGAATAAGGTTATTTGCCCTTATGACTTTTCGTACAGTACGCGTTACACGGTGAATTCTTTTCATGCTGGTGTCAGGGGTAACTCCTATTGTTGTAGGGCCGGGGATTCCTTCGGTTTGTGTTCCCTCTGGCATTGGGGTGTGGTAATCTTATCAATAACTAATAAGACCAAGGTCGTAAACGTCGTTGGATTATGTAGTTAGTTATTTCGGTTTTTATTTTACGGTGTTGGAAAGAGCTATCGATAAGATTATGATCGGATTGTTTCTGGACCATATTGTTCTCTCATTTACTATTTTGTCTTTTCTTTGTGTGGGAATACGTGTATCGAGCGTTCGATACCCATAGATACTCAGTGTTTTAAGTATCTCTTGACACTCTTGAGCGCTTATGTATAATTTACTTATTGCGCTCTCTTCTTGATAAAAGATCTAGAACACTTTGGAATCGTATGTCTTGTTTTTACGCAATACGTCTTGTTTTACTTTTCCGTAAAACAAATACGTATTTGTTTTACGTTTACGTAAAATATTACGTATTCGTACCCCGTCCGCGTATACGTAAATTGTATGTTACGTATTACGTATCACGCATTTCATGTGTACGTAAATACGTAAATTCACGCTTGATTCAGTATTCCAATACCCCATCCATAGTATGAACACTATTCATCCTGAAATTGCAGTCAACGCCACGCATTTGCACTCTAAAACTGACTAGGACTCACTATTTTGGTACATGCATGTCGAAGGACAAACATTATTCTAACATTCATACTGACTAAAGTATCAGTCTGTTTCTTGTCCAGTTTGTTTTGCAGTGTACCCCATCCATAGTATGAGCAATATTCATCCTGAGATTGCAGTCAACGCCACGCATTTGCACTCTAAAACTGACTAGGACTCACTATTTTGCTACATGCATGTCCAAGGACAAACATTATTCTAACATTCATACTGACTGAAGTATCAGCCTGTTTCTTGTCCAGTTTGTTTCATAGTCTACCCCATCCATAGTATGAGCAATATTCATCCTGAAATTGCAGTCAATGCCACACATTTGCACTCAAAAACTGACTAGGACTCACTATTTTGGTACATGCATGTCCAGGGACAAACATTATTAGAAACTTCATACTGACCTAAGTATCAGCCTGTTTCTTGTCCGGTTTGTTTCATAGTAGTCTACCCCGTCCATAGTATGAACACTATTCATCCTGAAATTGCAGTCAATGCCACACATTTGCACTCTAAAACTGACTAGGACTCACTATTTTGGTACATGCATGTCCAGGGACAAACATTATTCTAACATTCATACTGACTAAAGTATCAGTCTGTTTCTTGTCCAGTTTGTTTCGCAGTGGTAATAAGACCAAAGTTGTACGGCAAACTTGGTTAATTTGGTTACTTTTAGTTATTTTACTTTACGTTGCTCTTTTACGGTGTTGGAAAGAGTTATCAATAAGATTATGATCGAATTGTTTCTGGACCATATTGTTCTCCTTTTTTACTAATTTGTTTTCCTTTCAAATGGGGGTACGTGGGCTTGGTCTTTCACGTACCTCTGCTCATCGCTTTAAGTATTCTTTTGACACTCACCAGCGCTTATGTATTATTTACTTATTGCGCCCATCTTGTGATAAAAGCTGAAAGTGTTTTACGTAATACGTAAAACTGAATACGTAAAATGTTTTACGTTAAGGCCGTCTTACGTAATACGTAAGATTTACGTAACCGTATCACGTAATACGTAAAACGGTCGTGGATTTACGTATTTCGTACACGTAGAACGTATAACGTATTCACGCTTGGTTTAGTAATCCAATACCATAGTATGAACACTATTCATCCTGAAATTGCAGTCAATGCCACACATTTGCACTCAAAACTGACTAGGAATCACTATTTTGGTACATGCATGTCCAGGGACAAACATTATTAGGTTTAGTAATCCGATACACCCTTGGATGGTCTTTGGACTATTCGGTTCATATAGATATATCGGCCGCACTTTCTTATGGTGGCTACTGGGGTGGTGCTTAGTGGGGTAATCAGCCAGATTATGTTTTCCTGGTTCCCAGAAAATATTGAATTGCCCTTGCTGTGCCCTGTCTTTTAACCAATAGAAACGCATGTCAATGGCTTTGGACCTCTTTTGTTTGATCGTGCTGTTTAATATGCCTTCTGCTGTATTATTATCCGTTTTCAGTGGAGTGGCCGGTTGAGGATGGCCGAGCTCCATCAGGCATTGTCTGATGGGTAATGCTTCCCGGGCGTTGAGGAATAATGACGTGACCTCGACTTCCGCCGCTGACGCCATCACGTTTTTTATGATTTTAGCTAACACTAGGACCGGTCCATTGAATGTAATGTCCTTTGTGTCCCCAAGGTAGTGGTACCCCCCGGCAAGACTCTTTGCTCCTGGACACACCAGATATGCCGCGTCGCTGTCAACACGGAGGATCATGTCGCTGGCTCGGTATATGATGACGGCTTCCGGATTGCACGCAGTGTAGTTGAGGAAATACCTAGTGGCGGCTAATGCGGTTTGGTTGTTTGCGGCCGACGCGATATCGTTGAGGGCATGTAGCATGGTGTTGTCGACCACCCGCGCGTAGAAAAGAAATTTACCCGTAACTTGTTGTATGAATTTGATCTCTGTGTCTGTTAGTGAGGTAGTATCTTCACGTTTTGCATATTGTATTTTTGCGCCGTACGCGGGCACGTCTGCTCGTGACGGCCCGGCATGTTTGAAGTCGATCGAACGAGCGCGCGCGAATGAATGAATGAGACACGAATGAGGCACGAATGAGACACGAGTGAATGAATGAGACACGAATGAGACGCGAGTGAATGAATGAGACGCGAATGAGTCTTGGGACCGATCGTACGAGTCATATTGCTTCTGCAGGAATGGACTAACATGATTGGAGATGGGAATGGAAGTGGGAATGAGAATTTACCACTTACCGATTCCGGTTCTCCTTCTTACTAAAAATAGGGCCTTATGTACCAGACATACAGGGCGCAAGGTAATTTATACAGCCCATTGGTACAAAGGACACGTGCAGCATCGAAGTATTAGTGGGTCGATGCCGACTATTAGTGATTTAGTGTGTGCATTGGAGTATTAGCAGTCCGATGCACCAATATGGTGATCTTAGTAAAAGAGCAATTTTTCTGCTCACAATTTCAAGTAACAATTTCATGTAATAACCAAACCAAGTTAAACTACCAAATACCGACTGTTCACCTCCATATTTTCAGAGCCCTCCAAACATTCTTCGAAGAATTACGGAGCGCTCCCGAGGATTGGAACTTGGTCGAAGAAGAGACATTCTTATTTTTCAGCAGGCTGGCCAAACATCGGGGCCAGCGACCTTTCTACAATTCTTTACTTTTCATCCGCACTTCTTCGGCGGACTGCTGGCCACCATTCGGAGCCAGCAACTTTTCTACAGTTACTTTTCATCCGCACGTCTTCAGCGGAATATTTCTATTTGTGTCCACCAAGTTTGGACCACAGAGCAAGCGACAATTTACAGACCGATTATTCGCCACACCAGAAGCAATAGGACCGATTTTACAAGGAACCGATTATTCGCCACACCAGAAGCGATAGGACCGATTTTACAAGGAGCCGATTATTCGCCACACCAGAAGCGATAGGACCGATTTTACAAGGAGCCGATTATCGCCACACCAGAAGCGATTGGGCCGATTAAGCAAGCACAGAAGGATTGGTATCGACACACCAGAATCGATTGGGCCAATTACATATTTTTATTTTTCTGTCGGAATAGGAGTACGACAGTTTACGGGATACACATCGGACCCGCAATTTGCAAAATACAGCGATTCACTTACCTTTGAATCGAAAATACGCATCGGAATACGTCGCATCGTTTTGGCGAATACGTGTCCGACATACGGCAATTTACTTACGTTGAACAACAAGTACGACGATTTGCGAAATACGTATCAGAAATACGCATCGATTTGCAGCGATACGCGTCGTCAAGCAAGAAGACGACAATTTACTTGGATTGGAACACGACAATTTATTTGGAACGACATCCGACAATTTACTTCCAGCTGAATGGAGGAGGATCACCCAACAAGGCACCAAGAGATAGAGATCGCCTTTTCTGAAGAATCGCCATCAGAAGAGAGCAGTGTACTGTCAAGTTCAGAGAGTAGCGGCACGAGCATTGGAAGCGCAAGCAGCAGCGTCCACACGAAGGATCCAAACACGACAAAGTACAAATACAAGATGGTGGAGTATACGGATAGTCAAGTGCCCACATTGGCAAAGGGGGATGAGAAGAAATTCGAGCGTTGGTACATCCAGTTTGAAGCATTTGCAGATAACAAGAAGTACCGTGACATGTTATCTACCAAGCCACACAAGGACCTACCTCCCGAAGGAGAGCTTACGCCCCGGGAGGATATGAGTACTGCACAGAAGAAGGCCTACCGGTACCACAACAAAGCACTGAATGATCTGTACAGGGCTTTCGCCGACAACAGGACAGCCCTCGCCATCATGGAGAAGTCCAAGATCGATAGGGGGGGTACAGCCGAACAGAATGCAAAGCTCAGGAAACAGTGGCCCCGAGGGAGAGTACACCGTGTGATTGAGGAGCTCATGAGGGAATACAGAATAATGAACCAGTCCCGCGACCAACAACAATTGGACATTGACCTAAGGAGCCTAAAGTTGACCATTGGCGCCTCTCCACAGGATTTGGTTGAGGACATCTACGATTTACAGAGGCAATACCAATACAAATCCGTTCAACCCACTATGGCACAACTTATTGTGGCCTACAAAAATGCCCTACCGGCCTACCTACTGATGCAGCTTACACCCTTCATTGATTTGCTGCAAGCGAATGGAACCGCCGAATTGGAGTTTTGGGAAGCACTCAATGTTCAAGCCAAAAGTTTATATGAATCAGCTCGGCGTATCCAAAGCCGGGGAGGTAAAGGCAAAGAGATGAGTTTGTTTGGTGCTGAAATGACCGATTTTGCTGATCCCAGAGACAAGTGGTCCACCAATGCAGTTTGTTATTGGTGCAAAGAACAAGGTCATAAAGCGTACAACTGTCCCAAACGTGCGGCAAGCCACACACGTGCCGATGATGATGGCAACAACAACGGCCACAATGGCAACAACGGCAGCCGCAATAACAACAACAATAGGAACAGCAACAGCGGCAACAATGGCAACCGTGGCAACGGCAATGGCAACAGCAATGGCAATGGCAGTCGAAACAACAGGAATGGCTCCAGGGGCCGCCGTCGCAAGTGTGGACTTTGTGGTGGCAATCATGGAACATCTGTTTGTTTTGAAGACGAGAAGAATGCGTCCAGACGCCCAAACGGTTGGAAATCCAAGTTGAAGGATGTACAGGGAGCAACAATTGACTATGACTTCTGTCTCTCGTCAATGCAAACCTCTACCACTTCACTCCAACTACTCAATGCCCAGAAGCGGGCCACCAAAGGCGAGGCAGTGCCCGAAGGATTTGACCTACTATATGATGACAATGTCTTTGTTTTTGATACCGGTGCAACCAGCCACAGTTCCAATAGTCTGCGATGTGCCACCAATTTGAGAGCTAGTGGTGCCACCATCACCACCCAAAGTGGAGATGAATTGAAGGGCTGCCAGGTTGGTGACATTCCCTGTCAGAAGATTGACAAGGATGGAAACATGGAATTCCAGACGCAGTTGCAGGGTGTGAATTTCAACCCAAATTTTGCATTCAACCTGTTCTCGGCCAACTTGGCTTTGCAGAATGGTTGGATCGCCACCGGCAGTGACAAGGCCGGATGGTCCCTCAAGAAAGGAAATCACCAAGTGAATTTTGATATTCAGATCCCCACCTACACGAGCTGTGTGTGGGTTGGCTATTTTGATCGGATTGCACACCCTACAAACAACATTGAAATCAATGCAGCGACTGCTAACACCACTACGGATGAAGGGACCAAGATGAACATCAACAAAGCCCACCGGCTCCTGGGACACATGAATGAGATCAAGACACGCCGAACAGCTGCAGCACTTGGCTGGACCATCACGCGTGGCCCGATGCTTCCTTGTGAAGATTGTGCCAAAGCAAAAGCAAAAAGGAAAGTGCTTCCCACAGATAGCGAACATGTTGCTGCTACCAAACCTGGAGAAAGACTCTTTGTGGATATGTCCTCAGTCAAAGCACCCAAAGCTGCCAAAACCAACAAGCTGACAGCCCCATTTATTACCAAGCCCCATTTTCGGATGATTGTTGACGAATATTCCACATGCCGGTTTGTCAATTTCTTTGCCACCAAGGATGGCATGGTTGAACCCACTTGCGAGTTGTTCAACCAATGGAGGTCCAAAGGACACCAGCTAAAGCAAATTTGCTGTGATAAGGCTGGTGAAAATACAGCACTTGAAGCTCGCCTGGCCTCAGCAGATTGGAAATTTTCTTGCAAGTTCGAGTATACCTCAGTGGATACCCCACAGCAGAATAGCTTGGTAGAAACGGCAATATACAGATCAGTCTGTCGCGCCATGGCTCTTTGCTCTCAAGCCAACGTCCCTAGGGAGTACCGTTTCAGATTTTTCCCTTTGGCAATGCGTTGTGGTGTACAGTTGGACTGGTTGGAAGCTGTCACTGTGAATGGCAATACTATGCCCAAGATCCAACATTTCTCTGGCAAAGTCCCCGCTTTCAGCGCCCACCTCAGAACCTTTGGTGAGGCTGGAGTCGTCCGTGTCAAGCGGTCCACAAGTCCAAAACTCAATTATCGCGGGAACCCGGCTTTCTTCGCTGGCTATTGCACTGACCGGCCTGGAGACTGCTATGTGATGTATGATCCTTTGCAGAACACGTTTACAGCTACCCGTGACATCTACTGGCTGAAGCGGATGTATTTTCCAACCACTGCTCCCAAAGGTGAAGCTATTAATTTTCATGCTGATTTTCTCGAGGGTGGCCACATGGATCTGCCAATCACTGCCACCCCACCACAACCTGTCTCCATTTTGCGCACCACCACCAGACATCGACGAGTGCAGTTTCAGGTTGCAAGTGGGGGAGCCACAGCACCAGCAATTCCCTTCCAACCTGAATCTGTCTCTGAACCAGAACCAGAGGACCCTGCCTTCGACAGCCATGATGACTACTACTCCGATGATATTGAAGAAACCAAGATGGAATATGAAAGCGAGGAGGACTACGACAGCAATGACGACACAGAAGCAGAGGATCCACATGTTGTAACAACCACAAGGTATGGCCGGGTTGTGAGGAACTCGCATCTCAATCCGGATATTTGCTATGGGGACATGGCAAGCTATGCAGCTCAATTCACCGATGCAGAAATCCAGTTCCACAAGTCGATGACCAAGCTGAAAGAATTCAACCTTCTGTCAGTCTCTATCCCATCTCAGGAAGGCGCCATGAACGAACTCAGTCTGGTTGGCGCAGCTGGGAATGCTTTTGACAACACCAATGAACTAAAGACCATGAACTACAAAGAATCTATGGCCAGTCCAATGCGCGACAAGTTTACTGAGGGTGTTGATGCTGAACATGAGAAGATGGTCAAGTACGGCGTTTTTGAAGAGATTGATGAAGCCAATATCCCACCGGGCACCAAAATAATGGATACCACTTGGGCCAACAAGATGAAACCTGATGGCACCGTAAGATGCAGGAATGCCATCCGAGGATTCAAGCAGCTAGATGGTGAGCACTACGACGGGCAAGACAAGTCTTCACCGGTTGTTAGTGATATCTCAATTCGAATTGCAATGATATTGATGGTCATGGCAAATTTTATGGCTTACATTGTGGATGTGGAAGGAGCTTTTCTGAATGGCAAATTTCAGAATGGAGAAAAGAGTTTCACCAAGATTCCAGAAGGCTATCAGAAATTCTATCCATCATATGTACTCCTCCAATTGCAGAAAACACTTTATGGGACAATTCAAGCTGCCATACAATTCTGGAGAGAAGCGCGACGGGCAATGCATACCATGAAGATGGAAAGATGCAAGGCTGACCCCTGTCTATTTTTCAAGTGGATCAATAACAAACTCCTTCTGATGTTACTATGGGTCGACGATTTTTGCATCATGGGTGAAGCAGCAGAAGTTTTGAAGCACAAGGAGCAACTCAAGTCCCTATTTGAATGCAAGGATGTTGGAGAGATGGATGAGTACGTTGGATGCCACATTGAGCGGGACAAGAAGAACAGGACACTCCGAATGACCCAACCGGTCAAGATCAAGAGATTTGTCGATGAATTTGAGCTTGATGAATGCAGAGGCAATCCCACAACTCCAGCAGAACCAGGATCAGTGCTGAAGAAAGAAGGTGAAGGACCAACCGATACTGTTCTCACCAAGGAAGCCCAAACCAAGTACAGGTCCGGAACAGCCATCCTTTTGCACATGATGAGATGGTCAAGAATTGAAACGCAGAATGCTGGCCGGGAGCTGTCTAGGTTCATGACTGAAGCAAGGAAGTCCCACATGAAGGCGCTAAAGCGAGTAATGAAGTATTGCGCGGGAACACCCAAGAGAGGTCTCACATTAGCCCCTAATGCAGTGTGGGATGGTACCAAGGACTTTGTTTTTGAGCTGATTGGATTCAGCGACTCGGAGTATGCAAAAGATGAATCTCAGCACAGTGTCAACGGCTGGTCGACTTGGCTCAATGGCGCCAATGTCACAGCAAGGTCCAGAATGATGCCAATCATTGCCCTGTCAGTTATGGAAGTTAGGGTTAGGGTTAAAGGAAATGGGAATTATCAAGGTGATGTGGAAGACAGGCGACGAAATGACAAGTGACCTTTTCACCAAGAATCTTACTGGAGTCCTATTTGAAAAGCACGGCTCCAAGTTCTATGGAAAAGATGAATACTGCACGAAGTCCAAAAGCAACAAGGACGCAAGCTTCTCTACGGTAGACACAGAGGAGGCGTTTTCGGCCTACAGCAAGTTCTGGATCAGTATCATCGATTGAGTCTATTATCCTTTGAAGCAGGGGAGTGTGTTTGAAGTCGATCGAACGAGCGCGCGCGAATGAATGAATGAGACACGAATGAGGCACGAATGAGACACGAGTGAATGAATGAGACACGAATGAGACGCGAGTGAATGAATGAGACGCGAATGAGTCTTGGGACCGATCGTACGAGTCATATTGCTTCTGCAGGAATGGACTAACATGATTGGAGATGGGAATGGAAGTGGGAATGAGAATTTACCACTTACCGATTCCGGTTCTCCTTCTTACTAAAAATAGGGCCTTATGTACCAGACATACAGGGCGCAAGGTAATTTATACAGCCCATTGGTACAAAGGACACGTGCAGCATCGAAGTATTAGTGGGTCGATGCCGACTATTAGTGATTTAGTGTGTGCATTGGAGTATTAGCAGTCCGATGCACCAATATGGTGATCTTAGTAAAAGAGCAATTTTTCTGCTCACAATTTCAAGTAACAATTTCATGTAATAACCAAACCAAGTTAAACTACCAAATACCGACTGTTCACCTCCATATTTTCAGAGCCCTCCAAACACGGCATACGTACGTGTGGGGTGAACGTGTTCAAACTCTTTCAGAGCTTGTTCCACGTAACCATCCATGGACAACTGGACCTCGCGTTTGTCATAGTCCCAACGTAGGTGGACCCCCACGTACTGTTTGCCGGTCCAGTCAACCTTGAAGGTGTATTTGGCCCCGACCGCTGCCACTAGGTGATCCACGTCCGCCTGCCTGACATATTTTATCCCAAAATCATCCACGACTAGGGTGAAACTTATGTCCCGCTCATCATGGAGGAATAGTCCCTCGGTATGGGGAGCCTTTCTGTATCCATAGGTTTGTAGGTGTGCGACTAGGTCATCATGCGCGATTTTCCCGCTCTGTTTGAGGCCGTACCACGCCTTTTTGATCCTGGCATATACGTAGTCACCTTGCTTGAGCCTCTCGAGACTGCAAGTGGCTCGTATTCGTGGGGGAATCATGTCCCACCGGAATTTTACGAATTCGGGCTCATCGAGTGATGAGCATAAGTACATGTTAGAGATGTCACCGGTACAGTATTTTGCCCCTGGAGTGGACACTACACTGTTCCAATGTGTTTTTATGGTTTCCATACTCGCTGTACGGGTGGAGACATCACCGTGGTATTCCAACTGATCGCCTCCTGCTGTGATCCGCGTCCTATAAGGATCAGCTTTTTCGGGGCGTATGGCTACTGTGTATCGGGGATAAGTGACCTTTTTATGTATTGGCACAGCATGCCTGTCGATCCAATCCAGTACATCCATCCCTTCCACCTCGTTGGGCCTGAACCCTTGAAACAGTCGGCCGAATTCGTCTTCACCGGACTTGAGCCATAATTCTTGTACCTGTGCTTTGGGGTGTTGGATTAGGTCACGGTAGGCTGCCCATTTGTTCAAGTCATCGTCCCATATGGAACCCCCACATGCCAACTGGGGCCTATGTGTTAAATAGTTGGCTTGTAGAGCCTGTTTTGGTACGGGGAGCCGAACCGGGTCGCGTGGGTAAGTTCCCATTAGTGCCTTGGGCTCAACCTTGGGTTTGGAGTAGTACTGATCGGATTTATAGTATCGGGATACCTCACCGTGCGTGTAGTCGGCCGTGTCCCCGTCAGTGAATCGTACCCTGTAGTATTGGTTGGTTTGATCATAGCTTACAACCTCACCCTCATACCACCCGGAGTTGAACTTCTTCCTAACGATGGTGCCCACAGCCCAGGGGTGTCCCCGGCGGGCGCTGCGCTGTTGTGTGGGTAGCACCCTTGGAGGTTCGCGCGCATTCGCCGGCGTATTGTTTGATTTTGTATTGGGCCTGTTAGATACCCCCGGGGGTTCGCATGTTTCCACCCTTGGAGGTTCGCGCGTTTCTATGGCGGATTCTAACCCATTTTGCTTATGGCGTGTACCCAGCCGTAGTAGTTTTTGGATACTCCGTAGGGCCTCATTCACTTGGGTCCCTTGGTCTATATACGGGATTGGTGGATGGGGCTTACCTGCGACTTCCTTTAGGTCTTGGAGAATCATGAGTAGCCGGTCGGTAGAGGAGGTATGTGGCATATCGGTCTTGGGGAAAAATGCCAAGGTGTTGCTGATTCGGTTAGCGCGACTGGCCTCCCCGACACAGGTGTAATTTCTGTAGTGTTTAAGGGCCGGTCCGATGTAGTACCCCCTTGTGCCATGGTCTTGCCACGCACCTCGTTCTTGAGTCCTGTCCTGAATAATCACTCGACAGCCCATAGGGGCGAGTGGGTGCTTGTTGTAGTCGTAGACTCCGCGCCTGAGTTCGTATGCCGATAGTTTCGGCTGTGTGCGCGATGCGCGTAGTAGATTGAGTGTAATGAGGGCCTGTGGGATCAGCAGGTCCCAATCATCTACTGGGAACTGGTCATCCACCCCGTTCAATCCCGCAATAAAGTGGTTCTTGAAGGTCTGAATTGCCCTTTCCGCATGGTTGAGGCGATGGTCCACAGGTGACGCGAGTTGGTAATCTAGGTTGTTCTTCGTGATGTACGCAATGAGTTTCTTGGAGGTCTCGTTGTCCATACGTACTATTTTTGCGTTCACGTTGTCCTCTTTCATGCGTGCGTAACAAGCCGTGAACCCTTGTAGGAGGTCTTCGCTCTTGCGTGACTGGATGGGCTTCACGTCGATGTAGTTGGAATTGTAGTCGTACATGAGGAATACGTACTGGTGTCCACGACGAGACGTGACTGGGTATCTCCCCGGCAGGTCCCACGCGATGAGTTCCTTTGGTTCTTCTTTGGCGCGCGGCCCTGCGTGGTTGGTTGGTTGCATCTCGTTTGCTGATACTATGTCTACGCTGACGTTGTGCATCTTCTTTCGGTCGCATCGGGCCGGCTCTGTATCTATGGTTGGTTTGTTCTTTGGTTTCTTGCGCGTGCTTTGGATGCCTTGGCGGACCATTTGTAGGTTTCCCATAGTCGTTTCTTCGGTGAGTGGGAGGTATCGGTTGACTCGTTGAGCCATGAGGCCGGGCCACGTGGCAAATGATCCGCGCTCAATAGCTCGGATCCATGTCTCTTTGGTGGGATACCCTGCAGCCGCATGGTAGAATCGGATCAGCTTGGGGATGGCTTGAATCTGATATGCCCCTGCCCCCGTGTGTATTGGGAATTCGGTTTCGTTATTGTTTTGGACGGCGCTGGTTACGCCGTTTGTAGTTTTGTTTTCGTTATTGTTTTGGTCAGCGCTGGTTACGCCGGTCGTAGTTTTGTTTTGCGGGGGGGGGGGGGGGGGGGGGGTCCGTCACCCTTGGAGATTTAGCTGTCCCTGTTGGTGGGTCGGGCTGATGGAGGGGAACCATGTATAGGTTTCTTAGGGGGTCTCGGTGACCGGTAAGAACGACGCGTTGGTTGGGACCGAGCACAGTCACGTTGTCTTTTGAGAACTCTACTTGGCATCCGGAACCGCAGAGTTTGGGCACTGATACCAATGGAAGTTCGACTTCAGCAAACTTGTGGCATCCGCGGGCCGACGGGGGAAGTCGGGGTAGGTCTAATTGGTCTGTCGCCATTGATAACATCTTGGTCCCATTCGCACATCCCACGGTCAGTGCCCCCGGTGTGTCTTGGTGTGCCCCACCCTGGTATGTCGTAGGGACAAAATGGTCCGTTGCCGCTGAATCTAGTGCTCCATACCCTGGTGGGGACCTGGTGTGGAACGCGACATCATGCGTGAAGGTAACAGCGCGTGGTGGCCGCGGCAATGTTTCGCTTGAGGGATCACGTAGGATACTGAGTAACTGTGGATCATGATTACTAGGTTGTTTATGTATGCTACTTTTGTGTTCCCTCCCACACCGTCAAGAGTGTAAGGGCGCGTCAACTATCGTGGTTCGGCCGTTGTTGGGGACGGGTCCATTCCACTGTAGCCATCGTTCGGTGTTCCTGGTGGCTCCACCCATCTGGTTGTCGAAGGTGGCTCCCTCCTGGTGTCCAGCCTTGTTGCGTCGCCTGTAACAACTCCGACCGTCGTGAGTGAGATTCACTCCACACGAGTGACAATAATACTTGTATTGTTTCCACCCTTGGAGTGATGGTTGACGTGTGTCGGACCTGCTGGTGGTACGGCTAGCGTCTGCTGCCTTGAGCCTATTTACGTCGGCTTGGAGGACGGCCATTGCCGTTTCTCATTGGTTGGACATTGTCATTGTCGAAGCTGCTGTGGCTGTCTCAGTGACCTGTGAATAGATTTCATGGCATACGTTGGCCAGATCACGTTGTTTGTTTTCGAGGTCGGTGAACCGTTGATCGGCCTCTATATCGGCTAGGTTTGCAGATGATGTGTTGTTGTGGTAACTACTGAATAGTTCCTTCAGGCGTTGTCCCCAGAATTTTTTGTATTGGGTGAATCCGCTCTTGACTAGCGTGGCTCGGTATTTCTTCCAGTCCTCGTCTACTCGGTGTAGCGTGACGGGGTCGTGTTTGCTGCGGGCAAAGGCCTCGCGAGAGTAATCTATCATCTGCGCGTCTGTGACGTTTGCGGTCTCTGGGAGAAGATTGATTTGGTATTGGTATTTTGTAAGTTGGCGAAAGTATTCCTTGGGCCCGATCGGGCTCGGTGTGTAAGTCAACGCATGCATTTTCTTAGTGAGTTCGCGTGTGAGCTGGTGCTGTGCGTCGGTCGTACATAGGTCTTCCTCCATGGCTCGGAAGGCCTCGCGCACAGTAGTCCCTCTGGGGAAGGCGTCCGAACCTGGGTTCTTCAGGTCTCCAAGCATATTGGGGAATTTTCTGTCTGTAATCAGTAGGGCCTCCCTGTCGTACTTGTTCCATTCTACATATAGGGCTCGACTACGCTTCCATAGTTTGTATGCGTCGGAGGTGAGTTCGATGGAACTATCGAGTTCTCGTGGTTCCTGTGGAGCCTCGGGGAACGGCGCTTGGGAGTCCCTCGCGTGGTATTGTGCTTCTGACTCCAGTAGGAAGGCGTAGCCCCCTCCTTGGATATATTTGATGGAGGGTACTTCGGCTAATGCGTTGGCTAGTGCCTTCTTGAACTCATATACCTCTATGCTGGATGGTATTGCTATTGGCTTCGTCTGTGCCTCGTCCAAGTGGTCCTTGAGCGACGCATGATGGTCTTTCTTCTTGGACATCTCGTCGTCAGTATCACTATCATCACTGTCCTCAGTATAGTCGTACAGTAACCTGTTCTGAGTTTGTAATTGTGTGTTTTGTTCTTCGGTGTACTCGAGGAAATCCCTGTGGTAATGTTCGAGCTCTACCAGTTGGTCTCTCAGGTCCCTGATCGAGGTGGAGCCTATGTTTCTGGAATTGTCGATGCTGGTGTCAGGGGTAACTCCTCTTGTAGTGGGGCTGGGGATTCCTTCGGTTTGTGTTCCCTCTGGGATTGGGGTGTGCTAATCTTATTGATAACTAATAAGACCAAAGCTGTACGGCAATCTCGGTTAAGTTGGTTACTTTTAGTTATTTTACTTTACGTTGCTCTTTTTACGGTGTTGGAAAGAGTTATCAATAAGATTATGATCGAATTGTTTCTGGACCATATTGTTCTCCTTTTTTACTAATTTGTTTTCCTTTCAAATGGGGGTACGTGGGCTTGCTCTTTCACGTACCTCTGTTCATCGCTTTAAGTATCTTTTTGATACTCACCAGCGCATATGTATTATTTACTTATTGCGCCCATCTTGTGATAAAAGCTGAAAGTGTTTTACGTAATACGTAAAACTGAATACGTAAAATGTTTTACGTTAAGGCCGTCTTACGTAATACGTAAGATTTACGTAACCGTATCACGTAATACGTAAAACGGTCGTGGATTTACGTATTTCGTACACGTAGAACGTATAACGTATTCACGCTTGGTTTAGTAATCCAATACCATAGTATGAACACTATTCATCCTGAAATTGCAGTCAATGCCACACATTTGCACTCAAAACTGACTAGGAATCACTATTTTGGTACATGCATGTCCAGGGACAAACATTATTCTAACATTTATACTGACTGAAGTATCAGTCTGTTTCTTGTCCAGTTTGTTTCATAGTCTACCCCATCCATAGTATGAGCAATATTCATCCTGAAATTGCAGTCAATGCCACACATTTGCACTCAAAACTGACTAGGACTCACTATTTTGGTACATGCATGTCCAAGGACAAAAATTATTCTAAAATTGGTGGAGTTGTTAGTTGAACGTTTAACACTAACCCTAAGAGTTGACAACGTAACCTTCTAGACGGAGTTTATGTGGGGGGGGGGGGGTTGGGGGGGGGGGGGGAAATACGTAGAAATATTAAAAAAATCTGTTTTTAACAAGTAGACTTGGTACAAACGCTACGACTAAAAATCGCTAAAAAGCTTAGCCAAACATTTATTTACAGAAATGAGACGCTTCTTCTAAAAGCAATAGTAATATCTAGTGGCGCGCGTTCATTTTTATGGTAGCAAACTCTCATTTTTTTGGTTGCAAGTAACCATAAAATTTAACCTGAATACAGATAAAAATCATACAATTCTCATCGTCGTCATCATCGATACAATCGAATTTTATGAGAGAGTTGGTGAGAAATACAATCAGACTTTTTAGATTTGGTACAATTTGTACATGAATGAGTCGGACTTGATGTACTTACAGCTATCTACTCTCATACGAATCGAATTTATGCGATCGAAAAAGACGCGAAGGAAAGATACCTCAATTAAAATAACAGCTTTTTACCTGATTCTTCTGGCTATGCCTGCGCGCGCACGCGCGCGCATGCCAGCCGCGGATAAGGGACAGACCATAAAAACAAAAAAAGGGTAAAGGACGGACCAAAAAAACGGAAAAAGCACAGACCATAAAAAAGGAAAAAGGACAGACCATAAAAAAGGAAAAAGGACAGACCATAAAAACGGAAAAAGGACAGACCATAAAAACGGAAAAAGGACAGAACATCAAGTACATGTCAAGCAGTACAAGTACTACTACAGGTACTACTACTAGTAGTAATGCAAGTACCACATAGACAGTACACACTAATTTGCAATTAAAAAATAGAAAATCAGATATTTTGTGTGATTGAACCATGAATATTGTTCCTGTTATGGATGAGATGAATCATGAAAGAAACAGAAGTGAGTTATCTGTCATAGTTTGTGTGTCACCACATAATTAGTGCATTGGGGTACTGGATTTGGAGAAAAAATACACACTAATTTGCAATTAAAAAATAGAAAATCAGATATTTTGTGTGATTGAACCATGAATATTGTTCCTGTTATGGATGAGATGAATCATGAAAGAAACAGAAGTGAGTTATCTGTCATAGTTTTATTAAATTCCTTTCGTGTCTAGGTTGATAGAGGTACGAGATTTGAAATAATGAGACCTCGCGAATTACTAGGCTCATTCTTACGATCGAGTCCGATACTTAACTGGAAGAAAAAGAATCGATAGCTCATTCTTACGATCCAGAATCGGTACTTAACTGGAGAAGAAGAATCGATCGTCACCCAAGTTTGATACTTAGTGATCCAAGGAAGAACACATGCCAGATATTAGCATATGCTATATTTTGTTAAGTGTTCTGTTTTCAAGAAAAGACAGCAGAGGTTCGAAGCGCTGCTCACGAACTTGTTACTTGTTTTCTGCTGTATAAAATACGTGCTGTATTAGCGGCAACACGTTACACGTTATATCGCATTGTATTAGCGGCAACGCGGTCTTTAAAGTGCTATCTTGCTCCCCAGCAAGATAAAGCGCATACTTTTAGATTATTTGATTATTCAACCTTAAACCTTGCACCGGACGCCTCCTTTGCGTCCCATTTGTAGAACTACAAGCCTAAGATCTAACTGATTGCGTCGATTGGTTCGATAGTCAGAATAGATCTGATTGGATTCGCATCCAGTCGTAGTGGATATCAGAGAAATATTAGAACACAAAAGACCGGCACCCCAACCGGCCTGCAGCTAAAGCTCCCGTTGCTCTTCCTTGCCTTTGGATTGAATCAGCTCAACAGCCAGTTTCAGAAGGAAATTGACAGATTAACAGTCGCAAGCTTGTTGAAGCTTGCAAAAGAAGAAGACGACGCAGCAGGAGCACCCTACGACGACGAAGGAAACAACCCGACAGCAGATCATCGATCGATCGACTACGGCCGACGACCGATAGTTCTCTGATCTGATTACATAAACTGCATTCACGCCGTATCTCATCGAAGACGACTCCACATCCCTATTGACGAAAGACGAAAGTGGAGACGATAGCAGCGTTACAGCCACCACTGGATCCATCCTCTCATGACGGACATCCCTGTCGCCTCCAGAACCCAAAGCAGGTCGACAGGACGAAGCAGGTCCACCGGATTCCAAACACTTCAACCTGGGAGCGCTGCAACCACATCCCTACTGCCTGCAACGGACATGGTCGACCCACAGGACAGGTTGCACGACAATGAAGAAGAAAGCACACCTATCGAACACCTCTTCCCATCGTTTGACCGACCACTAGCCACCTTCTTGCATGAAATCTTTGACATACCGAAGGAACGAACTGACGCCCTGTGCGAGGCTCTCATTGCTGGAAGGCTCAAGACATGGCTAGCCTTCTTGTACATCGAGAACATTGGCGATCTAGCTTTCCTCAAGGGGGGCGTAAGAACACCACTTTACCGACATGTACAGATGTCCATACAGCAAGTCATCGACTTCGGGCAACATCTCACAGCACAAGGACTAGACTCGGAGGATAGAACCCATTATACCAAGGACGCCTTTCAGAGCTACTGTTTTGGTGCTGTCAGAGCCAGAAGAGCATCTGGAACGGATATTGAAATCACCAGCACGCGCAACAGCACCGGCACACCTCGACGACAACAGGAAAGATCCTCCAAGCCCATCGAACAGCTTAGATATGAATCCTGGACCAAGAAATCAAGGGATGAAACCACCTTTCCAACTCTGCAAAATGATGCAAGGTTTGAACGCTGGCTTGTCAAATTCAAGGCAAAGCTGGAAACATCTGACATAGATACTCATACATTCCTCGATCCAAACTGGCCTGATATACCACTCGTCGGGTATGAAAAAGCTCTTCATGACAAGCAATGTGCTTTCTTCTGGACTCTCGTCCTACATGCCCTCCAGAGTGATCTCTCCTACTCCTGCGTGCTCAGCCATACCTCCTCAAGAGATGGCAGACAAGCCTTCTTTGATTTTGTGTCATTGCATGACAGATCCAAATCCAAAGTCTATGACACCTCCATTGTGATGCAACACCTATTGGACATTGACTTGAGGACATGGAAAGATACCAAGGTCAAGTTTATCACCCAGTGGTTTGCCCAGTTGGAACACCTCAACACACTACGCAATCCACAGAGGCCACTTGATTTTGATACTGTCAAAACACACCTTTGCAAGGCCTGTAGTAGCAGCTTCCAACTCAGTGAACAGTTCTACAAAGTTGACGATCCCCCTGCAGCACAGGACTTGACTAAGTTTAGACAGCATGAAGCCGTTGCTATCAGTGAATTGAAAAATATCCCTCCTCCTTGAAGCAACCAGACTGGATTCCCAGGCATCACTGTCCCAACCTCGAAATCGAATGTCTGTAAAGGCCAATTCGCATGATCTATCCTCTGTGACACAATCCACATATTCTGCTATCACTGATGACTCAGTCTCATATTTACCTCCCATTGATTTTGATGGTGACTACCAAGACTACGCTGTTTACAAAGCTGGAAGAACACCAGATCCAACCACAAGGCTGCCATCTGTCGTTTGGAAGACTCTTTCCAAACATGGTATGAAGCACTGGCTTGGTTTCACAGCTGATGACAAGAAGCGCCTAGTTGCCTGCCTTAAGCCTGAGCTACTTGATACTGCATTACCACCAGATCCCAATTCTAGCAAACCAATCACACGTCGGGCTTATGAACACCATACTGACGAGCAGGTCCCCTCACCTGCTGGTGAGCAGGTCCTCTCGCCTGCTGACGAGAAGCTCAGCCAGATCTGCGTTCCATGCATCCCTTGGTGTATACAAGTCATCTTCTCAATCAGACACCAGGCCTCTCAAGTCTTCTGTTTCTCCTGCACACCCAGCTCGATTTCTTGCAGACAACCCTGATATTACTTTACAAGAAAGAAGGCAATGTCTATGTTCCTGTTGAACAAACCTCACGATCAGCGAATTTTCACTATTGGGCACCACTGGAATGTGAATCTCCTGTTTCACCAGCACACCCCATGGCTACTTATCACTCAAGCAAAACTGCTGTATCCACACCTGGTTCTGCTATGGTTCACAGAGGTGCAAATGGGTGTATCATCGGAAATGACGCATGTCTCATCTCTAAAGATATTCCCCCCAGATATGTCAACGTAACTGGTATAAACAATCACCAAATCCAGAACATCCCTATTGCAACATGCGGCGCCTACTCTGTCTCCAACAGAGGACCTGTCATTATCATCTTTCATGAGAGTGCATACACCGGACAACACCCATCTATCTTGTCTTCCCCTCAGATGGAAGCATACCACTCGACCGTGGATGATTCATCTATCAAGACAGGCGGATCCCAAGTCATTACCACTACTGATGGTCATGTCTTTCCACTCAGTATATGCCATGGCTTACCTTATCTCGCTATGCGCAAGTATACCAGTGCAGAATTTGCTCTTCTTCCCCACGTCATCATGACAAGTGATCAGCATTGGAACCCCCCATCTGTACTGGATAACGCATATACTCCACAGGATGATACCTTCATTCAGAAATACCCGCCTATGGCCACATCACTTCCATATCCAGATTATGATGAATTCGATATCAACATTGGCACATCTTCTACCGTCACCTCATTTTTGTCCAACAGCACTACCTCGTCCCTCCAAGCTTTGGATGTTCCTGATACTTCATTTTGGTTTAGCCCCACTGATTATATCCATCAGAAAATCTTGAGTCGGTGCTCCAATCAGTCTCCTTCCACCTCCATTATCGGTGCCGCCCATGTACAGTCCCCCACTGATATTGATTACTTGTCTCTCAAGCCCTTCTTTGGATGGATTTCCCTTGATCGTATCAAGGCCACCTTCACCAATTCCACCCAGTATGGCTCACTCTCCACTAGTCCAGATGGTAACATATTCAAACGATTCCAATCCCCACAGCCGGCCATGAATGTCCGACCTTTCAATGATGATGTCCTCTCTGATGTTGTATATTCGGACACCCCTGCCGTCAATGGTGGCTCCAAGATTGCTCAAGTTTTCTTTGGGCGAAAATCTCATATCATTCATGTTGAAGAAATGAGGACTACTGCTGACTTTCTCCCTTGTCTCCAAAATTTTGTCCGGCAATGGGGTAGACCACTTAGACTGCTCTGTGATCATGGGTCCTACCAGTCCAGCAAATCTGTTCTTGACTACCTCAAGATGATGTGGATTGGCTTATGGCAAAGTGAACCATACCATCAACACCAAAATCTCTTCGAACGTCGGTACCAGACCTTCAAACGCATTGTCAATAGAACCATGGATCGCACGGGCACTCCACCACACCTCTGGCTTCTATGCATGCAATATGTTGGTCGACTCATGAATCATTTGTCTCATCCCACTCTATCTGACAAACAGCCCTTCTATATTGCTACTGGTATCATTGGTGACATCAGCCCCTACCTTAGTTTCTTCTGGTTTGAGCCCGTCTACTACAAGACTCCAGATACACAGTTTGGCTCTCAGACCACTGAATGCCTTGGTCACTTTGTTGGCATTGCTGAGCATGTTGGTAATAGCTTATGTTTCACCATCTGGGATCCCATCACCAATAAGCTCCTTGATCGCTCTGGTGTACGCACTGCTTTAACCCCCGAGCATCGCAACAAGCGCGCTGGCTTGTTCACTGATGATGGCTTTCTTGCATGGCGCAAGGCCAAAGATGCCTCCATCACTCCTAAATCTTCTGGTGATAGTCCCTCCTTTCGACACCCTACCCCACCCCGTTCAGTCACAGAATCACCTCCTCTGTGCATTCCCTAGCCCTACTTGCCTACCTTTCTTTATTCCAAGGTTCCTAATACCAGAAGCTATGTACCTTCCCCACTCCCTAACAACTATGGGGAGATTCTTGATGGCCCTCCAACCCCTCACATCTTCAGCAAAACCCCTGACGGCGTCCCTGTTACTGAAGATGATTTTGGCCCCACTGAGCTAGCATATTTTGATGTTAGTGAAGCCACACCTCCACCCATCAATCCTGCTACCCCATCTGTTGGCCCATCTAAAGTAGTTGTTACTGATGAAGAAGGCAACGCCCAATTTGACGATGATGGCACACCCATCACCATCCCTGCTATCCCTGTTGCTGAATTGCAAGGCCGATCTTTTCTAATGGCCCTCCCTGATGGCACACAGAAAAGAATGACAGTTGTTGACATTGAAAACAGTCTTGAGCAAAACAACGACTTCATCAAGTTCAAGTGCAAACATACGGATGATGAACTTGAAGATATCATAGCCTACAATGATGTCATGAATAACATCCACAGGGATGTAACTCAAGAAGATGGCAAACCTTGGTCCTTTTGACGCATACTTGGTCATCAAGGTCCGCTTGACAACAAGCACCCACAATACAAAGGTTCCAAATACAACCTATGGATTGAATGGGAGAATATGGAAAGGACATACGAACCCCTATCCAACGTAGCTACCGATGACCCGGTCACTGTAGCCAAATATGCAAAAGACAACAACATGCTTGACAAACCTGGTTGGAAACATCTCAAACGCATTGTTTCCCTTGCTCGAAGAACCAAGAAACTAGACAGGCTTATCCACCAAGCCAAGCTTCGCTCATTCCGCACCGCTCCTCAGTACCAGTATGGATTCAAGGTACCTCGAAATCATGAAGAAGCCATCCAGTTTGATACAGCAAATGGCAACACCAAATGGCAGGATGCCATAGCGCTGGAAATGTCACAGCTTCAAGAATATGACACCTTTATTGACAAAGGTATCTACAAGGTTAGCAATATACCCATTGGCTTCCAACAAATCAAGGTCCACATGATTTATGCAGTCAAGCACGATGGCCGACACAAAGCCCGGCTAGTTGCAAATGGTAATCTCACTGAAGCTCCCATTCACAGTGTGTATGCAGGAGTTGTTTCACTTCGAGGCTTGCGCATGTGCCTATTCCTTGCTGAACTGAATAGCTTAGAAGCATGGGGAACCGACATTGGGAATGCATACCTAGACGCTGTTACCTGTGAGAAAGTATGCATCAAGGCTGGTGCTGAATTTGGATCACTAGAGGGTCACCTACTAGTGATTTACAAGGCTCTATATGGACTCCGATCATCTGGCAAGTGTTTTGGTGATATGCTCGCTGCCTGCCTCATTGAACTAGGTTTTGAAAGATCCAAGGCAGAGCCTGAAATCTTTATCAAGCCTGGCAACAACAAACATGGGGAGCCAGTATACGAGCTGATATGCACATATGTTGACGACCTTTGCTTATGTATGGCCAATCCTGAAACCTTCCTGGTAGTCCTGCAGTCTGCACCTTACAATTTCAAATTAAAGGGCTCTGGTCCAATGAACTTTCATTTGGGATGCGGTTTCGAAAGAGATGAACATGGTGTGCTATGCATGAACCCCATCAAGTTCATTGAGAAAATGGAGGCCTCATATGAACAAATGTTTGGCTGTAAACCCACCACCAGGTTCCATTCACCCCTTGCTGAAAATGACCACCCAGAGCTAGACTCATCATCATTAATAAGTGATACTGATATCCAAAAGTATCAAAGCATGGTGGGCTCACTCCAGTGGGTCATTGCCATTGGACGGTTTGATGTGCAGACTGCTGTCATGACCTTATCAAGCTTTTGCGTGCAACCTAGAGAAGGCCATTTCAATAGAGCCAAACGGATCTACGGATATATTTCCAAGTTTCGTCATTTCAAAATCAGATTCAGAGTGGGCATACCAGATTTTGTACTCACTGAAGGCAGCAGTACCGACTGGTCCAATACCGTATATGGGGAGCACTCTGAAGACCTACCAAGCGATGCCCCTAAACCCCTAGGGAAGGTAGTTGTATTGTCACATTTCTATGATGCAAACTTAATGCATGACATCCTAAGTGGTAAACGTCACACAAACGAGATTCAGGGTTATTTCAGAATCACGCGCATATTTGGGTCGAACTCCACTGGTCCCCCTTTGTAATTTCACCCTATTTATTAAAATTAATGTCGAACTCATAATATTTTTATGCACATTTCATTTTCCTACCCCACTGGCATCTGTTTCCGAAGTAGTGGCATGTTACTGAATTTTATGCCTGAAACAAACAGTGCATGGTCGCAATTTTTCAATCTCCATCGTTTCTCCATTTTTATTGTTATTACTGGCTATCGTACGGCTTCAGCAGTAACGATGGTCCGCACTCCCAAATATCAGGTATATTGTTTACGTTGCTACCGTGACTCTCCTTTGATCACTACTGGTTACGGAAAGCAGAAGGTTACCAAGAAGAAGAAACCCCCCTTGTTTACAGCGCGACGAAGAAAGAAAACGGGAGTAGTTGTTTCTCCCGGTCTTCGGGACCATATTGTGAATGACGCATCATGCTATTCTTATTTCACGCAATCTTCGGGGATAGTAGATTTTGCATCTTGCGTATTCATTAGAAAAAAGAGGAAGAAGCTTGAGGATGTTAGTCAACAATTAGGTCTAACGAACACCAGTAACGGTCCACAGAGTAGTGACGGCGCATTACCAGAGGTGCTTGACAATCAAGTTATGTATGACCCTTCTGTCGAATCGATTGGGCGTGCCTTGATTGGTCAGGAATTATCAAACATAGACGATGACAATGATTCCGTCTCCGATGACAATTTTTTCTTTCCTAACAATGACGATGAGGAAGAAGGAAGTGAGATCATAGAGGCCCCCCACTCTTCGATTGTCAATGATGAAGAATGCATCAACGTTGATGTTGACGATTCCCATCGTGCTTCAAACGCGCTATTAATTACGACACCCAATGTAGGGAGGAACATATCTGACGAATTGAAGGTCAAGATCAAGTTAATGAAAATCATGCGGAATCATAGCATACCCTTAGTTGCCGAGAAGGAATTGTATGAATGGGCTATTGAATCGGAGCGGCTTAATTTATTTTCATGGACTAAAGGCAATCTCATAAAGACCAGGGCAAGTGTTATGAAGGAGATTTCCGCAACTGTGCCTGAAATAAAAGGCGATGGGTTTGAACCTCATCTTATTGACTGGTGTTCTAAGAAATCACAGAATGCTGATGTTTCCAGTCGCAAACAAATCTACGTCCGGTCGTTCCAAAAAGCACTTCATTCCCTATTAACAAATGTGACTTTGGTGAAGGAAGATAATCTGTCATTCCCCCATGCTGAAGACCCCACCTTACCAGTCCGTTATCCATTACTTCAAGGGAATATTGATATTGACGAACTGCATCACGGTGAATGGTGGATCAACACTTGGGAGAAGAGATGCAAATCTGGATCGAATGAAATTCTGGTTCCTATTATTCTCTACATGGATGGAATTGCAATTGACAATAGTGGTCAAACCACTCTTACCCCACTGAACATGACTCTTGGCATATTCAACACCCTAACTCGAAACTCCCGGCCGGATGCGTGGGAGGCTATATACTATCACCCAACATGTCCCGGTGATAAAGGTGCCGAATCAATTGACAATGTGAACAATCTTCACTCTGGCCTTCGTTTGGCTCTTTCATCTTTGAAAGATGCCTGCAACCTAACGGATGGTATTGAATGGTCTAATTTGCCGTGGAACAAGACGAAAATGGTCGGTTCGAATGAAATTTGCGGTTGCTTATTTCATAGGTGATACTCCCCAGCACGACCAACTTTGTGGTCATTATCAAACGTCGAATTCAAAGATGATCTGTAGGCATTGCAATTGTCCCAGAGCACTTGGTATTAACGCTCGTGTGAATGTTTTGAAGGTTCCTGTTTCACTTAAAAGTGGTAACATGCAAGTGTCTAAGCACCAAAATGGGGATGAGTACCAATCCATTCGGCTCTGGAATATATCTGATTTTACTGCTCCAATGGTTGGCGAAGGAGTGAATGTTGAACAGTATTTCAAAAACATTTCTCACCATGGTGTACATAACGGCAATGCTTTTTATGATCTTGATTTTGGGGAAAACCCACATAATATTCATCTAGCGTCTCCCGGAGAGAGACTGCATATGCACCAACTTGGTTGCGCAAAGCGTGCAGCAGAGACGTTCTGCGAGGACTTTTTAGGCAATAACCAGCGGCTTCTTGGTGAGATGGAAAGGTTAGCCAGTTACTACGGTGGTGCTGTCCAGAGGCAATCCGATCGTGACTTCCCACGAACCAATTTTTCAGAATCAATACATACAGCGAAGAAGGAGGGTAACCAGTACATTGGAATGCTTTATATTCAGATGCTGTCACTTCTGTCTGCTGGAGGTCGTCAATTGTTGTTGTCTCGAAAGACTCCTTCCAATCTCGAGAACAAGAGCAGAAAGTGTGAAGAGGAAATTGACCGACGTATTTACGCCATTGAGTTGTTGTTGGGTATGGAAGAGTTCCTAAAGTATGCTGGAACGTTCGACGAGGTTTTCAAACAAGACAAGAAAGGTGTTTTGAATGTGGACAAAATGGTTGTTCTTTTCATTAACTGTATAAATAACAATCTTCAACGAAGTAAGGGAGAGGGTAACAATCTTGTGAAGAATCACATGTATTTTCATTTATCACAGTACATGAGATTATTTGGTCCTCCAACTGGGTGGGACTCTGCCGCGAGTGAGAGCAATCATAAAACTGAAGTGAAGGCTCCTGCTAAGAGAACTCAACGAAACAAGTCCACACTTATCAAGCAAACTTGCAACCGAGTGATGGAGTATCGAACTATTGATCGACTTGACCGTGAATTTGATTTGTTCGAACATAGACCCGTAACCGGACCAAATCATCCTAAGGAGGGTGGTTGGTCAGGTGGGTCTTCGTTTTGGATTGGTGTGATGAATGGTCTCCCTTACATGAAGTGGGATGAAAAAAAAAACTCAAGTTTACCCTGGTTTCCATCTGATGTTCTCAAATTTTGTTGTGACGTGGTCCTACCGGCTGTGGGCAGCAGCAAGGTTTTTGGAACCACGGAGCACAAGAGGTATGACCAATCTCGCGAGATGAAATTATTGTTTCGTGCCCACCCATCGTTTAAGTCTGATTCTGGACAATTGTCCAATGTATGGTACGATTGGGCTAATTTTCAACTCGACCTCCTTGATGGACGTGGACTGAAAGTTTATCCATGTCAGATTCTGTGCCTGCTTTACCTCGAAGGTCCGTTCCCCGTGGGTAGCTCCGTTAGTGGTTTCGAATTAGTGCACGATGGTTATTATGCCGTCGCTCGTTGCTTTGTTTCTGCAGACCCCATACCGAGCAAGAGGGACAAAGGAAAAAAACACCATCATGCGTTGGTAAAGCTAGGTGAGCTTCGGAACAAATTGTATTTGTTCGACTGCAACGCCATTGAGTCCGAAGCTGCCGTTGTTAGAAACCATGGTAGTCCTGACCAATATTTTGTGCTGGGTAATCGTGAACAATGGTTGTTTAATTTCCGCGAGACAATGGCTTCACTGGAAAAGAAGGATTTACAATCAATAGTACGAGATGGTGAAAACAGCACATGACTTCAATGAACAAGTTTATTATCTTTTCCCGTGTTTTGGATTGTATACTAGTATGGTACAATCATACCCCCCTTCTCAGATGTATTTTGCGTTTTTTAATTTTCTGTAACGGCGTTGCACCAAATGCCCTTTTCCCGTGTTTTGGATGGTATACTAGTATAATACAATCATACCCCCTTATCATGTTTATTTTGCGTTTTTCTATTATCTGCAACTGCGTTGCACCAAATGCCCTTTTCCCGTGTTTTGGATGCTGGTTTTCCTGTATATTTTGTGTTTTTCTATTTTCTGCAACGGCGTTGCACAAAATGCCGTTTTCCCGTATTTTGGATGGTATACTAGTACAGTACAATCATACCCACCTTTTCATGTGTAATTTGCGTTTATCTATTTTCTGCAACGGCGTTGCACCAAATGCCCTTTTCCCGTTTTTTGGATTGTATACTAGTATAGTACAATCATACCCCCCTTCTCATGTTTATTTACCGTTTTTCTATATTCTGCAACGGCGTTGCACCAAATGCCCTTTTCCCGTTTTTTGGATTGTATACTAGTATTGTACAATCATACCCCCCTTCTCATGTTTATTTAGCGTTTTTCTATATTCTGCAACGGCGTTGCACAAAATGCCCTTTTCCTGTATTTTCGACGGTATAGTACTAGTACGGTACAGTCATAAATTTTTTGTCATGAGTATCAAGTTATTATTATAATGGATTACTTCTTAGTATAGTTTTGCGCGATACATAGGCGCTCATAATATAACACCCTTCGTATTTGGGATTCGAACAGCTATGAAACACTAACGGATTAAAGAGCAGAGTATCCCCAGAACGCAACGGCACTTTGATGCGGTACGTTGGGAAGACAAAATAATAAATCACTTCGTCAGCATGCACTCCCGACGGAGCTATGACTGTTAAACGAGTATAATACATGTCATCATCAACATGGCATCGAGAATGGTAATTTCGACCAATCGAAAAAGCTAATGCCTGTTTCCCAATGGCATTGAGCTGCGTACGAGTCAGAATCTGAGACAACACATCCATTTCATCCTCAACAAATGGTTCGATGTGTGTTAAACTATGATGCATATGCTTCACAATTCTCACTGTCGTGTGTTCCAGCTCCAGTTTCATGTTTGGTTTCACATGACTTTTGAACACGTACTCACCATTGTTGGAAGACAATCTTTCTGGTCTAACTCCAATGATAGCATAATCATCGTTGATACTGCCGCGCTTCTGACCTCTGGCAACTGTCGGTTTGGATCCAACAATTTCCGGAGCAAACTTTCTTAACAGTTTGATATTATTCTTCGTAGCAAGGTGTCGCTTGGCAAATTTTCTGGAAACTTTTGCGAAAATGCGCAACGACGGATTATTCTCGTCAAACGCAACAATATGCTCGTCGTTTCTACTATCCAATCTATCGAATTTATCTATCAACAAAGCCTGTTCCGGTTGATACTTTTTCTTTCCTCTTATTTTGCCACCCCAGTTTGTCTCCATGTATTTTCCTTTGACCACAGTTGTTCTGTCTTTGTTTTTCAACGCTATTGTACTGACACAATCTTTGCAAGTACTATGCCTATTTGTCCTTTCCTTCTTCATTGGTTTTATGTCGGACAACTTTGTATAAGTTTTATGGCTCGTTGACACCGGTGATGCAATCCTAAGAAAGTTCGATGACATTCTCTGCTTTCTTCTTTTCTCATGTTTCCTATCTCTTTTTTGCTTCATAGCCCGGTCCGAGAACTGATTTCTTGTCATGGTTGGAGTACGTGTAGCAATTTGAAGCCAATGATTCGTTGCCGTTAGTTGTTGCTGTCGCCGCCGCTTGCCGCTGTTGTTCTCGCTGCTGCTTGGCGCTGCCGCTGCCACTGTGGCTGCCGATTGCCGCTTTGTTGCTCTCGCTGCTGCTTGGCGCTGTGGCTGCCGCTGCCGATTGCTTGCCGCTGCCGCTGTGTCTGTCGCTGCCGATTGCCGCTGTTGCTCTCGCTGCTGCTTGGCGCTGCCGCTGTGGCTGTCGCTGCCGATTGCCGCTGTTGCTCTCGCTGCTGCTTGGCGCTGCCGCTGTGGCTGTCGCTGCCGATTGCCGCTGTTGCTCTCGCTGCTGCTTGGCGCTGCCGCTGTGGCTGTCGCTGCCGATTGCCGCTGTTGCTCTCGCTGCTGCTTGGCGCTGCCGCTGTGGCTGTCGCTGCCGCTGTGGCTGCCGCTGTTGCTCTCGCTGCTGCTTGGCGCTGTGGCTGTCGCTGCCGATTGCCGCTGTTGCTCTCGCTGCTGCCAATTGCCGCTATTGTTGGTTTTGCTGCCGCTTGCCGCTGCCGCTGCGCCTCTCCCTGCCAATTGCCGCTGTTCCTCTCGCTGCTGCTTTCCGCTGCCGCTGTGGCTATTGCTGCCGATTGCCACTGTTGCTCTCGCTGCTGCCAATTGCCGCTGTTGCTATCTGCGGTTCAACGAGTTGTTGACGTTGTCAACGAGTTTATTGGAATATTTGGTATGATAATTGAACAAAATGGGTGAGTATCTATTGATGTAGTACAGTAAATAATAACAACAGAATAATATAATCTACATGCTACCAACGTACACCGTTTGCTTCCTTTCGTTGTTGTTGTTGATTGGTGGTGTTGCTGTGTTGTTGCCGTTGTTGTTACCTTCGATTCTGTGTTGACTTCGATTCAGTGTCGTGTTCGATTTGTTGTATCCTTTGCACCTATAGGAAAGATTTGCCACACCAGGAAAGATTGGTTCTTCCGATTCGTTGTTTCCAATCCCTTACGGTCCTATGAAAATGAGAAGAAAAAGAGAAGGAAGAAAATACATTATCAGGAATGCCAGAAGAAGGAAGATCATTGTCTTTCTCCTCTCTCATTCTTACCGTTGCGATTGCCAATTTCTAATCTGTTGTTTCCAATCTGTTATTCCGTTCCGGTCCTATGAAATAAGGAAGAAAAACATAAGTGAGGAAATACATTATCAGTAATGCCGGTCGAGGAAGTATTATCATTGTTGTCTATCTCATTCGTACCGTTGCTTGTTCTGATTCGTTTTACCGTTGATGTCACCGATACGTTGTTATTCGTTGTCGTTGTTCTTTCTGCTGCCGTTGATTTGCAGACTTGTAGTAATTCCTATGTCACGAAAAACAGGGACTTGTTCCTGTTGATATATAGGCAATTGATGCAGATTTTGTGCTTTCAAGATGTTTATGTAAGGCGGCCGTCCAAACAAGAATATCTTTCCAGCAACTAATCCCTAATCGAATGCTTTCTACTTCTTTTGCAGTACAAGGCTGTTATATCGGACTGAAATACCTGAGAACGGATCGTTGTGCTCGTGACATCGTCGCCCTAAGGCATGTGACGAAGAGGGTCGGATCCCACGTTCTCGGACGGAGTGTTGTTGGAAAGAAACAACACTCTACTCAGATAAGTTGGAAATTGATGTTTGTCGGAAAGTGAAAAAAAGTGACCGAAGTTAGTGAGCAACATACTTTCATTGTAAGCTAACTACTACGTACAAAGTACTTATATCAAACTTCGAACGTAAGGACGACATCGGTTCGATAGATCAAGTATCAACATTCGAACGTAACAATGACACCACCAGTTCCATACATTTTCTGCTAAGTAAACAACTTCGAACGTAAGAATGATATTGGTCCGTTAAGTATTATGTTCTTTTTTTTTTTGCAACGGCGTTGCAACAAATGGTCTTTTTGGTATTTAGCGTGATAAGAATGACACCACCAGTTCCATACATTTTCTGCTAAGTAAACAACTTCGAACGTAAGAATGATATTGGTCCGTTAAGTATTATGTTCTTTTTTTTTTTTGCAACGGCGTTGCAACAAATGGTCTTTTTGGTATTTAGCGTGATAAGAATGACACCACCAGTTCCATACATTTTCTGCTAAGTAAACAACTTCGAACGTAAGAATGATATTGGTCCGTTAAGTATTATGTTCTTTTTTTTTTTTGCAACGGCGTTGCAACAAATGGTCTTTTTGGTATTTAGCGTGATATGGATCATACAACAGTACAACAAACTTCGAACGTCAGAATTACATTGGTCCGTTAAGTATTTTACTTTTTGTTTTTTTTGCAACGGCGTTGCAACAAATGGTATTTTTGTTATTTAGCGTGATATGGTTCATACGTAGTTAGCGTCATGGTTCATACGATAGTACTGGTCATACCAAAGTACCTTTGTACCCCACAAAATGCACCAAATCATCGATCGGACCATTTTTTTTTTTGACAACGGCGTTGCAACAAAAGCCCTTTTTAGTATTTAGCGTGACAAGTTTCATACGACTGTACGTTTCTACACAAATTGCACCAATTCAGCGATCGGATCATTTGTTTTTTGGCAACGGAGTTACACCAACCAATGCCCTTTTCCCTATTTAGCGCTACTAGGTGTTCATACGACTGTACTTTTGTACACACAATGGAACAATTCAGCGATGGGGCCATTTTCCAAATTGGAAAATGTTCCTTTTTATCTTTTCTTCTTATCACCTTTCATTCCACCCAAAAAACCCTTTTTTCCGTTTTTCGGGAACGGCGGTTCCAGTTACAAAAAATGGTTTTTTGATCCCAACGGATTCACAGACAAATCCCCGCCCTTGCATTCGTCGTTGCAGGTTTTATTTGTCCAATTATTGCGACGATATTGTTTAACTCTTTCTCAGGTTAGTGGTAGAACGTCTTTACGAGAACAAGGACACGTTTACGGGCACCTTCTTCGTTTTCGATTTTTTGAGAAATGGTTTTTGAGACATGATTACCACTGTCGCGTCGCTACGTGAGTGGTGATATCTGGTGAAAGAAGTTTCAAGTTGTACTACTATCCTTCTTTCATTCAATGTTTGCTCGTAACTCGGGTAAACTAGATTCACACAACAGTGATTCTCATTGTTTTTGAAAAGAATTCACCGTGTAACGCGTACTGTACGAAAAGTCATAAGGGCAAATAACCTTATTCGTAAGGTTATTTAACTTGAGTGAATAATCGTCGGCGTTTCATGTGGTTTGTCTCTTTACCAAATTTCCCCATCAGCTCACTCTTCGAAGAATTAACAACTCTAAAACACTATCATGCCCTAAAATCTACGTACAACCTAGTACTAATCCTACATGATAAGGTACAATAACATGTGATATTTACTGAGAATATCACGGTGAATTACGGTAACAGAAAGACCGATCGAAGATGGTTTTGCGTGTGTTTTGTGTCTTAAGATTGCATGTGTTTTGTATGCTAAAAATTACACGATGACGACGAGTAATTTGACGACGAGTAATTAACCTGTCGATCAAAATCGACGAGGACGATTGAACTGTAACAACAGTTGTTCTACTCACTAAGTCAATCGATCGTAAGATCGATTGCATTTGTTTTATTACTGTTATGACGCACTTTTTCTAGTTTATCAGACCCACAGCACTCTACGAGCTGTGGAGGACCGAATGGCGTTCCCCAACGAAACGCAGTTGAGCTCGAAGACTAATCCGGAATAGCCTGATCAGCTACCGGCATCAACCCTCAAGGATGTAAAAGAGGCAGTTGCCTGTGGAGCCCTGGAATAGACCAACACCAGGGCGGTCTCCCTGAAAGAAGAGACCAAAGAATCGAACCAAGGTGGTGGCTCCACCGGGTTTCGAGATCCAGCAAAAACAAGCAAGGGAAAAGATGCTGGACGGCTCAGTCGAAAGAGCCGCCCAGGTTGGCATCAGTTGAAAGGAATCAATATCCAAGAACACTGATCTTTCACTGAAAACAAGAACGACGTGAGCTAGAAGATTGAGCCTCAAGTATTATGTGGTGGGAAACAAACCGCGAAAAACATCTGCGGTAGGAACAGATTGCGAAAGAACAGATTGCGAAAGAACATCTGCTCTAGAATCGAGAACACCAAATCTCGAAGAAAGAAAGATCGCAAAGATCCAAAAGGAAAAGAGAACACTAAATTCTCAGGAAACAATTTTTCAATCTTTCACCGCAGAAATACAGAATGAGCAAAATCCCAAGAAAGGATAGGAAAGCTCACAATCTTGATTTGCAACAAAAGCAAAAGCTCACACAAAACTAACTAACCGGAACGAAAATTCGATCCGGATAAATACAAAACAGATAAGCAGACCACCTGACAGTCACCAACGATAAATACCCATCCCTCACATCCAAACTTCGATTAAAATTACACTCTCTTTATCCACATACCATCCTCCGAATATTCGAAACTTACATCGAATACCACCATCCGAATATTTCGAAACAAATACATCGAATCGACCATCCATACTCCTCCAATACAATTCGAAACTCCATTAGAATACACAATTTATCACCATGGTACGAACCAGAGCGGACGACGACATGGAAGAAACAAAAATGGAAGTGGATGACGATGACGATTCAGACGATGACGAATCAGACGATGAAGATTTGGAAGAGAAATTGGAAGATAAAATCATGGAAGTCATGGAAAGGGCCTTAGAGGACCCAGAATCAAACTCAACCATGAAGAGAATCATCGACCAAGAAATAAAGAAAAGAGTCAGGGCAATGAGAGATGCAGAAAGAAAGGGTGTGAATCCAGATGATGAGGATGAAGGAAATGATGCTGACCAAAATGCAGAGAACGCAAGAGCTGAACGGCTAGGAAGAAGGTCATCCCAACCCAGGATAAAAATCAGGGGATTCAACAATGGTAGATTTCTGAACCCAGAACAGCTTGCTTTCAGGAGCAGCCTAATGGATTTTGGCATCAACTATGAATCAGCTGAAGAAATTATGAGGGGAGGGATGTCTAATATCCGCGAAATTACAGACCTCAACAAGGAAAGCATTAAATCATTTATGCACGGATTGAAAGCTATCAGTCCAGACTGTCCTAATCCAAAAAGTATCCACTACGGTAACAGACTATCATCGAGGCTCCTAACTTGGGCAAATTGGGCCCGGTATCAACCATTGATTGGAGTCAAGCCAATGGCTATCGACTGGAACGCAAACCCAAACAACTTGGAAATGCAGCAATTCAGAATCAAGATGATGGAATCAAGTGTGAAATCACAGGAAAAAAA